>JAJQQW010000022.1:43678704-43756204 GCA_025583905.1 Ia io
TGTGTAGTGTGTGTGTGGTGTGAGTGATGTAGTGTGTGTGTGTGTGTGTGTGTGTGTGTGTGTGTGTGTGTGTGTGTGTGTGTGTGTGTGTGTGTGTGTGTGTGTGTGTGTGGTGTGTGTGTGTGTGTGTGTGTGTGTGTGTGTGTGTGTGTGTGTGATGTGTGAAGTGTGTGTGTGTGTGTGTGTGTGTGTGTGTGTGTGTGTGTGTGTGTGTGTGTGTGTGTGTGTGTGTGTGTGTGTGTGTGTAGTGTGTGTGTGTGTGTGTGTGTGTGTGTGTATAAGTGTGTGAAGTTGTGTGTGTGTGTGTGTGTGTGTGTGTGTGTGTGTGTGTGTGTGTGTGTGTGTGTGTGTGTGTGTGTGTGTGTGTGTGTGTGTGTGTGTGTGTGTGTGTGTGTATAAGAGATGTACTGAAGTTGTGTGAGTGATGTAGTGTGTGTGTGTGTGTGTGTGTGTGTGTGTGTGTGTGTGTGTGTGTGTGTGTGTGTGTGTGTGTGTGATGTAGTGTGTGTGTGTGTGTGTGTGTGTGTGTGTGTGTGTGTGTGTGTGTGTGTGTGTGTGTGTGTGTGTGTGTGATGTACTGAAGTTGTGTGTGAGTGTGTGTGTGTGTGTGTGTGTGATGTGTGTGTGTGTGTGTGTGTGTGTGTGTGTGTGTGTGTGTGTGTGTGTGTGTGTGGTGTGTGTGTGATGTGTGTGTGTGTGTAGTGTGTGTGTGGTGTGTGTGTGTAGTGTGTGTGTGTGTAGTGTGTGTAAGATGTACTGAAGTTGTGTGAGTGATGTAGTGTGTGTGCATGTGTAATGTATCGAGTGTGTGCATGTATGTGTGATGATGTATTGAGTGTGTGTGTGCGCGCCCGTGTGATGTTGCATTGTGGGTGCGTGTGTGATGTTGTATCGAGTGTGTGTGTGTGCGTGTGTGCGTGATGCATTGTGGGTGCGTGTGCTTGAGCCCGAGGGACCTGACCCCCTCCGGCCCCACCCTTGGCGCCCGGGCCTGCGGGTGTCCTTCCCGCTCCCTGCTCCCTGCACCGGAGGGATTCGCCCCCCTTAGCCCCCCTCAGCCCCAGCACTTCTGGGGAGTTTGCGGCGCTCCTCTGTCAGGGCCTGTGAGCTCGGCAGGTGAGCCTGACCGGAAGGGTGTCCCCAGGTCGGAGTGGGAGCTGCCTGTGCAGGGATTTGGGGTCTGGAGTCGCTCCCCCGCCTCCTCCCTCTGTCCGGCGTTGGCGTCGGGGCCCCGCAGATAAGAATCAGCTCCCTGGGCTCCGTGGAGCGAGCGGTCTTCCGGTTCTGGAGGCCCGGACCTTCCCCACACCCCGCCCCGTAGCTGCCTGTGGAGGTCCCAGATCCGGGAAGAGGGGACCAGGGCCGCTGGGGGGGGGGCCGACTTCTCAATCAGCTGCGGAGCCTGTAGGGAGTGTGGTCACCCCGACCCCAGAGAGGGGCCTAGGAGCTGAGGCCCTGGCTGGACAGGTGATCTCAGAATAAGCCGGGCTGTGCGACACGTTGCCTGTAGCCTCCTCTGGATGGACACGGGTTTGTGTGGGTCCAGCGGTGCTTGTCTCACATACCTTTGCACCAGCGACACGTGCTTTGGGGACGTGCCCACTGTGGCTTCTGGGCCCTGGCATGGCTCATCAGGCCGGGGGAGGGGCGACGCCTGCTCTTGGATTTCCCTCATTTCAGGTGCTCACAGAGTTCCTCTCCGATCAACTCAGAATGGCAACAGGTAGCCTGGCCCCGTAGCTCAGCTGGTGAGAGCATCGCCCTGCTAGGCCAAGGTTGCCAGTCTGACATCCGGTCAGGGCACATACGTGAAACAACCAGTGAATATATAATAACTGTAGCAACAAATCAATGTTTCTCTCGCTGCAAAAGCAACCAATACACACACACACACAAAAAGAAAAAAAAAAGAAAAGAGAAAGGCAAACTTGTGAAAACCTCAATATAAGGGATTTTAAAATACATTGTGTCCCTTTCTGATTATGAAAGTAATACAGGGTATTTATTTTAAAAATTAAGTGCAGAAAAGAATGAGAAGGCCCGGCTGGTGTGGCTCAGTGGCTGAGTGTCGACCTATGAACCAGGAGGTCACCGTTCGAATCCAGGTCCGGGCACATGCCCGGGTTGCGGGCTCCATCCCCAGTGGGGGGTGTGCAGGAGGCAGCTGATCCATGATTCTCTGTCATCACTGATGTTTCTATCTCCCATCCTCTCTGAAATCAATAAAAATAAATAAATAAAAAGAATGAGAGGAACATGTCACGCACATGGCCACTCGGAGACCTAACACTTTGGTAGATAACTGTCTTTTCCCCTGTGTTTGTAGTCTTAAGTCTGTGTCGGAAGGAGTGGGAGGAGCGCAGGGAAAGAATCACCTATCCAGTCCTGGGGGTACACGGGGTGAAGGGGGTGGCGGTGGCTGCATCGCTGGGTGCGGGCAGACCGGAGGCTGAGAACATGTTAGGGACCTTGAGTGGCAGCTGCAAGGTTTGGGCTCATCCCCAAAGGAGTGCAACGCCCAGACCTGGGTGATGGCCTAAGGAAGGGTCACTCTGCTTAGGGAGGGGGCGGGGCTGAGAGGTCGGAGGTCAGGGACTTGGTCTTGGTGAGAGGTTCTGAGGCCTGGAGGAGGGTCAAGGTCAGGCAGGGGTCAGGAGGTGTTTAGGAGGGAGTTTGGGGGGAGGGGTGACTGGCTCCCTATCTGAGAGAGACTTGGAGACTGTGTGCAGAGGAGGAGGAGGAAGCTGTCTCACGTGGCCCTGTCCAGTGTGGGGTGCTCAGGGGGTCCCAGGGAGACCTTCCTGCCACCATCCACATTGCCAGGCCTCCCTGTCTCTCTCAAGCCTCCAGGTCTGTTGCCTCCCCCCCCCCCCCCGACTTGAGGATATATTTCCATTGATTTTTAGAGAGTGGGAGGGAGAGGGAGGGACAGAGAAAAACATTGATGTGAGAAAGAGACACACTGATTGGTTGCCTCCTGCATGAGTCCTGACCAGGGCCCGGGAACTTGCAACCAAGGCACGTGCCCTTGACCGGAATTGATCCCAGGACCCTTCCGTCCGCAGGCTGATGTTTCTCCACTGAGCCATACCAGCCAGGGGCATGAAATCACTAAAAAAAATGTAAAAAAATAAAACAAGCAAATACCTTACAAAAGGCAAACAGCAACAAAACACCCCCCAATCCTCCTCCAAATGCCCCCCCCCCCCCGCCCCCAGCGCTGTTCTTTTTCCTGGAAGATGCTGATGAGTCCGCCCCTTCTTCAGGGAACATCAAGGACATCCTCGGCAGGAAGGTCAGGATTGCCCTGAAGAAGAAGGTCAAGTTGGAAGTGAAAGGGGACAAGCTTGAAAACAAGGTGCTGGTAAGTGCTCCGGGTCTTTTGGGGAAGACTGCGTGAGCGGAAACGGAAGTGGGCCCCCCTCCCGACCGCCTCGTTGCCGTGCGGCCCTGGTCCTGTGTCACGTTTGGCTCACAAGTTCCCAGGACCATGCTGCCCTGGATTCCCTGGAGCAGTGGTGGGCAAACCGTGGCTCACGAGCCACATGCGGCTCTCTGGCCCCTTGAGTGTGGCTCTTCCACCAAATACCACGTGCGGGCGCGCACGTACAGTGCGATTGAAACTTCGTGGCCCATGCGCAGAAGTCGGTTTTCGGCCTGGGCGAGTCTATTTTGAAGAAGTGGCGTTAGAACACTCCAGGGGCCAAAGAGCAAAGAGCCACATGTGGCTTGGGAGCTGCGGTTTGCCGATCACTGCCCTGGAATGTGTGCGTGGAAAGTTCAAGTGGAAGGGTTCCAGACGGTGGAGTTTTCACAGCCGAGCTTCTCGGGTGGAGTTGTGAGCATCGCCATGTTTAGGCCCCGGAGCCTGCTTTGCTATTGGCCCCCCCAGCCTTCTTTCCTATTGGCCCCCCCAGCCTGCGTTCCTATTGGCCCCCCCAGCCTGCTTTCCTATTGGCCCCCCCAGCCTGCTTTCCTATTGGTACCCCCAGCCTGCTTTCCTATTGGTACCCCCAGCCTGCTTTCCTATTGGCCCCCCCAGCCTGCTTTCCTATTGGCCCCCCAGCCTGCTTTGCTATTGGCCCCCCCAGCTTGCTTTCCTATTGGCCCCCCCCAGCCTGCTTTCCTATTGGCCCCCCCAGCCTGCTTTCCTATTGGCCCCCCCAGCCTGCTGTTCCTATTGGCCCCCCCCAGCCTGCTTTCCTATTGGCCCCCCCAACCTGCTTTCCTATTGGCCCCCCCCAGCCTGCTTTCCTATTGGCCCCCCCCAGCCTGCCTGGCTCCCCAGCCTGCTTTCCTATTGGCCCCCCCCAGCCTGCTTTCCTATAGGCCCCCCCAGCCTGCTTTCCTATTGGTCCCCCCAGCCTGCTTTCCTATTGGCCCCCCCAGCCTGCTTTCCTATTCGTCAGGGATTGGTGTGCAGTGGACCTTACGGGTCATCGCTGTGGTGGCTGATGTGTGATCTGATTGGTGAGGATGTAGGAAGAGGTTTCCTCAAAGAAAATGGCCTCGGGTCGGCTTCGGGATTGAATGAGCTTTTCCCAAAGGCTGTGCCGGCGTCCGTGAGGACTGAGAACAGGGAGAAGGTGGCCCTTTGCCGCTGTGTTCTGGTGTCTTGGCGGGAGATGCCTGCTGGAGGCGGCGCCTGCGGGGGCTGAGATGGACCTCGGTGTTCTGGCCACGTTGCTGGGGGGCTGAGGGGTGGGACTCGCTGGGCACAGCCGGTCACTGCAATGAAGTTAGCACCATTTAAAATAGTGATGATTAGTACTCAGTGTCAAGCTTTTTTTTTTTTTTCCCCCTTCTTTTTTTTGGGGGGGTGGCCTCTTGACCTCAGCTGGCTCCGGTGAAGGCTGTCAGGAAATGACACCAGCGCTGGGATGTGAGCGATGGTCCCTGGATGTGACCTGGACTCTGAGCAGTTCCTCGAGTCCCCGCGGAAGCTGTCCCCGCGGGACCGTGTCCTTGCACGGGCAGGAAGTGTTGTAGAGATATTCAAGGTCCCACAGCTACCCGTTGGAGCAGGACGGCCTACGAATTCGCCGCCTTTAAGTTGTGGATTTGGGAGTCTCTGCATTTTGAGAAAGCCAGTTACTCAGTTGCTTACACGAGGCATTGGGGACCGCCTTGTAATTGGCATTTCTGACTTCCTCTTGGCCCTTAGGTCAGGGATGAGTTGGCCGGTACTTTCCAGGTGTCTTTCCTGAGTCCGTGCCTGCCCCTCCCCCCCAGGGTGGTCCTTGCAGAGCCAGGAGGGTGTTATGTTGTTACTTGCTTCCTGTTCTCCCACTGGGAGGTTTTACACCATTTCCAGCTTATCTTTTGTTCAGGGTTTATCTTCTCCTTCCTTCTCCTCATGGCCATGGGAGCTAATATTTATTGAACATTGACCCGTGGCGAGGCCAGGCCGTGGGCGGAACCCTTAATTATGCATTTCCTTGTTCCATCGCAGCAGCCCTGTGGGGCCAGCACTGCTGACTTCTCCACTGGAAGGACCGGAGAGCTGAGGGAACTTGCTTCCGGTCACCCAGCTAGTTAATGGCTAGTTAAGGACTAGTTAATAACAGTCAGCTGTGCCTCATGCCGAGCCTGCCGGCTTCGCCATGTGCTCAGAGTAGAAAGAATTTGGCCAGTCCTTCCGCAGTTGCGGATTTTCAGCCCACGATCAGGGAGACTTGGATCTTAGACGGATCGGCACCCTGATTATTTGATTTGATTTCCTTGATCCATGTACTAACTTGTTCCGGACTCTCTGAGCACCTACTGTGTGGCAGACACGTAGTATGTACAAAGTGCACGTAGATTCTGCCTTCATGGGACTCAGAGCTCAGTCTAGTGGAAGGCACACACACGCCAACAGGCAGCGCTGGGACAAGTGCCCTGAACACGGGGACCGCTGTTCATTAGAGGGGCCCTAACTCAAGCCGGAGGGTCGGGGGCGACTCCCAGAAAAGGGGGATAGAAGCCCACACCGATGGATGGGTCAGTCAGCCAAGGGTAGGCGCATGTCCAGGACAAAGGGAACCACATGGGCCTGGAGGCTGGGGGAGCTCCGAGGGTTGGGGACCTGGGCGGAGGGCTCCCTCTTCGCCTGGTGGCTGAAATGCAGGTGAAAGGTGGGACAGGTTAGCCAGGTCTCTTCCTCACACCCGTGTCTATTGCCACCCACCCTCCCTTCTCCTGGGAGGAAGTGGGCCCAGTGCTGAAGGACGTGGAGCCAGACCTGCTCTCCCCTCGCCCAGCCGCTTGCAACAATGTTGCCCCTCAGTTTGCAACAACGTTGCCCCTCAGTTTGCAACAATGTTGCCCCTCAGTTCCGCTCTCGCCTGAAACAGCCTTGTGCCTGTATCCGTTTGTAAGCCCTGGCTCTGGAGATTAACGGGGACACAGTTAATTCTGCTGAGCACGGTGCTGAGCGCGTGATAAGCTCCGGGCAGAGAAAGCCCAGAGAACGGGGGTCTCTGCCTCGGTTCCGTTTTCTCGCCTCCACTGAGAGGTGGCGCTCATTCTCCCCGAGGCCAGGAAGGCCTCGTAGCAGCGTGGATGCTTTGGGCAAAGAAACCAGGTGCCAGGTGCCCAGGGATCACCTGAGCTTGTCCATCAGGATGTTCAAGATAAACCAGTGGCTGCTGCGGGGTGCTCCCAGCTGCTAACACACCTGTGTGCCCTGTCGGTTTCCAGGGATGAGGGGAAGGATGCCGTCTTCCCCAAGCTGATTGGTCCAGAGCCCCCGTGGCCGTGGGGGGTCGGCCCAGCCAGCTGGTGTGGGCTCCCACCTGAGGCCTGCCGTCCCGGGAACGGCCCTCAGGCCCTGTCGTGTGTTTCTGAGACTGGTATTCCCTTCTGCCGTCAGCTAATTGGATCTCCGCCCACTTTTGGCAGTACCTGGACTTTTATTTTTTTTTAAAATATATTTTATTGATTTTTTACAGAGCGGAAGAGAGAGGGATAGAGGGTTAGAAACATCAGTGAGAAGAGACACATCAGTCAGCTGCCTCCTGCACACCCCCACCCCCCACTGGGGATGTGCCCCCAACCAAGGTACATGCCCTTGACCAGAATTGAACCTGGGACCCCTTGAGTCTGCAGGCCGACGCTCTATCCACTGAGCAACACCGGCCAGGGCAGTACCCAGACTTTAAACATGCCTTTTAATTGACGCATTCTTTTAAGATGGAACTTTCCATTTTTCTGTAGTTGTAGGTTACATGCGGTTATGAGAAACAACACAGAGGGAGCCTTTGCACCCTTGTCCTGTTTCCGCTACCTTGTGAAGCTGTAACACAATGTCACAACCCGGGTGCTGACGCCGGTCCCCAAGGGCAGCGCCGTCCCTCTCCACGCGCCCCTCACCACGCGCCCACGGTGCCTTTCACAGCCCCACGCACGCACCCATCACTCAGCCTCCTCGCCACTCATCTGTTCTCCATTTCTATAATGTTTAAAAAATGTGTGTTTCTATTGATTCCAGAGAGAAGGGCGAGGGAGAGAGAGAAACATCAGTGATGAGAGAGAATCATGGATCGGCTGCCTCCTGCACGCCCCACACTGGGGATCAAGACTGCATGCAACCCGGGCCTGTGCCCTGCCCGGGAATCGAACCCTGACCTCCTGGTTCAGAGGTTGACTCAACTGCTGAGCCACGCCGGCTGGGTTTATCCTTGATGCTTCTATCTCTCTTTCCCCTCCCTTCCTCTCTGAAATCAATATTTTTAAAAAATCAAATAAAAACATAACTTTCCACGGAGCTCATAAAGCAGCGATAGTTTAGAAGAGTGTTACGTGTATTTCGCAAGTTTATTGTTCAAGTCAAAGTGGCAGGAACCCAGTCAGCTGTTTCCGGGGCCACTTGGGTGAACGGCCTTAGACCCTGGACTTTGTCGGGGCTGCAGGGATGGAGGCGCCCCGTTCCCCAGCGAGCGGGCGGATGTGGGGGGGTTCGAGGCAGCTCGTGCCGCCACCTCAGGATGCCCTCACGCCCCCTGCCGACCTGCCCCGTGCGACCCTGGTGCCGCCCTGCGGTCCGTGCTTGTGTTTGACCCCAGCGGTGCGAGTCCGGCTGACCTTCGCGCCCGCGGCGTTTGCAGGGTGCGTGGCACCTGAAGAGGCTGCTGGGACAGCGTGGTCGGCTGCCCCCCTTCCCCCTGCGGCCCCCGGCACCGGTGGGGGGTAACTTGAACGGTCCTCTTTGTGGCACCGCAGGAGTCTCGGCTTTTCGGGATCACTTACGATCCAGCGCCTGGGTGATTCTCAGGGCGCGGGTGAAGTTACAGGCGGAGAAAACTGAGCTTGGGAGACAGGAGGCGCGGCTGAGCCCCCCTTGCTGCCGGGGTCCTGGCGAAGTCCTGGGAAGTTCACCATCAGTCCATCGAGGGCCTCAGAAGGGACCCCCCTCAGATCCCGGGTCCCCTCCCCCGGAGGCTGGTGGAGGCCAGGCGGCCTGGGCTGCAGCTCCGGACACCGGCCACGGGCCAGGCCACCGTGAACCTGCTACCTGAGCCCCATGATGTCCTCCTCTCTCTCCCCCAACTGCCCTAGTTTCTGCGCCAGCACGGGCGGGTCGGATGACCTTGGGCTAGAAGCCGTTGAACCTGGACCAGCCTGGTGTAACTTTTCCTTGTTCTTGAAAAGATACGGTCACCCCGCCTCTGGGATTTAGCCCCCCTGGGACGTGGGGGGGGGGGGGGGTGAGGGCCTTGAGGAGCCCGGAGACCTAATCAGAACATGGACCGAACAGGGAGAAACGTTGTTTTTGAAGTCACAAAACAGTTACACAGTCGCGCAGACAACGAAACAAAGGCTGCATTAAGGTGACCGCAGTGCCTCTGTGTTTCCATTCATTGGCAACTCTGCTCATCGTGATTGTGAGAGCCGGTTGGAAAGGGGGCCTGTTGTCTACATCTTGGTTCACTTGAAAAGGAGGGGAATGAGTGATACTTGGGGGGGGGGGGGGGGCGGGCGAGGTGTGAGTGTGTGAATAAAACTGTTCACTTTCATAATTCTATTATCCAGTGTCACCCCAATACAGTCAATAAAATAGAAGAGAGAAAAAAAAGAAAATGTAAAACGCAGAGAAAAACACACAGGCTTGTTTTAAGGGGTGCATTTCCCCCTGGTTGGTATTCGGGAAGCCTGCATGGAGTCACCCCCCCACCTCATCAATGTCACTGTCCCTTTAAACAACCTACTTAGCAGGACGGCTTGTTCTCTCTGCTGTAAGCCAGGGCTCCTCGGACCCGGCTCCCAGGTAGGTTAGGAGAAGGCCGGGGTGGTGCCCATCTGTGGCCCAGGTGCCTCCTGGGTCCCAGTCACAGCTCCCGACTGTCACCAAGTCTCCGCTGACTCGGCCTGAGTCAGCGGTACCTTTTCCTTGGCTGGGCCCCAGCAGGGGTGAGGCTGTGTGATGCCATCCTGGTCTTTGTCCTCGGGGAGCAGGTTTGCAAATGGTCAGGCCCGGCGAGCTCCTTGGACACCAGGTAGAGACGAGGACCCCTCGGGGAGTCAGCATGGGCAGGAGCAGCGAGTCCTGTGTCTGAGGAGAGAGCTGAGTGTCCGCAGGAAGGAGAGGGGCCTGCTCCCCGGGCAGCTCACCTGTGCAGCTGGCGGAACTCTCTTCGGTCCAGGACCTTCCTTCTGTTCCTGCTCCCCATCCCCCCTCCTCAGCCTTTCCCCCTGGGGGGCTGTGCTCCCAGGAGCCCCTGGTCGAGGCCACGTGCCCCCAGGCTCCTGGGCTCCTGGCCGGCTGGGGCGGTTCCTCTGGGACTGTGTGAGGTTCTGAGAGCAAATTATACGCCACATCTGTGTGGTGCCTGCGCTTTGGGCTTTGGAGTCTGGCGGGGAGGCTTCCAAGTAAAGAACGGACCTCGGGGGGGCTTCAGGCGGGGGGCGGTGGGGGGGCATGGCAGGCGGGACACTTGACTGTCGCTGGTCCTTCCCAAACTCCTCTAACAGGAAGTGGAGGAATGGACACATGCAGACCCCATAGCCGGGGAGGACCTGAGAGGTTATGGGGCAGTGACCTGTAAATCATCAGCCCCTCTCCACCACACACGGGGGGGAGGGGGGGGGTGAGACACACCCCTCGGAAACTGCGGCTGCACCTGAATGCCTCCCGGGAGGAGGGGGAGGAGGCGAGACCCTGAGGGTTTCCACAGTTTGAAAACCCTCAGGGCGATTTGGGGGACACACCCCTCCCAGCCCCTGATTTTATTTTAATTTTTTGAAAATATTTTTCATGATTGACTTCAGAGAGGAAGGGAGAGAGAGAGGAACATCAATGATGAGAGGATCACAGGTTGGCTGCCTCCATCACCAGCCCCTGGTTTTACTGCAGGGACACGAGCCACCTGTCGAACCACCCGGGCCTGTTTTCCTCGTGGCCCGTGGTGTCGCCTGGACGTCCGTGGTGTGGGCTGTGTGTGGGCCACGGCCGCGTCTCTCTTGGGGACACTAACAGCTCACCTTGTCCCCGTCCAGAGAACGTGAACCCCACTGAGCAGCGTCACCTACATTCTAAGCAGCGCACTGTAACCGGGAGGCGCTGTGTCCAGGTGAAGGGTGAGGACCTTTCCCGGAGGCCTGTCCACTCCTCCCCCCTCCTGCGGGGCGTGGCCCGCGCACCTGCACAGCCCCAGGTGGAGAGGGTAGCGGCCTTGGCCTCCGCCTCCTCGTGGGTCTGTCTGACCGCTTAGTCTCAGTGTAGACCCCACCCCCAGACAACAGGCCAGAGAGCTGATTTCCACATTGCAGGCGTCCTTTCTCTTATTCCACCGGAATTTTTCTTTTTCTCCAGGGAACTTAGCCAGGAGGATTGCAACACATAAGCTTAAAAAAAAATAAATAAATAAAGGAAACTTCGTGAATGCAGGAATGTAAACGGAGCCACACCCAGAGTGAATGGATTTTAATTCCCAACACATTCTTTTTCTGGAATGTGTGAGAAGTCGAACTGGGGAGACCGACTTGAACGCTTCTTAGGGTTTTTATCTTTTCTTTGGGGGCGGGGGTCACTCAGTCTTATGATGGGGATGGTCTCGCGCCCCCCTCCAAGCCCCCCCACACCCCGCAGCCAGCACTGACTGAAGCCGGTGTTTGAACCCCTGCCAGGCTGCCTGAGGTTTGCGTGTTTTAAGGAAGCAGCTGGCAGCCCCAGCCCTGCCCGCCTCCCCGTGCCAGGGCCGGAACTTCCTCCGGGACCTCGTGCCAAGGCCCCAGGAGGGTGAGGGGCGGGGCTGGAGAGGCCTTTGTTGCCCTTTCTGAGTTGCGAAGGGCTCTGGAAAGTTCTTGGATTCGGCTGGTTTCCCGTAGTGATGGCCCTTGTGATCCGCTGGGAGACGCGGCCTCCCCACCCAGCCCCGCCCCCAGCGGTCAGCCCCGCCCACGAACACGCCCCCAGCCACAGACCCCCGCCCACGGACACGCCCCCAGCGCCCGGCCCCGCCCATGGACACGC
Organism: Ia io; assembly: GCA_025583905.1. Lineage (NCBI taxonomy): Eukaryota > Metazoa > Chordata > Mammalia > Chiroptera > Vespertilionidae > Ia > Ia io. The sequence continues at coordinate 43,690,157 of JAJQQW010000022.1, forward strand.
CCCCAGCGCCCCGTCCCGCCCCTGGACGCGCCCCCAGCGCCCGGCCCCGCCCCTGGACACGCCCCCAGCCCCGGCCCCGCCCCTGGACACGCCCCCAGCCCCGGCCCCGCCCCGCCCGCGTGGGCTCTGCAGACGCCCACTGGCCGGGCCTGCCTCCACGTTTCAGTCTGCAGATCGTCTCCCCGTTTCGCTTGGTGAACACAGGGGTCGGTCTCCCCGAGGGTGGGAACGATTAAGAAATAACAAGCTGTCCTGAGCTTTGCAAAATGGGCGCCCTGAGTGTTTGTCCGGCGGGAGGGCGGGGCCCTTTCCTCCCCCGCCCTTCCGGCCCGCAGCCTGGCCGTCTGGGGACGGCATTGCCCACTGGCCTGGTCCCCGGGAGTGGGGAGTGACTGGTCTCCCCGGTCAGGTTGCTTCCCTGGTCGTTTTATTTATTTTAAAGATGTTTTTTCATTAAGTTGATTTCAGAGAGAGGAAGGAAGAGGAAGAGAGAGATAGAAACACCAGTGATGAGAGGGAATCATTGATCCGCTGCCTCCTGCACGCCCCACCCTGGGGATGGAGGGCAGCCCCGGCCTGTGCCCTGACCGGGAATGGTTTATGGGTGGATGCTGAACCACTGGGCCACACGGGGGGCCCACGGCCCTGGTCGGGTCAGCTAGCTCCCTGGTCAGCAGGAGTCAGGAGGAGGAGGAGGAGGAGGAGGAGGCTCCTGTGTGTTCCCAGGGCTGCGTTTCTAAGGTGTTTAGAGCTTTGCCTGGAGAAACAGTTGTTTTTTTTAAAAGGTGACTTGGTGGAAACCAGAAGTGGGACATTTAAGAAAAAATAGCTGCGTGTCCAGGGCTCAGTTTCCTGGAGGCCGGCCAGGCCTCGCCCGTCAACAACGCCTTTCACTTCGCCGGCGGCACGGGAAAGCGAAGGATGTGAAACAGGGCAGGAATTTTGCCCAAGGAGCCCCCACGGAGCTGGGGAGGGGGGTAGTGTGGGGAGCGAGACGGAGACCGGCCAGTGAGATGTGTAAGTCACGGGTCTGTTGTTCTTTTTCTAATTCCAGTGAGTCAGACGTTTGAATGCGGGGAAACTACACTGGGTCAAAGGGCGCGAGACTCCCGGAGGAACCTCAAGGGTGGGGCCTCTCTCTGCCTGCGTGCGAAAGCCAGCTTACTTTCTTCTTTTTAAATACGTTTTTATTGATTTTTTTAGAGAGAGAGAGAGAGGAAGGGAGAGTGATAGGAGGTAGAAACATCGACGAGAGAGAAGTCAATCCGCTGCCTCCTGCTGGGGAACGAGCCCATAACCCGGGTTGATGCTCAGCCCCTGAGCCACACCGGCTGGGTCAGCTTCTTTTTTCTTTTTCTTTTTTTTAATATATTTTATTGATTTTTTACAGAGAGGAAGGGAGAGGGATAGAGAGTTAGAAACATCGATGAGAGAGAAACATCAATCAGCTGCCTCTTGCACACCCCCTACTGGAGATGTGCCCGCAACCAAGGTACATGCCCTTGACCAGAATCGAACCTGGGACCTTTCAGTCCACAGGCCGACGCTCTATCCACTGAGCCAAACCGGTTTTGACGCAGCTTCTTTTTTCTAACGGCACACACACAATTATAGTCAACGAGGTTCGCTTCCCCTCCCTGGCTCCCGGCCGGCGTGGCTCAGTGGTTGAGCATCGACCTAGGAACCAGGAGGTCACGGTTCCCGGTCGGGGCACAGGCCCGGGTTGTGGGCTCCATCCCCAGTGGGGGGCGTGCAGGAGGCAGCCGATCCATGATTCTCTCTCACCATGGATGTTTCTCTCTCTCCCCCTCTCCCTTCCTCTGTGAAATCAATACAAACATATTAAAAAGGTAAATAGTTGTGGAATGAGCATGGAGCAGGCCCTTTCTCAGAGATCAGGAAGACACTCTTCCGGGAGCTGGGGTGCCGGTTTCACAAGCGTGGTGCTCACTTGTCCGAATTGTTGCCTCGTGCCGCTGGGGACCGGTTCCCACCATCATGTGAGAGGGGTTCCCACCGTCATGTGCGAGAGAATGACGCGAAACGTGCCTGCCTGCCTGCCACGCGGGAGGCGGCGTGTCTGCTCTGTGGCAGAGCTGACGCCGTCAGACAGGAGCTGCTGAGTCTGGAGGCATTGGTGAACCCGTCGGCTGGCGCGCAGGCTGCTAGTTAATGATCCTAAAACAGAGCCTGGCAGCGACAGGACGGCCCAGACGCCAGGGTCCTGTTTGTGTGGAAAGGAGTTGTGCTCGGTGGCGTGTTTTCTCTCGTTTTCTCTCTCTTCGCAGCTTTCAGATGGTGTTGTTTTGACTTGTTTGGGAGTTAATTTACTTCTTCAAGAGACGGATTCACCATCTGGGTGGTTGGGTGGATTATAGTCGCCATCGGTGTGAAGGCATCGCCTTCTCCTGATGCAGGATTCCCTACTTACTTATTCGTTTGTCCCTTCACGTATACGACAGAAATCTACCGTCTTTTAAAATTTATATATATAGTTATATATAGTTATTGATTTCAGAGAGGAAGGGAAAGGGAGAGAGCGAGAGAAACATCAATGAGGAGAGAGAATCATGGATCGGCTGCCTCCTGCACGCCCCACATTGGGGATTGAGCCTGCAACGGGGGCATATGCCCTGACCTGGAATCGAACTCTGACCTCCTGGTTCATAGGTTAACGCTCAACCATGGAGCCACGCCCACCGCCAGGCAAGTGTGCATGTTTAATTTATTTACCTTTCCTCAAAAGTGACAAGGCCTTGTTTCTGTTCTGTAGAAGTTGTGTGTCCCACAATGCAGGCGTCACACCCTCCTGGCTCTTGCCCTCTCAGGTCCACTAGGAGCTCGGGATCGTTATCGCTTTCTCTCCCAGAGTTGTCTCAGGTCCCGTGCGCTTTGGGGCCCTTTCTCGGAGCCTCTGCTTGCCTTCTCCGGCCCCCTGGTCCTCGGGGAAATGGTGGTTGAGTTAATTAAGCTGAAAAGGGTGAGAACACTTTCTGGGCTGTTGAGCTAAGGACCAAACTCGGTCGGTCACCGGGGACGTCAGTCCAGCTGTTCTTGACTGTGGGGCTGCGCGTCGTGGGCCCCACAATCGGTGCCAGGCTCAGGAAGGTCAAGTGTATTCCCAGCCACAAAAGGTCTTTTAGTCACGTCGGAGGAGACGAAGTCCAGGAGAACCAGTGGGCCATTTAAAACGACAATGGGTCGCTCAGACCCCGGCAGATGTCCCGGCTGGTGGCCGGCAGCCTGTGTAGTGCCCCTAAGGGCAGGGAATCCCTCCCTCCCTCGAGTTCATCCGCAGGACCCAGCGCCTCGTGTTTCTCTAGGAACCCTTCCCACTGTAGCGTCTCCCATCGGCCTGTGAGCAGCTAAGTGTGATTTAAAAAAAAAATAAGTTGTTACTAGTGGCCCAGTGCATGGATTCATGCACATTGAAAGGAAATGAATTAGAAGGAATAACAGCATGATATAACAACAACAAAGCAAGATATGAAAACAACAAAACGTGATATAAAAACAACAAAAACATGTTATACAAATAACACTGATAAAAACAATGACTGATAAACTGATTAAACTTGTTCTAATGTCTCCCTTATATACCACATTAAGAGTAACAACAATTTCCCAGTGCTTAACTAATTTCCCTTGTGATGGAGTATTTACAACTTTAACTTTAACATCACAAGCTCTTCAAACTGGAAAGAGGAAGATTTCAATTTATCTTATTGAGAGGGAGATAGAAACATCAATGATGGAAGAGAATCACTGATCGGCTGCCTCCTGCACGCCCCCCACTGGGGATGGAGCCTGCAACCAGGGCCTGTGCCCCGACCGGGAATCGAACCGTGACCTCCTGGTTCCTAGGTCGACGCTCAACCCCTGAGCCACGCCAGCGGGCCTCCTTAGGGGTGTATGCACCCCTCGGTGCTACTTGGTCCCACAGGTTAGTGGGGGGCGCCCACAGGCCGCGCAGTCGCCTAGTCCCGGCGGAGGCCCCGATGATCTTACTCAGAAGGAATCGTCTGTGGACGCCCTTTCCCACGTCCTGCGATTCCAGCCTCGCGCTGCTTCCTGTGCTGTCCTCCGACCCAGGGAAACGGGCAGCGTCGTTGTCTTTGTTTCCTTATTGCTCCCTCCTCTTTGTGAACTCATTACATACGTATATTTATTTAAATATATCTGTATTGATTTCAGAGAGGAGGGGAGAGGGGGAGAGAGAAACACCAATGATGAGAGAGAATCATGGAGCGGCTGCCTCCTGCACACCCCACCCTGGGGATCGAGCCCGCAACCCGGGCACTTGCTCTGGCCCGGAATCAAACCCTGGCCTCCTGGTTCATAGGTCGACGCTCAACCCCTGAGCCCCGCCGCCGGGCCATGACTTATAATTTAAGATGTTTTCTTTGGTCTTGTCAGGCAGAGGCCATTTCTACGTAGAACTGGCATGGAAATGCGGTTGAGCGTCTGAATCTGACCCCCTCCCCAGGGGAGGGCGGGCCGGCGGGCAGCGTTCTGTGCGCGTGCCATCGATTTTCCAACCTGCACAGCGAGGGAGCAGCGGAGGGTTTCCCGTGACTTCTCACATCAATTTCTTTTTTTAAAAATATATTTTTTATTGATTTCAGAGAGGAAGGGAGAGGGAGAGGACAGGAACGTCAATGATGAGAATCATTGATCAGCTGCCTCCTGCACGCCCCACACCCCGGGGATCGAGCCCACAACCCCGGCATGTGCCCTGACTGGGAATCGAACCCGGGACCTGTCAGTCTGCAGGCTGACGCTCCATCCATCGAGCCAAACCGACTAGGGCTCACATCAGTTTCCATCAACATGGTCAGGGTCAGCGCCGCTGTTTGGCACCAGTGCTGGCCACACCGTTCCTGAGCGTGGACTGTTCGCTACCTGCCACAGCCTCCCTCGTCGGACCTCCTGGTGACTGACGAAGAGCCGTCAGAAAGTGTTGCTTTTGGCTGGAGGCCACGAACTCTGGCTCCTCCGTCCAGGGTTTGACACTCGAAGAGGCCAGAGACCTGCGGCTTCATTCCCAGTGAGGCCAGGCAGGGGGGCTTCGTTCCGCAGGGTCCGGTTGGACCTCGGATGCCAGCATGTGTGTCTACAATGCAGGTCATTGGCCACGGGGGGCACTGGTCACCCTGGTCCGAGGAGGATGCAGGACGGTGGGTCATCAGAGGAACCCCCAGAGCAAATGCTGACGAAGACGGTCCAGGAACCTGCTAAGGCCCGGCCGGCGGGGCTCAGGGGTGGAGCGTCGACCTGTGAACCAGGAGGGCAGGGTTCAAGCCCCGGTCAGGGCACATGCCCGGGTTGTGGGGCGTGCAGGAGGCAGCTGATCAGTGATTCTCTCTCCTCATTGATGTTTCTCTCTCTCTTTCCCTCTCCCTTCCTCTCAATCAATCAACAAGTCTTGGCTAAGGGATAGATCAGAGCTCAGAAGTCAGGAAAGCTAGGACTCTCAACCATTTGCGTCTGACCACGTTATTTGTAAATGATTCCAGTGGAGAAGATAAGGGGAAAGCACCCACAGAAAGTACCAGCATGTGATGGTCCCGCGTGACCTCCGGGACCCCGAGAGGAAGTGCAGGAGAGATAGAGGTGTACGGTCACGGCCGCGGCAGGAGCTGACACCCGCGTGCTGTGTGTGCACGGTCCCGAGCTCTCTAGTTCGACCTCCCTTGGACTTTATGGATGGGCGCGATTATCGCCATTTTACAGATGGGCTGATGGAGGCACTGAGGCTGTAGGCGAGGCTGTGGCTCACGCAGGGAGCGAAGTAGCTGACCGGGGCTGTGAATCGGGGGTGCTTGGACAATAAACCGATTGTAAAAAGGGCTGTTCAGAGCCGGACGAAAAGACCACAGCGACATGTGAACAGGCCTCATGGAGGCGCGGGTAGTAAGAGCAGACACCACGGCGCCTGGCTGTCCACTTGTCCTTCATCGACGTGTTCAAACCTCCAGGACGTTAAACATGTGTTGGGGAAGTAGCAAGAAAGAACTAGTTTTTCTTTTTTTTTTTTTTTTTTTAATATTTTTATTGACTTCAGAGAGAGGAAGGGAGAGGGAGAGAGAGAGAGGAATGCCGGTGATGAGAGAGAATCATGGACCAGCTGCCTCCTGGCCTGGGGGTGGGAGGAACCCCTCGGGCCCCTGGAGGGGACTTCCTGACGCGCCAGGCAGTTTTTAGGCAGGTGGGATTGTAAAAGCCCTCGTGTGGGGAACGTGTAGACCCCGATGCCGTTGTAAGAAATAACAAAATCCCTGGTTCCTCTCACCGCTGCCTCGGGGATAACATGTTGCAGAGCGAGGTTACCAAGTCACAGTCACGCCATTGACGTTGATACATGATAGCGTGTTGCAGAGCGAGGTTACCAAGTCACAGTCACGCGGTTAACATTGATACAATCATCTCAGGATTTGCCGGTTTCCCTGCACTGGGGTGGGGTGGGGTGTGTGTGTGTTTAATTCTGTGCAGTTTCATTGCCTGTGAAAATCCACGTGACCGCCACAGGCCCCTTACAGTGACCTGTCCTCCTCCTCTGTAATCCCGTCATTTCATGCATGCTCTAGAATGGGTTCACACAGCTGTAACCTTTTTTAAAAAATCTGTCTTTATTGTGGAAAGTATTACAGATGTTCCCTTAACCCCCCCAGGCCTGCCCCTCCCCCCTCAAGTCCCCCCCCCCCCCCCCCCGTAGCCTGTGTCCGTGGCGATGCATCTGTGCAGATGAGGTCTTTGTCTAATCTCTTCCCACCCCACTGGCTCCGTCTGAGACTCCTCGGTCCGTTCCTTGTCTCTGCATCCATTTTCGTCGTCAGTGTTTTGTGTTCTCGAGATTCCCCAGGGAAGCGAGGTCCGGGATGTGTGTCTTTCTCCGACTGGCTTATTTCCCTCCGCATAACCCTCCCCGGGTCCCCACCTTCTCACTCGGGCCTTTTTACCAGCTGGGCCCGGTGAGCCCATGGTTTTGCCTTCTTCCTAACGCCGTACACCTCGGGGATGGTGGATTCTCCCCGCGGACAAGGAAGCGAGGCCAAGGCCGCGGCCCGTGGGCCGGGCAGGGAGCCCGGAGGCGCCCGCCTCCCTCGCTGCCTTTGACTCAGCCCTGACCTTCCGTCCGGGCCTGGGACTCACAGTCTCTTCTTGCCTGTGCACAGCTCTCCGTTCCTCAAAGCAAGGACTGTGAGAACTACGCACTCAAAACGAGGTTTCCTGTGCTTTCCCTTTGTAAAGAAATGCGTAACTCGGAAGCGAGGAGGCTGGGTCGCCCTGTGCCTTGGGGAGGCAGGGACGGTGTGTTCTCCCTCCAGCTCGGTTCTGGGCTCGTTCCCAGGGCGGAGCTTTCTGTGCTGAGCTCAGAATTATTTTATTTATTTTTTTTTTAACATATCTTTTTATTGTTTTCAGAAAGGAAGGAAGGGAGAGGGAGAGAGAGAAACATCAATGATGAGAATCATTGATCAGCTGCCTCCTGCACGCCCCACACTGGGGATGGAGCCCACAATCCAGGCATGTGTCCTTGACCGGAATCGAACCCGGGACCCTCCAGTCCGCAGGCCAACGCTCTATCCACGGAGCCAAACCAGCTAGGGCTATTTTTATTTTTAATTGATTTCAGAGAGGAAGGGAGAGGGAGAGAGGGAAACATCAATGATGAGAGAGGATCACGGATCGGCTGCCTCCTGCACACCCCCCACGGGGATCGAGCCCACAACCCAAGCCTGTGCCCTGGCCGGCGGTGGGGAACCTTTTTCCTTCCAAGGGCATCTGGATATTTATAACATTCGAGGACCATACACAATTATCAACTTAAACATTAGCTGCCACAGCTGGTCAAACATTGAATCACCTCGCCCCTCCTGCCTCGGCAGGGCCGGCCTTCCCCAGCCCGGTCTAGACAGATGCTGTCCCTCCTGCCCACGTGGACCTGCGGCTTTTCCCTGGAAAATGACTGCACGGAGCTCTTCAGGACGTAAGGGACGTGAGCTGGCAGAGCTGGGTGATCGAACCTTGCCAGCGACCCTAGAAATGTTTACCCTTGCCAGCTGGAGCCCGAGATTAGGGTTTGCCTAGTGTCCCCACACGTGTTGGCTGAGCGACACTCTTCAATTTTGCAATGAAATATATATATATATTTAAATATGTTTTTATTGATTTCAGAGAGGAAGAGAGAGGGAGAGAGAGAGAGAAACATCAATGATGAGAGAGAATCATGGATCAACTGCTTCCTGCACGCCCCCTACGTGGGATCTAGGGCCTGTGCCCTGACCTGGAATGGAACCCTGACCTCCTGGTTCATAGGTCGATGCTCAACCACTGAGCCAGGCCGGCCGGGCAAGATCCATGTTTTCAAATGAACAGGAGGGTGGGCTGTCAGTTTGGGGACAAAACAGGCCTGAACGGAGCATCCCACAGAGCAGCGGGCACCGCGGCGCCCCGTGACCCAGAACCCGAGAGCCCGCTGGGCTGGCTGGGCTCCCTCCAGGCGTCTCCCGTGGCTTTTCCCGGAAACGCGGCCGCACACACGTGGAACCACTGAGACTGCACGTCAGCCACGTACGTCACACACATGTCGTGGCCCCTTGTCCCACCCACGTTTCATGACCACCGTTCCCCACCGGTCGGAGGCCGCCGTGCTGACTGGGGTGTCCAGCGCGGTCCGCGGGTGCAGGAGGCGAGTGGGGGGCAGTGCTGTGGGGCTCCTGTTGCCGTTGGCAAGGATGCTTTCCTGTCCAGGGAGCGCCTGTGGCGGGACGGAAAGCCTGGGCGGGACTGGACCGCACCGCCCGCCCAGCTTCGCGGGAGCGCAAGTCACCGCGTCTCTGAAGTGTCAGGAGTCTCTTCTCGGGCCCAGAGACCGAGGCCTGCGTCTGTGCAGGGCCTTGGGGACAGGCTGGGTTTAAATGCTGGGGGGAGCCCGGCCGGCGTGGCTCAGCGGTTGAGCGCTGACCTATGAACCAGGAGGTCACGGTTCCATTCCCGGTCAGGGCACATGGCTGGGTTGTGGGCTCGATCCCCAGTGTGGGGCGTGCAGGAGGCAGCCGATCGATGATTCTCATCATTGATGTTTCTCTCTCCCTCTCCCTCCTGAAATCAATAAAAAAAAAATACATAAAAAAGACGACATGAGTGTAATCATGTAATTTAAAAAAAGGAAATAGTTGTAAAGTGTCTGCAGGGTCTGCAGGCTCCAGGAGTGAGAAGTTGGGGGCGGAGAGGGGACGTTCTGTGTGTCACCGTCCCACCTGCTGAGTGGCAGGTGCCTGTGTCTGGAGCCTTCCTGGGGCAGGAAATGGAAGGGCAGGGCCGCCCGAGGGTGGAACCCAGCTCTGTGCGGGCATCCATTCACCAGGCAGTTTCACTGAGCCCCTTTGGGGGAAGGTCGTGCGCACCTGGAACCAGGCAGACCCAGTGGGAGGCCTGGCTCAGCCTGTCCCAGCTGCGTGGCCTCCAGCAAAGGTCACGTTTTCAAGTGTCAGCTTCCTGGTCTGTAAACTGGAGGACGGTGGTGGTGGCTGCCCTGAGGGGTTGTTTTGGGAATCAGATAAGATAACCTTACAAAGCTGTTGTGGGGGGGGTGGGGGCTGACTCTTGACCCCTGTTTGTGGTGCCACCGTTGACCTCTGTGGGAGAGACATGGTATGCTTGTTCTGCCATCTAGAACAGTGGTTCTCAACCTTCCTAATACCGCGACCCTTTAATACAGTTCCTCACGTTGTGGTGACCCCCAACCATAAAATTATTTTCGTTGCTGCTTCATAACTGTAATTTTGCTACTGTTAATGAATCGTCATGTAAATATCTGTGTTTTCCGATGGTCTTAAGCGACCCCTGTGAAAGGGTCGTTCAGCCCCCAAAGGGATCGCGACCCACAGGTTGAGAACCGCTGCTGTAGAGCCTAAGACCATCGGAAAACACAGACATTTACATTACGATTCATTAACTTTAGCAAAATTACAGTTATGAAGTAGCAAGGAAAATGATTTTATGGTTGGGGGTCACCACAACATGAGGAACTGTATGAAAGGGTCGCGGCATTAGAAAGGTTGAGAACCACTGGTCTAGAAGCTTACGGCCCAGGGCGCCACAGACACAGGTACAGATTCAGGAGAGGGGTGCCAGCCCCTGGCACCTGGGTGGGCAGACCCCAGGGAGTGTCGCTGACACCATGGGGTCTGTGCTTGGGCCCCTGTGAGCAGCCGGGTGTGATGGGCAGGTCAGGGTCAAGGCCTCTGTTCTCACCCTCCGTCTTCCATGCGTCCCCTGGGGGAAGGGCTGGGACGCTGGTGTTCCAGGGCACTTCCGGAAGCCCTCTCTGCGCCCTCCTCTTTTCCTCCCTCCTCCGCCCTCGTTGCTGCTCAGGGCCTTAGAGACCAGGTGCTGTGTGGCCCGAGGCCCGCTCCAGGTCTCAGAGCCTTCCGTTTCTTTTCACCTTCTTTAGGCACATTTTTCTTTTCTTTTTTTCCACACCCATGGAATTTGTCCCGCTCCTTAAGGGCTCTCATGGACTTGAAGTACATGGTGGCCTGAATTAGAGCCAGAAAATGTCTCCTTATCATTAGGTTTCCTTTTCCTTTTTTTTTTTGAGGCATGTTTTTGGTAGATTTCAATTTGGAGGCTATAAATAAAACCGCAATAACCAGAAGCAAGCAGCACATTCGATTAACCTCTGTCGGGCCAGGGAAGTCCCCCTCGCCCTCCCCAGAGCTCGCGCTGGACGGACAGTACATTTGACATGAGACGGATTAACAGGAGAAAAGCCAATGCAACTTGGTGTGCGCGGGGATCAAACATTGGTGCTCAGAGAGTGGCCCCCGGGTAGCAAGTGTGAGGCCTGCAGGCCAGGCCGGGTCTCTGCACCCTCGACTCCACCTCTGAGTGGCAGCAGCTGCGGACAGTACGACAATGAATGGACGTGGCTGTTTTGCAATAAAATTTTATTACAATATATTTGTACTAGAGGCCCGGTGCATGAAATTCGTGCATGTGTGTGTGTGTGTGTGTGTGTGTGTGTGTGTGTCCCTCAGCCCAGCCTGCACCCTCTCCAATCTGGGACATCCCTCTCACAATCCAGGACTGCTGGCTCCCAACCGCCTGCCTGCCTGCCTGCCTGCCTGCTGCCTGCCTGATTGCCCCTAACCGCTTCTGCCTGGCAGCCTGATCACCCCGTAACCACTACCCTGCCAGCTGGATTGATGCCTAACTGCTCCCCTGCCAGCCCGATTTCCCCTAACTGCCCTCCCTTGCTGGCCTGGTCACCCCTAACTGCCCTCCCCTGGTGGCCTGGTCACCCCTAACTGCCCTCCCCTAGTGGCCTGGTCACCCCTAACTGCCCTCCCCTGCTGGCCTAGTCACCCCCAACTGCCCTCCCCTGCAGGCCTGGTTGCCCCTAACTGCCCTCCCCTGCAGGCCTGGTTGCCCCTAACTGCCCTCCCCTGCTGGCCTAGTCACCCCCAACTGCCCTCCCTTGCAGGCCTGGTTGCCCCTAACTGCCCTCCCCTGCCGGCCTGGTCACCCCTAGCTGCCCTCCCCTGCAGGCCTAGTCACCCCCAACTGCCCTCCTCTGCCAGCCTCATCACCCCTAACTGCCCTCCCCTGCTGGCCACCTTGTGGCGGCCATCTTTGACCACATGGGGGTGGCCATCTTGTGTGTTGGAGTGATGGTCAATTTGCATATTACCTCTTTAGTATAGAAGATTGATTTCAGAGAGGAAGGGAGAGAGGGAAACATCAATGATGACAGAGAATCATGGATCGGTTGCCTCCTACACCCCCCCGCAACTGGGGATCAAACCTGCATTCTGGACATGTGCCCTTGACTGGAAACAAACCCAGGACCCTTCAGTCCGCAGGCTGATGCTCTATCCACGGAGCCAAACCGGCTAGGACCGTATTTTCACTGTGTGTATAGACTGACTTGCTGTGAACGATGCGTTCGCTGGCCCAGCCACATGGGCACAAACAGGAAGTTCTGATGCCCTCTGTACAGTCAGTAAATGTCAGCCCTGGACTCTCCCCAGGGCTCCCCCTTCCTCCTGGCTGCCCCCTCCCACCGCCAGGACCAACCCAGCCCCCATCTCCTGGGACCCAGAGCTATAGGGGGGAGGGAACGCTGGTCCCATCTCCCAGGTGCCTTCATCATCTCACCACTTAGCCCCAAGCAGCTGAGCTTCCATCTGTTTCACATATTGGCCTTAGGTAAGGCATTGTTTGCAGAAAGTACTCAGTGGGAAAACCCCTGCTCAAGGTCAGCCCTCAGGCCTTGCAGGAGGCCTTTCCCCCAAACACACCAGCTCCTTAGGAAGCCCAGTGCCCCCTGCTTCCTGGTGTGATTACCTGGCATCCCAATGGGCAGCAGACACAGGCCTGCGGGTACAGAGAGGACCCTGAGCCGGCTCCTAATGGGAGGAGGCAGAAGGTGCTGGGGCCCAGGCTCAGGGGGAGGCGGCAGGAAGGCAGTGGGCCCAGCCCTGTCCTGACTCTGTCTTGATGACTCAAGAAGCCATGTTTCCCTGCCCTTTTTTTGCGTTGACTCAGTCGCCTGAATTCACACTCTCTGGATTTCTGTCAGTTCTCCCCAAGAAATTATAGACCAGCCGTGCCAGGTTGTGGAGGGCAATGTTTTCATCGTGTAGAAATACGCAGCATAAAGTCTCCTATGCCCAGGCGCGTTTCCAGTTGTTCTTGGAACTGAGCCATCGGGGCCCTGCGGACGGGGTGGGGTTGCTGGGCAGAGGGGAGGGAGGGGGTGTGAAGGAGAGAGCTCTGAGGTCCCCGTGAGCGTGGACCCCCGGAGGTGGGCCCGTCCAGCACTGCTGGGCGTAGGCATGGCACGGACCGACCCCTGCCTGTTTTTTCTTAGCACTCCCTGAAAATGTATTTCTATTTAAAAAAAAATTTTTTTTATTGATTTCAGAGAGGAAGGGAGAGAGTGTGAGAGATAGGAACATCAATGATGAGAGAGCATCATGGATCGGCTGCCTCTTGCACACTCCACATTGGGGATCGAGCCTGCAACCCGGGTATGTGCCCTGACTGGGAATCAAACCGTGACCTCCTGGTTCATAGGTCAATGCTCAACCGCCGAGCGTCTCCGGCCAGGCTGAAAGCCATTTCTATTTTTAGATTTGCTCTCAGCGGTTACCTCTGGAGCCGAGAAGCCCACACTTCCCGGTTCCTAGGGTTGTCCCGACCGTGTTGCTCTGGGAGGTTAAGCGAAGCCCAGCAGGGCCGCCCTCTGTGGCAGGTGTCTGCCGCCGCCGCCCCTCACGGGAGGATCTTGTTCCGCAGCCGCCTGTACTGACTTTCCTCTGGGCAGGTGTATGTGATCGTCCTGAAAAGTGGGGCTGCCCCCGGCCGAGGGGCTCAGGTGGTGTCCTCTCATACACCAAAGGGTTGTGAGTTTGATGCCCCCTTTTCTCTCTCAAATCAATAAACATGTCCTCGGTGAGGCTGCCTGTGATTTTTTTTTTGAATGGATGTAATTCTGTTTCATCTTGTCATCCATCCATCCATCCATCCACCCACCCACCCACCCATCCATCCATCCACCCACCCACCCACCCACCCACCCACCCACCCATCCACCCATCCATCCATCCACCCACCCATCCATCCACCCACCCACCCACCCACCCACCCCCACCCACCCCCATCCACATCCATCCATCCATCCATCCATCCACCCACCCACCCACCCACCCACCCCCCACCCCACCCATCCATCCACCCACCCACCCACCCACCCACCCACCCACCCACCCATCCACCCCCACCCACCCATCCATCCACCCACCCACCCACCCATCCATCCATCCATCCACCATCCATCCATCCATCCATCCACCCACCCACCCATCCATCCACCCACCCACCCATCCATCCATCCATCCACATCCATCCATCCATCCACCCACCCACCCACCCATCCATCCACCATCCACCCATCCATCCATCCACCCACCCACCCACCCATCCATCCACCCATCCACCCATCCCACCCACCCACCCACCCACCCACCCATCCCATCCATCCACCCACCCATCCATCCATCCATCCATCCATCCATCCATCCATCCATCCACCCACCCACCCACCCATCCCACCCACCCACCCACCCACCCATCCATCCACCCACCATCCATCCATCCATCCATCCATCCATCCACCCACCATCCACCCACCCCCACACACACCCACACACCCAGGACTCCTGACACCTGCTGTGTGTCGAGTGCTTGGCTCCATGTGGGGGGCGCAGTGATGACTAAGACAATCTTCCCGTAAAGACGTCATCGTCTGGGGGGCCGTTGGACACCAACATAGTTATTAACAGAGAGCTAAGCTCCGTGATGGGCGGGCGTGGCCTTTCGGGAACATGCAGTCACCGAGGCACGGGGGGGGGGGGAGAGGGGGGAGACGTTTAGACGTCAGATTTCACTGTGGGTGCCACCCCGCCAAGTGTGAGCATGGGCTGGGACTCCGGCTTGCCGGTGCGGTGAGGGCGTCAGTGAAGGGGGTCAGGTAGTTGAGTGATGCAGGTGCATTAATGTTCCAGAAGCTCCCCTCGGTGACAGTGCGGTGTGATCCTCAGGGGCCAGGACTGGAAATGGGGAGTGAATGGGAATCGCCGAGTCCCCTGACCTGGTCACCCACCTGCTTCCTTCGTCAGCACTGGCTGGCACCTCCTGGGTGCGCCCCTCTCTCAGGCCCTGGGAATGTAGGACAGAGGGAAACGGTGGTAGGAACGTTTTGGGGGTTATTGCTGGTGGGGAGCATGGCGCGCCTCTGAATGCCGGCTGGTTTTACGGAGGAATGAACGACGGGGGGTGTTTCATCTTGGCGTTTGGGGCAGGCAGCGCTGACGGGAGAACCGCCTCTTCTGTGGTGCAGACGGCCAAGTCTTAACAAGCCAGCCCTTGTGGTTTCACCAGGATTCCTGTCGGATCCTTGGGGCCCCAGACTCTCCTATTCCTGCTCGTTAGCACGTCTAGCGGGGAGTAGGGAGGCGGGAAACTTCAGGCCCACTTGCCACTCATTAGCAGATTTGGAAAAGAAGGTGGTGAAATTAATCATTTAAAAAAAAATATATTGTTACTGATTTCAGAGAGGACGGGAGAGAGAGAGATAGAAACATCAATGATGACAGAGAATTATCGATGGGCTGCCTCCTGCACGCCCCCCACTGGGGATGCAGACGCAACCTACATTCTGCAATTCAGCGGGTTTGGAAGCCCTGCTTTCTGCAGCCATCGTCTGGATTTGAAGATGCGGAATTTAGAGTTCGTCTTTGGGGGCATTTCTTCCATTCGGCAGCCCCTGCAGGTGGGGCTGTGGGAGGGAGGAGGGAGGTGTTGGGTGGTTCAGTGACTTCTCACGGGAAGGAGCCGCCGGCCTGTGCCCGGGGGATGACCCTGACCCTGACCCTGCGGTGAACACGTTTTCGGCGGGAGTGCGAGGCCTGGGGGAGCGGCAGGTGCACGTGCCTCGCAGGCGATGAGTGGTCCCCGGGGCTGGGGCCCCTTACCTGGTGGGCGGGGACTTCTTGGCCCCTGGCTGTGAGTTGGCACATGGCCTGTCATTCCGATGTGTTCTGGAAGGATGGAAAGGAAACCACAGAGCCAGGAGGGAAGCAGCTCACAAGGAAAATAAAAAATAAGAAGTAGCCCTCACCGGGGTGGCTCAGTGGATAGAGCGTCCACCCTTGACTGAAGGGTCCTGGGTTCGAGTCCGATCAAGGGCACGGACCTCGGTTGCATATTCCTCCCCGGCCCGGCCCTTGACGGGTGCGGGCGGGCGGCCACCAATCCATGTTTCTGTCTCTCCCTAAAAATCAATGGGAAACTATCCTCGGGTGACCATTAACAAAAATTGCTCTTGCCTCGAGAGGTGAGACCACGTGACCCACGTGAACACTGGGTCTTCCCTGCCCCTGCCCCGGCACCTGTGGGAGGCCCCGAGGCCCCCCGTGACAGCCCAGGGCAGCAGGTCCGGGAGCCGGCGGGGGACGTGGCCGCGGGAGGAGGGGGAGGGAGGAGAGAGCCGCCATTGCTCTCAGTGGGATGTTCTGAGAGTAGGCCGCTGGGCCGTGGCCTGGGCGCCGAAGGAGGTGAGGTTAGGACGTGCCTGCGGGTCCAGCCGGGCCCTGGGGTCCTGGTCGCCTCTCCGCTGAGCCATCGCGGCGCCCCGCGTGGCTGTGGTTTGGGTTCACGTTTTGTTCGCGTCTCTGTCCCTCGCTGTGTGTGAAGTCCCGTCCAGGAGGCAGTGGTCCTCCTGCGATGGCGTCTTTGTCGCAAACGGAGTCGTAAATGACGCAAACGGCGGCGTAAATGACGCAAACGGCGTACAGCTGTCACGTGGGGGGGGGCGCGCGCACAGGATGCTGGGAAACGGGCGGCGCAGGCCGGGGCGGAGGAGCTTGGGAGACGCCGGGATGCGGGCAGCGTCGGCGGAGAGAAGTGGGGGGCGCGGGTGGGAACGCGGAGGGGCACGGAGCAGGTGGACAGGTAGGTGCGGGACAGGAAGCCGGGGGGAGACCGACGGACAGACAGCCGGGCAGCCCCGGAGGCCTGGCCCCGGTTCTCCGGTCCCCGCGCCCTGACCCGCTCCGGTGTCAGCCCAGCAGGACTGACGCTCTGCTCTCCTCAGGTGCTGACGGCCTGCCGGGCCTTCCTGCTCGCAGCGCGGATCCCCTCCAAGGTGAGTGCCGGCGCCCAGGTTCCTCCTGCCAACGCACGCACACACACAACATGTGCACACACTCTAACAAACACACACATCACCGCACACACCACACGTGCACACACGTGCACCGTACATGGGATGGTACAGCCCACCCCCCTCGTATACATGTGCACACATACACACAGGCACCACGCGTGTGCTAGTACTACCCACTGGAGGGAGCAGAGCAGAGGGTCCCATTACATTTCTAGGTGGAAGGAGAGGACGGATTAAAGGGCCCGACTCCATCCTGTTGTCTGCAGGAGGGTGAGAGGCTGTAGAGCCAGGGAGGTCAGGGGCCATTGTCCAGGAAAAAAAGCAGGGAGGGGAGACTGGACCTACTGTTTCTTTAAATCCTCACGGAGGATGGTTCCTTTGGTTTTAGAGAGAGAGGAAGGGCGTGAGAGAGAGACATCCATGTGAGAGAGAGACATCGATCGCTGCCTCCCCTACCCATCCTGACCGTGGCTCGAACCCACAACCTCCAAACTGAGTCACCGGCCAGGGCTGGGCCTACTTGGAAGAAAATAAGTGCTGATCCCTGGAGAAGAGTGGAAGAGACCCTTATTGCGAAACAAGAAGGAAATAAATTACTTCCCTATCTGCAGGGGGAGAGAGGGCTTTTATTTATGTTTCATTTAAGCCTGGTTTAAAATTCCTAAATACCGTGTTTCTCTACACCCATTCAAAATGTGAATCTATGGGAGATGGCAGGAGGAATGACGGCTCCCTGACTGATCCGTGTCCCCCGAAGAGGTCAGGGTTTGGAAAGGAGGACAGCGGACATGACGTCATCCGCCGGTGACTCTCCGAAGCAAACATTGAAATAAAAGAAAAAAATGGGTTTAGAGGCTTCACTTCACACCTTCATTTCCAAATGAATGAAAAACCAGAGTAGAAATACCAACACTTCCCAGTGGGTTTGTCCCAGAATGAAACTTAAGAAGTCGCATGTGCACCTTCCCGTGAGGTACGCACAACGTGCTCTTTCTGAAATATCGAGGGCCCGTCTTGGGGATGGACGGAGACACACACCAGCCCACCTCCGACTGCTGGTGCATCGCCGACTGCAGCATTTTCACCTTGAACTGTGCTGTAAGCCCTGATCACAGGTCTGTGTCCCTTCTCCCCCTCATTGCAGCTCGAGTTGACCTTCAGCTACTTGGACATTCAGGGCGTCACCTGCAGCAAGCCTGCGCAGGTGAGTGTGCGCCATGGAGACCGTGGGCTGGACCGCGGGGTCACCCCCTCCCCTGAGGGTCTGAAACTGTGAAACATCCTCTGGTTGGTCTCACTGTTGAACGTTTCTTGAGAGAATGTGGAAAAGCAAGATGAGGGACCCGGGAGGTTCCGAAGAGAAGCTGAAGGGGCCTTGTGGGCAGGGTCGGGGCTGGTTCCGGTGAGAAAAACCTCGGTAATTGTGCGGGAACAACTAGTTACACCCAACTGGCGCCGTGCAGTGGGTGGACATCAACCTATGAACCAGAAGGTCACGGTTGGATTCCCGGTCAGGAAACGTTCCCAGGTTGCAGGCTTGATCCCTATTGTGGGGCGTGCAGAAGGCAACCGATAAATGATTCTGTCTCATCATTGATGTTTCTCTCTCTCTCTTCCTTTCTGAAGTCAATCATATATGTGTGTGTGTATATATATATATATATATATATATATATATATGTATTCTCTTATCAAAGAGGGAGTATGCAAATAGACCATCACACCCTCACAAGATGGTGGCACTCACAGCGGGGTCGGCGGGGTCGGCTGCTGCGCGTGCCTGCCTCTGGAGTCCCCTCAGCCTCTTGGGGGGCCTCGGGTCCTCCTGCACCCCCCCTGACTGAGGCTCAGGCAAGCCTCGGATGGCAGCTGCACAGCTGCCCAGGGCCAGGCCTGAGGCTCAGGTAACCAGGGCTGGCTGAGGCTTGCGCTGCTGGCAGTGGCAGCAGCAGAGGTGGTGTGGTGGGGGCATCGCCTTCCCCTGATCGCTGGGTTCCCTCCCGCCCCTGAGGGCTGCCAGACTGTGAGAGGGGGCAGGCTGGGCTGAGGGGAACCCCCGCTCCAGCACATGAATTTTCATGCACCGGGCCTCTAGTGTATATATGTATGTATGTGTGTATACATATATACTTAAAGAAATACAAATCCTACCACGTGTTCACAACAGAGGCTTTCTAGAGCAGGTCGGGAAGTGACATAGAAAGGGGTTCAGCAGTTTTCTCATGGGTCTGGGTAATTGAGCACATTCCGGACAGGACTCGTTTCCAGAACCGGGGCTTAGAAGCAGCTTCCAGAGGCCACTGCGGTGCCAGCAGCCCTGAGGGGGTCAGGAGCCTGGGTCCCAGCGCCGTGCTTGCTGCTGCCTGGCGTGGGACCTCCCACCCGTCCTCTAACCTCAGGGCCTCGTTCTTTTTAAAATTTTTTAAAGTTGATTTCAGAAAGGAAGGGAGAGGGAGAGAGAGATAGAAACAGCAATGATGAGAGAGAATCATGGATCAGCTGCCTCCTGCATGCCCCTCACTGGGGATGGAGCCCACAGCTCGGGCGTGTGCCCTAACCGGGAATCGAACCGTGACCTCCTGGTTCAGAGGTTGATGATCAACAGCTGAGCCACGTGGGCCAGGCAGGGCATTCTTTTCTGTTACTTACAATCACACATGCAAGGGACTGGGTTGTAATTAGCGGTCCCCGCCCTTCCCCCTGCAGATGGCCGTGGAAACCGAGAAGTACAGCTTGTCCCTGAGGATGGCAGCTCCCGAGGATGTGAGCGAGGTGCTGGCCCACGTGGGCTCCTGCCTGCGGAGGATCTTTCCTGGCCTGTCTCCCGTGTGAGTCCTGGGGGGGTGGGGGGGAGGCGGCGGGCAAGGCTGGCCTCCTCCCACTCGGCCCCTGTTCCACGGTGAGGTTTTCTGTGCGGCTCTGCCTGCTTCGCTGAGGCGCTGGCAGGAGGTTTTCCCTCTGGGATTCTCCTGTGGGAACTCGGCGCCCAGTGCTCCGTGGACGCCCGGGGCCAAGGCTTGGTGTGCGGGTGTCACCTGCAGGTTAATGAGGACAGAACGCCATTCCTTTGTGTTTTGTTTTCTGATCAGTAAGAGGAAACCTATAAAAACCCCAAAATGAACGTAAACATAATAATTAGTCTCTTTCCTTTTTCTCTCGGTTTTCTGAAATACACCTTATGGATATTAGTACATGTTTGTTTACGTCTGTTAAGCATGTAAGCTCAGGATTTGGGGGGACAGGTTTGTACTTGGGGAGTGTGCTGCTTTTCCATGAGGAGGAGAGCGTCCTAGGTTGGGTGTGGATGTTTTTGTGGTTTTTTCCAAAGACACAGGTTTAATATTCCTTCTGGACGGAAATGTCCTCCCAGTGCAGCCACACACACAGACTTAGTTGCTTCAGTGTTGTGTCCCAGCACATCCCACGACATTCGGGCCCCTGTCTTCCAGTTAGTTTGACAACTTCTTAGGGGTTCTGTTCACTTTTTTAAACACGATGATCACTGATGTTCTGAAGGAGACGCAGTGTAGGAATAATGCATGAGTTGAACCCAGTCTCTCTCCCAGGGGACTCTGGTGCTGTTGGGATCAAAGAAGGCTGATAACATGCAGTAACCTGTTAACATGCGATGGGATCAAAGAAGGCTGGCACCTGGGACAGACCAAGCTGTGCTCACATCTGAATTAGCTCAACGGCTCACTTGATTGAGCCACGTTGCCCTGCAGGGACCTGGCCTGTCTCCCTTTGCCCCTGAGGCCAGAGCGCCTCCTTGGGTGGGTGTCCCCGACCACCTTGGGTTAGGAACGCTGAGCTTGACCTGCAGTGGGGACGTCAGGGGCCGTGAGACGGGGAGGCTGGAGCTTGGAGGGAAGGGCTGGGCTGTAGACACAGCAGGTGTGAGGGTCACGGTGTCACCGCGGGCTGAGGCCTGGCTGTGACGAGGTCCGTGGACAGAAAGGGTCCTGACAGTGAGCCCGAGATGTAGAGGTCGAGTCGAGGAGGAGAGCGCCGAGCAAGGTGGATGAGGTTTCCGGGGAGCCCAGAGCCCAGAGGGCTTGGTGCAGTGACATGGCATCGGGCACATTCGCGACAGCTGTCCACAGTGGGTCAGCATCGGGCACACTTGGGGCAGAGCTGTCCACAGTGGGTCAGCATCGGGCACACTTGGGGCAGAGCTGTCCACAGTGGGTCAGCATCGGGCACACTCGCGACAGCTGTCCACAGTGGGTCAGCATCGGGCACACTTGGGGCAGAGTTGTCCACAGTGGGTCAGCATCGGGCACGCTTGTGGCAGAGCTGTCCACAGTGGGTCAGCATCAGGCACGCTTGTGGCAGAGCTGTCCACAGTGGGTCAGCATCAGGCACACTCGCGACAGCTGTCCACAGTGGGTCAGCATCGAGCACACTCGCGACAGCTGTCCACAGTGGGTCAGCATCGGGCACGCTTGTGGCAGAGCTGTCCACAGTGGGTCAGCATCGGGCACGCTTGTGGCAGAGCTGTCCACAGTGGGTCAGCATCGGGCACACTCGCGACAGCTGTCCACAGTGGGTCAGCATCGGGCACGCTTGTGGCAGAGCTGTCCACAGTGGGTCAGCATCGGGCACGCTTGTGGCAGAGCTGTCCACAGTGGGTCAGCATCGGGCACACTCGCGGCAGAGCTGTCCACAGTGGGTCAGCATCGGGCACGCTCGGGGCAGAGCTGTCTGGTGGGTCGGCACCGTGAGGGGCACAGGCGGCCTTGACCTGCATGGTGCCAGGTTTGGAAGGGAGCGGCGGATGGCCGGTTGTGAAGTGATGAGGAAGACATGGTTTGTGCAGAAAACTCAGACATGTGTGGCTCCCTAGCAGGCTCAGCGGATAGAGCGTCGGCCTGCAGACTGAAGGGTCCTAGGTTCAATCCCAGTCAAGGGCACCTGCCCGGTTGTAGGGTCGATCCCCGGTGGAAGGTGTGAGGAGGCAGCCGATCCATGATTCTCTCTCATCACTCTCATCAGTCTTATCACTGATGTTTCTATCTCTCTCTCCCTCTCTGGAATCAATGAAAATATATTGAAAAATAAAATAATAAAATAAAGGCTTCTCCCAAAATAGATTTTTGCGTGCAGTCCATCCGAAACACTTGATTTCTGACGTTCCTCGTTGTGATCCTGCAGGAAAATCATGAAGAGGGTGTCCATGGAGCCGTCGGAGCGGCTGGCCAGCCTGCAGGCCGAGTGGGACAGCCAGCCGGCGGCCGAGCAGGGCCCCTGTGGTGAGCACATTCCCACCGGCGCTCAGGCTGCGAGGAGGCCCCGCCAGGCCTTGAGGTCTAGCCCAGTGCGCATGGCGGGCACAGTCAGTGGGGAGCTGTAATTGGTGGGCGGTGGACAGAGGCTGTACTTAAGCTCTACACACCCCACGCCCGCCGCCTGCCCGCCTGCACGAGGGTGTCCTGGTTCCCAAGCAGAGAAGGAGTGTTGGTCGCGTGGGAGCTTTTAAGTTTCAACATCACAGTCTCTTCCCCGAAAACCTGTCCCGTTTCTGTTTCTGTTCCAGGCGGGTTTTCTCAGATGTACGCCTGTGTCTGCGACTGGCTGGGCTTCCCATACAGGGAGGAAGTGCAGTGGGTGAGTGTACCTGTGTGCAGTGTGCACGCTCACATGCACACACACAGTCACTCACAGACACAACACACTCACAGACATACAGACACAACACCAATACACACACACAGACACACCACACATTCCCTCACACACACACACACACACATTCTCTCTCTCACACACACACACACACACACACACACACACACACACACACACACACTCACAGAGACTATTTCAGTGTCTGTCTGCTTGTTTCTCTGTTTCCCCGCCCTTTGTTGTTGCTCACAGTCTTCCTTGCTCAGATCACATATGAATCCGCCCGCGTCCTTGTCTGCCTCTGCGTCTCTCTTGCTCCCCCGCCACCGACGCGGACTGTTCACACGACGGCGCTGTGTTTCCAACAGGATGTGGACACGATCTATCTGACCCAGGACACCCGGGAGTTGAACCTGCAGGACTTCAGTCACCTAGACCACAGGTAAGGGCCTCCCTCCACTCTCCCTCCAGCTCGGAGCCAGGGCCGCACGGCTGCTGAGCCGGGGGCGCTGATGGCGTGGATCTTGGCTGTTGTAAGAGCGTGGGCTTTGTGATTCCTGCTCCCAGGGACCTGATCCCCATCATCGCTGCCCTGGAATACAACCAGTGGTTCTCCAAGCTGTCCTCCAAGGACCTCCGGCTGGTGAGTGGGGAGATGAGCGCGTGATGCCCGGGGAGCCTGGGTTTCAAACACCTGCCGATAGTCAGAAAGTAGATTTGTTTCCTGCCATACTGGCGCGCTGCCTACATGTTTATTTCTTGGGGAACTTTTCCCCAGAAGGGTTCTGTATAACATTTTCTTGTTTGTGAGGTGCTTTGCATTTTCAGCTGCTTCGGGCGATTTGGACGAATCAGGCAAGAAAAACGTAGGAGCGTGGCCTTAGGTGCCACTTCTGTTGGCAAAAACGACTCAGGTGACGCCTGCACAGAGAGCAGACTTAGCATCCTGTCGCCTCCACGAAGCAGCCCTTCCTAGGAATTTAGGGAACTGTTAAACCTGGTAGAGTTACGAGAGGCAGCATGGATATTCCAGACGCCTTGAGGGGCACCTTTGTATGTGAGCAGAATAAAATCTAAGAGGAATTGATTAGTTTTCATAGGGCCTGGGGGAACCACTTCTGGTCTGTTTGGTTGGTTTTTTTCCAGGTTCCAGGCAGCCACGTGGAAGGTGCTCCTCTGAGAGCTAGCTTTCTGCTGCTGTGCTCTTTTAGGCAGGAGATAACTTAGGTATTTCAATGGCGCCTCTTTCATTCCAGCCTCCAACTCTCAGAGGTCATAGGAGCTTGTGGTTTAAGATTTCCATAGAGTCCTGGCCAGTGTGACGCAGTGGATAGAGCTTCGGCCTGTGGACCAAAGGGATCCGGGTTTGGTTCTGGTCAAGTGCACGTACCTCCATTGCAGGCTCCCCCCTGGCCCGGGCCCTGGTCGGGGCTTGTGCAGGAGGCAACCAATTGATGTGTTTCTCTCACATCGATGTTTCTCTCTGTCTTTCCCTCTCTCTTCCACTCTCTCTAAAAAATCAATGGAAAAATATCCTCAGGTGAGGATAAAAAAAAAAAAGATTTTCATAGTAGGGTTTGGATTGAGATGTACATCTAAGGAAAGTGGAGATTGGACGTTAGCGAGTGGACAGGCCACTGGGTCTGTGGATTGGCCTGGGGGTGAGTGACCTAAGGCATTGTCAGTCTGAACATGGCTGTGAACTTATTGGGGCCCCTTAAGAGGCAGTGGGTGTAAGAAAAGAGTGTGGGCTTGGAAACAAACCAGGTTTTCAGATTCTGACTTAGTATAAGGCCCTGTGACCTTAGATATGCTACCTGACCTTCAGGGCCCCAGCTTCCTGTGTACCTGTTATTGGGAGCGAGTTGGAGCTCAGATCTTATGCATTGCTACCCAGTACCATCAGAGTATGTGGCTCATGTTAGCTACTCATTCAAATTGGTTTCATAAATGGGTGTCAAGTTAGTTTGTTGAGTGAATGAGTGTGCATAGCAGTATAACTACTTGGCAGGTTACTGAGAGGCGTTTAGAAATTTAAACACAGTCACACCATTTACCACCACCACCACCCTCATCACCATCATCATCACCACCACCATCATCACTACCATTACCACCATCACCACCATCATCATTCTCCTCACCATCCTCACCACCATCCTCACCACCATCACCACCACCACCACCACCACCATCATCATCACCACCATCATCACCATCACCACCACCACCATCACCACCATCATCATCATCACCATCACCATCACCATCACCACCATCCTCATCATCCTCACCATCCTCACCACCACCATCACCATCATCACCATTGCCACCATCACCATCATAATCACCACCATCATCACTGCCCTTTAGTTTTTATTCTCCCTTTTGCGTGTCATTTTCCTTTGGAATTCTTTTCGTTTTCCCAGGACTGGGTGAGATGTACCTCTGTGTGCCCAGACCGTGACCAAAAAGGCCTGTTTATTGTTCTACCATATAGTGTGTTCTCTTGTCCGATTCCCCTGCTGGTGGTCCACTCTTGATGGTGGGGACATTGTCCTTTATGTCACTGTCTCCCCAGGACCTTCCTCGTGATGGGGCTCAGTTAGCTTTCCAGAATGAACGTATGTGTGCACGAACGGTTGACGTCATTACAGTGTTGCATAGGCTGTAACAATGACACGAGCTTGGTGGCAGGTGTGCGGTGCGGCTAACGCGTGTGTTATGTTGCAGTCCTCCGATGTCTGTGAGCAGATCCTGAGAGTGGTGAGCAGGTCCAGTCGGCTGGAAGAGTTGGTGTTGGAAAACGCTGGACTGAGAATGTGAGTATTTCCCTGCACATGGGACTCTGTGGCTTTGGAACATCTTGCCATTTCCTCAAAGATACAGTTAAAGCGAAAAGGTGGGCTCCTCCCATAGAGAACATCCTGTTTTCCCTTCTTAAAAAAGTTCCCAGAATCCCTAGCATTGCCACGGAGGTCACGGATTTCATAATGTCATTTGCCGTTGTGTCACGGAGTGTGTTTGGTGGTGCCTGGTGTGTGGGCCCTTGAGCCAGACACCTTGTGGCCTTGGGCCGTTTGTTTGGGCTCTGTGCCTCCGTCTCTGCATCTCTGAAATGGACATAACATTAGCACCTTCCTTATGAAATGACAGCTCTGGGCCAATGAGGTCGTTAAGGAAAGTGCTTAGAAAGCATCTTTCGTGTTCTGGGGGCCGGTGGACCCGTGTCACTGACGGTGGTTGTAGGAACTGCAGGCTGTTTTACCACTTTGCTTTGGTCGGTTTGGCCATTGGCCTCCCTTTTCCGATTCACACTTATGTTGTCTGCAACTCCTGGTTCCAAGATCCAGACCCAGGCCTGTGGGGGGCGTGTGGGAGCTGGAATCTGCTGGAACACGGACTCCACTGCTAAGTGGGGAG
Organism: Ia io; assembly: GCA_025583905.1. Lineage (NCBI taxonomy): Eukaryota > Metazoa > Chordata > Mammalia > Chiroptera > Vespertilionidae > Ia > Ia io. The sequence continues at coordinate 43,715,943 of JAJQQW010000022.1, forward strand.
GGGTGGCGGTTTCATAATCACAGCCCTCAGTGCGTTATTTTAAGTGAAATACATCTAAAATAGTGATTTTAATTTTCATTGAAGTAAGGTGCTGGCAATTGCAGCCTTTAAACTCCACAATTAGAACAGCTGGGTCTACGTTTGTGGATGCTGCTCCACGTTATGGAGGGGCCGACGCATACTATCAATAGCGTCCTGAAATGTGTCTTACATATATACTAAAGCCCGGTGCACAAAATTCGTGCATGGATAGGGTCCCTAGGCCTGGCCGGCGATCAGGGCCAATTGGGGCCTTCCGGCTGTAGGCTGGGACTTTCTTCTGTTCCGCGCCACCCCCCTGGTGGTCAGTGCATCATAGCAAGCGGATCGAACTCCCGCGGGGACACTTGGCATACATTTTATATACATAGAAGATATTTCTATTGATTTCAGAAAGGAAGGAAGAGGGAGAGAGAGACTGAAACATCAATGATAGGAGAGAATCATTGATCCAGCACACCCCACACTGGGGATCGAACCCACAACCCGGGCATGTACCCTGACCAGGAATCAGACTGTGATCTCCTGGTCTCTAGCTTGATGCTCAACCACTGAGCCAGCTGGCCAGGCCTGAAATGTGTCTTTAATGGGCAATGACAGGATTTTCTCTGCTTCGGAATGAGGCTTTGGCCATCGAAATGAACCATGTTGGGTGTGACTGCAGGTTCTCTGATGAGGATTTATACCTCATGTGGGAAATGGATTGGGCGCTAAGAAATACGCGGCACGTGAGTTCCACTGGGAAGAAAGCATCTGTCGCTTTGCCTCCAGCTGTTCCTCCAGCTGTTCCAGCCCTGAGGTCTGAGCCGTTCTGCACTTGGTGGTTGTTCCTCTCACTGTTGTGTTTGTCTGCAGAGAGTTTGCACAGAAACTGGCCAGTGCGCTTGCACATAACCCCGGCTCAGGACTGCACACCATCAACCTCGCTGGCAACGCGCTGGAGGACCGAGGTACCTGGAGTCTCGGACCCGCGCTGCCGGCCGTGAGCAGAGTGGGGAAGTCACTGCAGCCAGGCCCGGGGAATGGGGAGCAGACCTGGCTGAGCTGTGATTACGGTCTTTTTTTTAAAATACATTTTTGTTGATTTCAGAGAAGACGGGAGAGGGAGAGAGAGATAGGAACATCAGTGAGGAGAGAGCATCATGGATCGGCTGCCTCCTGCACGCCCCACACTGGGGATTGAGCCCGTGACCTGGGCCTGTGACCTGGGCCTGTGACCTGGGCCTGTGCCCTGACTGGGGATCGAACCCTGACCTCCTGGTTCATAGGTCGACGCTCAACCCCTGACCCGCTCCGGCGGGCTGTGTTATGTTCTAAGGGCTGCTTTTGCTCTAGTTGGCTCCTGGCTCCTAACCCCTCGGTGGAAATATCATTGCTGGCCGCCCCTGAGCAGGTGGCTGGGAATTCCACAGGAAATCCAACGGAGTCGAAAATACTTACAGAACTCTCCATCGAGGGGACATTGTTGAGGGTTTATTGAAAAACTCAGAAGCAAATTTGCACAAATGTGCCATTCCGAGCACTTGAGAAGTCTCATGATCCCCTTTTCTTTTTCCTTTCTCAGGTGTGTCCTCTTTAAGTGTTCAATTTGCCAAACTCCCAAAGGGATTAAAACATTTAAATTTATCTAAAACCTCATTGTCACCTAAAGGTACTGTATATCTTCTTAGCTTTATGTCTGTCTGTGATGTTCTCTACCTTAAATAGAATTATTACTCATATGTCTACATTTAAATATATGTATTAGCACCTGGCCAGGTGGCTCAGTTGGAGCGCCGTCCCGTACACCACAAGGTTGGTTCAATTCCCAGTCAGGGCACGTACCTGGGTTTTGGGTTCAGTCCCTGGTTGGGGCACATATGGGAGGCAACCAATCCATGTTTCTCTCTCTCTCCCCTTCCTTCCTCGCTCTCTAAAAATCAATAAAAACATATCGGGTGAGGATTAAAAGACTAATAAAGTAAAATACAGGTGTGTACACACTTGGACTAATTATAGTGGCAGTGTTTATGGAAAGCCATCTCATTTTCAAAACGTTTAGACTAGATGTTGATGTGCGTATGCACTTTTCCAACTTCCCTTTCCTTCCTGAGTGTCTCTGACCACTTCTCCAACACTTCAGCATGGCTGCCGTATCCACAGCAGTCTCTCTATTTATATGTTTTTAAAGATAGTTTTTTATTGATTTCAGAGAGGAAGGGAGAGGGAGAGAGGGATAGAAACATCAGCTATGAGAGAGAATCATGGATCGGCTGCCTCCTGCACGCCCCACACTGGGGATCGAGCCCACAACCTGGGCATGTGCCCTGACCGGGAATTGAACCGTAACCTCCTGGTTCATAGGTAGACGTTCAACCATTGAGTCATGCCAGCCTGACAAAACAGTTTTTAAAAGCGTTCCTTGTTCTTGCAGCTTCAAAATAACTCAGATGAATTGGTCCTCGTAAGCTTTTTGTGCAATTTGACCGGCATTTATATTTCAATTCTGGGAAAAGACGGATAACCAGAGCTCCCTAATTCAAGGAAGATTGTTTTCACCTCCCCACACTGCCCCTCAGATGTTGGCGGGAGGATGGTTCTCAGGCTCCTGGTGCCTGTCCTGCTGGCTGCCAGGCATCGGCACGGGCCATCTACCGCCCTCGCTCCAGCTGCAAAGCCTCCAGCGCTAACTCAGGAGCGCCCGGCCCGCTGGGCCCCGTGTCCAGCACGGCGATCTGTGCTCAGTGCGGGCTGGGAGCGGCCTGGCTTCTTCCATCCTGTGTTTTTGGATTTCCTGCTGCTCCTGTGCCCATGAACCTGGCCTCCTGTGGAGGGACCTCAGGAGGGGGCAGGGAGCCTTGTTCCGGCCAGCGGCTTGACACTGGGCGCGAGGCTCCCAGAGTCTGGGCAGATGTTGGCTGCCCGCCAAGCGCCAGTGCCTGCCAAGGGGGCGTTGTGCGGTGGAGACCAATCCGACCTGTTCCTTTTTGGAATATTTTTGTTACGTTTGTCAGGCCTCACTGAGGACATGGTTTTGCTGATTTTCTTGTTGAGAGTCTGGTGTTCTCTGTATGTTTTGGACTCAGTTGTTCTGTTACGGGACATACATGAACAGTCCCAGCAACAGGGCGGGCTGCCGGAGGCTGGCCACTTCCACAGGCGGGACCTTCTGTCTGCCAGGGGCCATGTGGATATTTATTTTTTTATTTTAATTTTATTTTTATTGATTTCAGAGAGGAAAGGAGAGGGAGAGAGAAATAGAAACATCAATGATGACAGAGAATCACTGATCAGTTGCCTCCTACACTCCCCACACTGGGATCGAGCTCGCAACCTGGGCATGTGCGCTGACCCGGAACCGAACCGTGACCTCCTGGTTCATAGGTCAATGCTCAACCTCTGAGCCACGCCAGCCAGTCCCATTTGGATGTTCATAACATCATTAGTGGGCCATACAAAATGATCAACTTAAAAATTAGCCTGCTCAGTTTGGTCAAATTATTTAATTAACTCGCCCCTGATGCGTGGGCAGAGCCAGGCCAAATGATTTCTCGGGACTTCTATGGCCCGCGGGCCGGACGTTCCCCACTCCTGTTTAAACATCGCAGGTGTTGCCTCCGGACAGCAAGCTCTCTGTCAGCCTTGCAGGTTTCCTTATCTGACAGACTCGTCAGACCCGCGCCTCTCATGGCCAGGCTCTCGTCTGGCATCGCTGCTCGTCCTGCTCTCACCGGGCCAGCGAGAGGCTGAGATGGTGCCCGGGATCCCGGAGCCCATGCTGTACGCGGGCTGTCCTTCAGGATCTGAGGGTCTATCCCAGTGAACCCTCGAGTAGCACTGACCTCATCCTGGCCTTGAGCTTCTGGGTCTGTCTGAGGGCACAGGGTGGGCCTGCTACATGGACCCGACCCAGCCTGGTGGAAGCATTTCGTGCGCACTTCACGAGTGTGGCCGCGTCATTCCTCCCTGAACTCCAGTCAAGTATTTCTCTGCTCCGTCTCCTCTGCGCGCCCAAGCCGACTCGGCTGAGCAGTGGCTGCGGGACTTGGTCGACACCCCGGAGCCTTGCTTGTAACTCCCAGCTCTTCTCTCCGAGCGGAGCGAGCGTCTCCGGCGGGCCTGTCCCTGTCCCTTATCCTGGCCGAGGCAAAGGATAAACCCCCTTTGTTCTTCAGGGACAGCCTGGGATGGTCAATCATTTTACTGCAGAATTAGAAACAACGTCATCTATGAAAGTACATCCAATTTAGCCCAGCAAGCATGGCTTCGTGATTGAGTGTTGACCTGTGAACCAGGAGGTCCCGGTTCGATTCCTGGTCAGGGCACATGCCCGGGTTGCCGGCTCCATCCCCAGTCCCTGGGCTCGATCCCCAGTGTGGGGTGTGCAGAAGGCAGCCGATCAAATATATATATTTTTTGAAAAGTATACTCAATTTAGAAATAGCCATATTTCCAAATTACACAATGAGCACCTTGGAATTTTAGGAAAAACACAAAATGTTTTGTAATAGCCCACATCCTGTGATCTGACGAACCATGACAATTCTTTGTCTGACCTCTACTGACCCCAGCGAGTGAGCAGAATGTTCTGGGCTCCCCATTGGTGGTGACCCCTCCCAGACCCTGTGCCGTGACAAGGAGGGCATGCTAGAGCCCCCGCCCGGCTCGCAGGCCTGCCTCCCAGACCAGGTCTCCCTTCATGTGGCCCTCTGCCCCCTGGGGCCCCCTTGGTTTCCTTTCCTTCTTTTTTTATATTTTATTGACTTCAGAGAGGACGGGGGAGGGGGAGAGACATCAGTGATAAGAGAAGATCACTGATCAGCTGCCTCCCGCACACCCCGCACTGGGGATGGAGCCCGCCACCCAGGCATGTGCCCTGACCGTGACTCAAACCCTGACCTCCTGGTTCATAGGTCAATGCTCAACCACTGAGCCACGCCGGCTGGGCCTAGATCTCATTTTGTTTCCTGGACATTGAGCCGAATCTTCTCGCCGTTTCAGGGGTGAACTGCCTTTCTCAGTCACTCAGTGCCAACCCGCTGACTGCCACCGCCCTCACGCACCTGGACCTCTCAGGGAACACCCTTCGCGGAGACGACCTCTCGGTGGGTGCCAGCCCTGGCCCGACGCTGTGCCCCGCGAGCCTGGGGTGTGTCTGACGGGCTTTCCAGCTCGTGGCCCCCGTCTCCTTGAGCGGGGCGCCTTCGCCTCGTTTCGTCCTGAGCTTGGGAGGTGTTTTATAGGGAATTTCAGAGCCTTCCTTCATTAAAGTCGCGCAGGGGTGAGGGGAGGCGTTAGGTCTGCGACCCCCTGAAACCCGCCGTGTCTTAGCTGCACAGGACCGTGGATGGCTCTCGTTGGATCGGGCGGCCACCAGGGAGGGAAAGGTCATTGCATTGGACAGAGGGAGGGGAGCCTGAGACTGTCCTGGGGTTCAGGTTCACATTCGAGGTCCTGACCTGCTCCCGGAAGGGATTCCCCAGGTAGCTCTTCGTCAAGGTCGTCAGCCATTCTGGAATGATGAACAAGGAGCTAACCAGGCAACGAGGTCATGTGCAGCAATGGGAGCTGTAGCCAAGTTTCCATCCGGCCTTGATTTTGCTGACACATAATTTTAATTACTCTTTGGATTTTTATTTATTTACTTGTTTTTCTCTCAAGGGAGATAATATAATGACATAAAATTCTGCTAATTCTCTTGGGAAAACTGGAGGAGGACTCTGGGATATTTGGGCAAATTGATTTTGAAGTATTAACTTGCAGAGTGTGTGTGTGTGTGTGTGTGTGTGTGTGTGTGTGTGTGTTTCTAGATCCTAATATGTTTGCTGCTTGTTTTTGATTTCAAGCCCATGTACAGTTTTCTGGCCCAGCCCAATGCCCTTACACACCTGGATCTATCCAGCACCGAGTGCGCCCTGGACATGGTAATGGCTTTCTATTGCTGGGGAGGTTCTGAGGGCTTTCTCACTGATAGACGCCCCTCGGACCCGGCCCCAGACACCCTGCCTTGTCCCCCAGGTGTGCGCGGCTCTACTCCGAGGCTGCCTGCAGTACCTGGCCGTGCTCAACCTCTCCCGGACTGTCTTCTCTCACCGGTAGGACCGCGTGCTGCGGGCGCTCTCTTTCAGGGAAACGTGTCACATTGTGGCCACTGTGGTAACGGGCGATGTTTCTCGGGAAGGAAGGAGACGGCCTGAAGTCGCCGTTCTCTAAGAACACCAGGCCCGGAGAGGTCAGGTGTCCCAGTCCCTCCCCCGCGTCGGATGCTCTTGTCCGTGAGTCCGGCCTCCATGAACTGAGCGAGGATGGTGTCTCACTTGGGACAGGTGCTCTAGCCCAGGCAGGGCTTCACGGATGGCTCAGCTTCTCTGACGTCCTTCCTTTAACTAACTTAATTAGCTTACAGACATTTTGTTTATTTTCTTTTAAAAAAATAGGCTCTTTATTCGTTTCAGAGAGGAAGGGAAAGGGAGGGAGGGATAGAAATGTCAATGGTGAGAGAGGATCATGGATCGACCGCCTCCTGCACGCCCCACACTGGGGATCCAGCCTGCAACCCGGGCCTGTGCCCTGACAGGGAATTGAACCGTGACCTCTCCTGGTTCATAGGTAAATTCAACCTCTGAGCCACACTGGTCGGGTCATTTTTTTTCTTTATTTTATCTTTAAATTCCTACTGAAGAGATCACTGACTGTGGGTTATTTCAGAGCCTGTGGACACGTGTTTGCCCTTTTGGGAGTCGGGTGCTGACTTGCAGGGGTGGCCCCAGGTGACCCCAGGTGACCGTGTCTGTCTTTCAGGAAAGGGAAGGAGGTGCCGCCCTCCTTCAGGCAGTTTTTCAGCAGTTCCCTGGCGCTGACGCACATCAACCTCTCCGGCACCAAGCTGGCGCCCGAGCCCTTAAAGTGAGTGGTTCGCGCGTTTTCTCCGCAGCTTTTCCAGTCCCGCTGGTGGGTGTCAGCGTGCTGGGGACGGGGTGTCTTTTCACTTCAGGGCACAGAGGGAAATGATTCTCTTTTAATACATCTTGATTTCAGAGAGGACGGGAGAGGGAGAGAAACATCAATGAGAGAGAACCATTGATCGGCTGCCTCCACACGCCCCACACTGGGGATCAAGCCTGCAACCCGGGCATGTGCTCCAACAGGCAATCGAACCCGGGACCTCCTGGTTCATAGGTTGATGCTCAACCGCTGACCCACACCGGCCGGGCGCACTGAGTGGAAGGGAGGGAGAGAGAGAAAAAGATTGAACATCCATCTATTGCCTCTCTTACATGCCCCGACCAGGGATTGAACCTGCAACCCGGGTATGTGCCCAGGGAATCGAACCCACCACCTTTTGGAGTGGAGGGTGGCCCACTAACCACTGAGCCGCCGGCCGGGGCAGCAGTGTCATTGTCAGCAGGGAGGTGGTGCTGGTGCTGGCGGGGTGCCTGCGCCCTCCTCTGGGTTCCATTCGGGGTGCACCGACCTGCCCTGCCCAGACATGTGGCCTGGCCTGTTCCCTCCGCAGGGCGCTGCTGCTCAGCCTGACCAGCAACCGCAACCTGAAGGCGGTCTCCCTCGACCTCAGCAGCTGCGAGGTAAGGACGCCCGTGGCTGCCCGTTCGCCTGTTTTCCTGGGAAGAGCTGAGTCTGTGGCTCCAGCATCACCAAAGCAGGGAAGGGCGTCAGGGAAGGTCCAGGTTCCGTTTTGTGGGTTTGATCCAAACACCACGGGTCCCCATCACCAAGCATCCAAGTGGGCTTTTCATGATGGAAAAAAAAAAATCCCCATTTTTTGCCCAGCGGCTGAAATATTCTAGGAGACACAGTGGACTCGCAGCTTTCCTGCAGGGGACCACGGGGCGCCACGCTCTTGAACCTGGCGCACGTGAGGGAGAAACGTGAGGGAGAAAGGCACGTGATTTAAAGAGCTTTCACTCGCAGCCCGGGGAGAGCGCTCACTGTTAAAGGGGGAGCTGCAGCCGGGGGGCGTTCCGGCCTCGATAGCCGGGGAGTGAGGCCCACGCCCTGGTTCCTGGAGAGACGCTGCTTTCTATTCACGTGTTTGAGTTTTGTCTCGGGAACACATTTGAGTTGGAAGTGTCTGTTTCCGACTCTTCGCCGGTTTAAATTGTGTATCAATAGAGACGAGAGCTCCTTGATTCTCAGTCGACTCACAGCGATAACCATTTTGTTTTCTCTCCTCGGCTTCCGGTAGCTGGGCCTCTGTGTAAGTACTCCGGGAGCCGCTCACTGGCCTGGTCGATAGCTTGGATTCTGTTTGGCAATTGGAAAATGTCACTTTTATGGGGAAAGGCCACAGGTGGTATCTAGTTAAGAGTATTTATAAAATAAATGGCGTCGAGCGCTCACATGTCACCTGGAGGTCCCATATTTGTAAATGAAATGTTTTCATTGCTCTTTATAGAAAGTAGAGGTTTTCTTGTAAAAAATTCACTTCTCAACAGAGAAGTCACCAACAGCAAGTAATAGAACTGGAAAGACTTAGGCACTTTGTTTAGATTCTCGGACGCACAGTTCTTTTTCATGCTCTGAAGATCAAGTGAAGTTTCTTTGATGTGTTTGCCTAAATTACCTCTTGCTTTAACTCTGACACATCGGTGCAAAGGTTCATGGAGGGTGTTTCCGAGCTGGGACTTGGAGCCGGGCTTCTCAAAACTGTGTGTTGTGAAGAACCTGTTGTTTTCTAGCTTCCAGTCTAGCGTAAATCAACGTTTTTGCACAAATTTAAAAAGACACTAGAAAATACTTTATTTTTTTATTCTTTTTAAAAAAAATATATTTTATTGATTTTTACAGAGAGGAAGGGAGAGGGATAGAGAGTTAGAAACATCGATGAGCCGCCTCTTGCACCCCCCCCTACTGGGGATGTGCCCGCTGCATTGCTGCTTTGCTGCAGGTTGTGGTTGATGTGAAGTGGGAGGGAGACGGCGGCAGAGATGAGTGCTGCTCCTCTCCGCCCGGGGTCGCGTTGGTGACGTTTCTAAGTTGGACTTGTTCTTTGGTGCCGAGTTTAAGATGCATCGTTTGTGTCTGAGGTTTTGGCTACGCCTCCCGGGTGACTGCCTTGTGTCTGTCTGTCTGTCTAGCTGAGGTCAGGGGGCGCACAGGTGTTGGAGGGCTGCATTGCCGAGATCCACAACATCACCAGCTTGGACATCTCCGACAACGGTGAGCGGCCGGGGCGGGGGGCGGGGGGAGGGTTCTTGTGATCCCGTATGGTCTGGTGGGCCTCTTACATTTGCCAGTGGAGCTTATTTATGGAACAAACCTGTGCCCAAGTCTCACTGAGCTGGGCCTAGAGCCCACAGTGCAAGGTCAGGGCAGGAAAGGAAAACGTCAGCTCAGCCCTGGCCGGTGTGGCTCAGTGGGTAGAGTGCCCGCTCTTGGACTGAGGGTCCCGGGTTCAATTCCAGTCAAGGGCACGTACCTGGGTACCTGGGTTGCCGACTTAATCCCTGGCCCTGGTCAGGTGCTTACGGGAGGCAACCAATCGATAATGTCTTTCTCACATCGATGTCTCCCTCTCTGTCTCTCCCTCCCACCCATTCTCTCTACAAATCAATGGAAAAATGTCCTTGGGGAAGGATTAACAACAACACACGTGCAGAACAAACACAAAAGCCAGTTAAACCTCAGGCCCATCAGAGGGAGAGCTGAGGTCAGCCTCTTGGGCTCTTGGCGAAGGGAGGTCAGGTTGAGCCCTGGCGTGTATACCCAGAGCGTGTATATCTGGAGCGTGACTATCCGGAGCGTGTATATCAGGAGTGTGTTCCCAGCGTGTTCCCGCGGATGTTCGCAGCCTGTGCGTGGGCACCTGTTCGGTTTGCACAGACACCGTTCTAACGGGCGGAGAGCTCTGCGTCTCCACCAAGACGGGAGATGGGAGCCACCGCCGCTCTCCACTCGCACCCGCTGACCTCATTCCCCCACGGACTGTTCGAGGGACTGGAGAATGAGTTTGTTTTTTAATAAATCTGTATTGTTGAAAGTATTACACGTCCCCTTTCCCCCGCATTGACCCCTCTAGCCTGGCCCCGCCCTGGCCCTCACCACCCCCATTGTCTGTGTCCATATTTTTATTAATTTCAGAGAGGAAGGGAGAGGGAGAGAGAGAGAAACATGAATGATGAGAATCATTGACCGGCTGCCTCCTGCACTCCCCACACTGGGGCTCGAGCCCGCAACCCAGGAATGTCGCCCATCCAGGAATCAAACTGTGACCTCCTGATGCATAGTCCGTTGCTCAACCCCTGAGCCATGCTGGCCACGCTGGAGGACGAGTGTAGGGGTTTCTCCCTGGGAAACGAGGGCAGGGGAAAAGCACAACGCTCCCTGGAGACGAGGACCTAGTCCTCGGGGAGCCGTCCATCGGCCGCGTCCTGACCCTTGCCCCTTCCCCCCAGGCTTGGAGTCCGACCTCTCCACCTTGATTGTGTGGCTCAGCAGGAACAGGTCCATTCAGCACCTGGCCTTGGGCAAGAACTTTACCAACATGAAACCCAAGTAAGTTCTGAGTTGTGTATGCGACGAGGTGAGCACAGCCTCCTGGAGGCCTCGGGTTGACCGCCGCCTCTCCCGTCTCTGTAGGAACCTGACGCCCGTGCTGGACAGCCTAGTGCAGATGATCCAGGACGAGGAGTCGGTGAGCTGCTCTAGACGTCTGCCCGCGTCTTGTGCTGCTGTTCTCACTCTTCCCACCGGGTTAACGATCAGGGGCTTCCACGTCATTTATTCTGGGTGCACGTTTTCTATCGTTTAAAAAAAATGGAATAAATAGTTATGCTTTGGTACAGCGATAAGAGGCATTTAAAACTTACTTGCTTCTCCCTTGATTCTACTCATGATGAATTAAAGGAAGATTGTAACGAATAGATGAAAAGCAATAGAGATTGACTCCTAAGCTCATCTCTTTTAAAAAGTGTATTTTTATTGATTTCAAAGAGGAAGGGAAAGAGAGAGAGAGAAACATCAACGATGAGAGAGAAACATGGACCGCCTGCCTCCTGCACGCGCCCCCCCACTGGGGATGGAGCCCACAACCCAGGCATGTGCCCTGACTGGGTATGAACTGTGACCTCCTGGTTCACAGGTTGATGCTCAACCACGGAGCCACACGGCCGGGCCTGAGCCCGTCTTTATGTCTAGGAAGATGTTGTGTAGCAACATCCTGTCAGAGCTGGCACCGGCCTCTCGGTGTCGCCCACGGCTTTCCTTTGAGGGAGGTGCCCGTCTGTGTTTGACATCGACGTCCATTTTGTGCCAGAACCGCAAGCCCCTTCGCAGCGTCTCCTGGCTGAGTTTACAGAGGAGGCCTCCGTGCAGTGGCCCTCCCGGCGGCTCTCCGTCCGAGACGAGCCGTGTGCTGTTCCCCCGCAGCCTCTGCAGTCCCTGTCCCTGGCCGACTCCAAGCTCAAGACTGAGGTCACCATCATCATCAACGCCCTGGGCAGCAACACATCCCTGACCAAAGTGGATATCAGCGGGAACGCCATGGGCGACATGGGCGCCAAGATGCTGGCCAAAGCGCTGCAGATCAACACCAAGCTCAGGTGGGCACCCGGTGCCCGCCCAGGTGGCCTGCGGGAGGGCCCGGCCAGCCAAGGGGCCTGGGCGGCGGGGACGTGGGGGGACACGACAGTTTCCATCCTTATCAAAATACTGAGAGAGTGTTCCCAGATTTATTTTTAAAAACATATTTTTATTGATTTCAGAGAGGGGGGGAGAGAGAGAGAGAAACATCCATGATGAGAGAGAATCATGGACCAGCCGCCTCCTGCACCCCCCCAACCTGGGCCTGTGCCCTGACCTGGAATTGAACCCTGGCCTCCTGGTTCATAGGTCGCTGCTCAACCACTGAGCCATGCCAGCCGGGCTTGCTCCCAGATGTAGACAGTGATTCCTCCCAGCCTTTGGGTATAGGTTTGCTGGAGGGGGAACCTGCCGAGAGCTGCCGGGCTCCTCCCACGTCGGTGCTGACGGGACCGAGTGGGGCAGACATTGGTCGCTGGTGGCAGGGCGCGGCGAGCAGAGCCGGGAGGCGGCAGGAGTGACAGGGCTTCCCGCTCAGGGTGTGAGCCCAGCCTCCTGGCCTCCCTCCCCTCCTCCCCGGACCTGCCACTGTGGAGACAGACAGCCAGGGTCCCGGGTCCACTGGATCGGGGCGAGGGCCACCATTTCCCCTCGATCACGTGATGCGTCGTCCAAAAGCACCCCGACGGGCCCACAAGAGCTTCCTCATCAGCGGGAGGCCTGATCCCTCCTCTTGGGGTGTCTCATCGTCTATGTGGTTCCCTTTCCAACAGGACGGTGATCTGGGACAAGAACAACATCTCCGCTCAAGGCTTCCAGGACATAGCCGTGGCCATGGAGAAGTGGGTGCTCGCGGGTTCCTCCTGGAGAAAGTCACCCCGGATGTCTCTGATCCCTGGGGTGTCCCTGAGCCCCCGGTGTCCCTGATCCCCGGGGTGTCCCTGAGCCCCCGGTGTCCCTGATCCCCGGGGTGTCCCTGAGCCCCCGGTGTCCCTGAGCCCCCGGTGTCCCTGAGCCCCCGGTGTCCCTGATCCCCTGGTGTCCCTGAGTCTCTGGGGTGTCCCTGAGCCCCTGGTGTCCCTGAGTCCCAGGGTGTCCCTGATTCCCCTGGTGTCCCTGAGCGCCCCCGGTGTCCCTGATCCCCCGGTGTCCCTGAGCCCCGCTGTGTCCCTGAGCCCCCGGTGTCCCTGAGCCCCGCTGTGTCCCTGAGCCCCGCTGTGTCCCTGAGCCCCGGGGTGTGGCGGGCGTAGCTGTGACTGGGCCTTGGGAGGCAGGGCCGAGCTGGTCTCGCGTGGCCTGGTGTGAGTCTGTACGTGGGCACATGCCTGACGCTGCTTCCTCTCCCGCGGCTTCAGTCTGTCTCCACGGGTGCTGCTTTCTGTCCCGTGACGGCAGCTCTGCACCGGGAGTGAGAGGAAGCTGAGACCTGGAGGGAAGATGCAGTGGGGACGGCAGGCCTGGGCTCGGGCCAATGGGACTGGAGGGCAGAGACCTGTGGCTCAGGGCAGGGGCGGGGGATGGGGGGGGCTGCAGGAAACCACTCTGACCACTTTTCTTTTCTAAAAATAAAATACGTATTTATTGACTTCAGAGACAAAGGGAGAGGGAGAGAGAAACATCGATGATGAGAGAGAATCACCGATCAGCTGCCTCCTGCACGCCCCACACTGGGGCTCGAGCCCATAACCCAGGCCTGTGCCCTAACGGGAATCGAACTGTGACCTCCTGGTTCCTAGGTCAACGCTCAGCCACTGAGCCACGCCGGCCAGGCAGGAGGTTATTTTTAAAGAAACGTGACTTTCTCCTTTCCGTAGGAACTACACGCTACGATTCATGCCGATCCCCATGTACGATGCTGCCCAAGCCCTCAAGACGAACCCCGAGAAGACGGAGGAGGCTCTGCAGAAGGTACGAGGAGCCGGCAGCCGGTTGCCGTGAACGCACATTTGCATGGAACCGCGTCTATCCGTCCGACATACGAGCAGCTCTTACTTACACAGCGCTGTTCACATGGGCCTGTGTTCTCAGGACCGCCGGGCACAGCGCCTGGAGGGGGAGGGAGCTGCATCCGCTCCTGAGCCGTGACAGTGACTGGTTCCCACAAGTCCCATTCCTCCCTGAGCCCAGCCGCATGGTCAGTGGCTGAGCGTCGACCTGTGAACCGGGAGGTCACGGTTCCTTTTCTGGGGCAGGGCTTCCCCGTGAGGGCAGGCATCCGTCTCCCAGGCCTGTGGTTGGGGCGCTGGTGGGCGTGGAACTCGTGCTTGACGGGGTCGCGCTGTGACCCTGAGAGGCACGGGCTTTGTTTCCAGATAGAAAACTACCTGCTCCGGAACCACGAGACCAGGAAGTACCTGCAGGAGCAGGCCTACCGCCTGCAGCAGGGCATCGTCACCAGCACCACCCAGCAGGTGGGCCCCCCGCCCTGCCTGCCCAGGGCCACGCCCGAGGGCCCCACCAGTCACTCCCCGGGGGACGGGAGAACGGCCGAGGGCCCCACCAGTCACTCCCCGGGGGATGGGAGAACGGCCAAGGGCCCCACCAGTCGCTCCCCGGGGGACGGGAGAACGGCCGAGGGCTCCTTACACAGCAGAAGCATCGAGACGCTGCGAGCCGCCTCCTGGGTCCCGGGGAAGAGGCTTCCGTCCTCACTGTGCTGTGTTTCCTTCCATCCGACGCCTCCTGCGCACGGCACGCGGTGTCCTTCCCTCGTGCGGGCAGATGATCGACAGGATGTGCGTGAAGGTCCAAGATCACCTCAACTCCCTGCGGAACTGTGGGGGAGACGCCGTCCAGGAGGACATGCGGTCGGCCGAGCGGCTCATGCGGGACGCCAAGAACTCCAAGACGGTGAGTTTCACCTTGGGCTGCGCAGGCGTCTTAGGCACGAAAATGGTGTGTTAAATGTCAGTGTTGGAAACTAGTTCCAGCTTCCTTTTTTAAAAAAAATATATTTTTATTGATCTCGGAGAGGAAGGGAGAGGAAGAGGGAGATAGAAAAATCAATGCTGAGAGAGCATCATGGATTGGCTGCCTCCTGCACGCCCCCCACTGGGGATGGAGCCCACAACCCGGGCCTGTGCCCTGACCAGGAATCGAACCCTGACCTCCTGGTTCCCAAGGTCGCGCTCACCCACTGAGCCCACTTTGTTTGCCTTCTGCCCAGTGCTAAGGCTGCTGTCAGGTGGTGGAGCGAACTGGCTCATTGTTGCCACGCTCTGTGCCCGTGGGGTGCACGGGGCTGACGGGGCTTACAAAGGACGTGTCGGGTCCCAAGGCCCCGAGAGGCAGCCGAGTTAATGAGTGACGACTCATGTGGCCCTGCCGGCCGGGAGCACGGCCCCGGGAGTCCTCAGGGAGGACCTGGGCCCCAGAGGGTGACCCGTTCCCGGCTCCGTTGAGTCCCACCCACAGTGGCTGTTCCGAGTGGGAGCAACCCGGGGGCTCAGGCAGGTCCCCTCAGGCCCCGTGAGGACCCAGCACAAGGGGTGCGGGTCCCTGTGGGCTCCAGCTGGCCGCCACTGACTCATCTGTGAAAGGGCCATCGATCGGCACGGCCACTCCTTCCCGTCTCCCCGCTTCGTACTCGCCCGCCAGGACGCTGGTGCTCAGGCCACGGTCACTTCCCTGTGGACAGGCTTTTGCCCTTTCTTCCAGCTGCTGCCAAACCTTTACCACGTGGGCAGTGCGTCCTGGGTGGGAGCCAGCGGCCTGCTGTCCAGTCCTGTTCAGGAGACGCTGGAGTCCATGGCTGGGGAGGTCACAAGGGTTGTCGATGAGCAACTAAAGGTTTGTGCCTTCTGCTTCTTCGGAGAGTGACGTGGTCACGGCTTAGCTGTGCGTCAGAGCAGCCCGGGCCACGGCTGCCTGTGCTGGATAGGCTGAGAGTGTGTGTGTGTGTGTGTGTGTGTGTGTGTGTGTGTGTGTGTGCGTGTGCGCGCGCGCGTGTGCATTCACCTGTCCCCCACACGCACGAGTGGCAAACATGGACGACTGCCTTTTCCAGCTTCCTTGATATGTTTTGGAATGACTTCTTAGAGGATGAGATTGCACCTATCAAATTCCATTTCTTTCTTTTTTTTTTATCCTCACCCGAGGATATTTTCCCCTTGATTTTTAGGGAGAGTGGAAGAGAGAGGGAAAGACAGAGAGAAACATCGATGTGAGGGAAACACATCAATTGGTTGCCTCCTGCAGGCACCCTGACCAGGGCCCAGGCTGAGGAGGAGCCTGCAACCGAAGGACATGCCCTCGACCGGAGTCGAACCCAGGACCCTGCATTCCACAGGCCGATGCTCTGTCCTTTGAGCCACACCGGCCAGGGCTCCATTTTGGTTTTGATGGGACATCTCCACATGACCTTGACCTAGGACGGGCCCCACTGATGAGGGAATGACCCGTGTCTGGTGCGAGGCAGAGAGAGGGGCCTGCTTTCGGGAAACCCGTCTTCTGTGGTTACATGTGACGTAGCGAGGGAGGCTGAGCGCGGAGGCTGACAGGCAGCGCCCCGTGTTGCCTCGCCCTCACTGCGCTGCGTTGCAGGCCCTGCTGGAGTCCATGGTGGACGCGGCCGAGAGTCTGTGCCCCAACGTGATGAGGAAGGCCCACATCCGGCAGGACCTGATCCACGCCAGCTCCGAGAAGCTCTCCGTCCCCCGCACCTTTGTGAAGAACGTGCTGCTGGAGCAGTCGGGTGTGGACATCCTCAACAAGATCAGGTGGGCGCCCGCGGTGGGCTCGGTGCTGGAGCGTCGACCTGTGAACCAGGAGGTCACAGTTCCATTCCTGGTCAGGGCACGTGCTGGTGGGGGGGCTCCATTCCTAGTGGGGGGCGTGCACGAGGCAGCCAATCCGTGATTCTCTCTCATCATGGATGTTTCTCTCTCTCTCTTCTTCTCTGAAATCAATGAAAACATATATTTAAAAAAGTATATATACATTTTAAAAAGAGATAGAAACATTGAGAAGGTGCGGTCAGCAATGCACTTTCCTGGATTGTTGCGCTGAGACTGCAGTGATCAGGAGTCTTACAGGGAAGCTGAGCTCATTCTCACTCCGTTTCTCACTTGGAGAATCACAGGATTAGGAGCCGGCTTCAGAGACACGTGACGTTTTCCATTTTAACCGTTTCTGAGTCTTGATGAGAACATTGAGGGGCAGCAGACACACCAGCTTTTTTCTGAAAAGTTGGGCGTTGTGCTAACATAACGATGTCGCTAAGTGACAGCCTGCCAGAAAAATGAGGGGAAACCAGCCCCGAATCAAGTCATCGCCATCCGGAAGCCCAAGGCCACCCTCCAAGGTGGATGACGGGACGGAGGGCCGAGGGCCCTGCAGGAGCAGCTCGGTCTCGGGTCTGGGACGCAGCATCCTCTGCTAAAAAGAAAAAGGTTTCCGCGCCTTCTCGGCTGAGCTGTAGTGCGGCTGAGAGGACTCGAGAAATTTGAAAGGACTTGGCGAGGATTCAGGGCCCCACGGGCCAGCGAGGTTATGGTCTGCAGCCTTCCTGGCTGTGTGCCTGTTCCCATAACCGGAGTCTCAGGCTTTTTATCGAAGCCTCTCAGCACTAAGGAGGGGAAATGTCCTGCCCTCCATTCGTCCGCCGCAGCGATGGAGCTGCTCGCAGGTCCTCTCGGGGGCTTCACAGAGTCGCGCAAACTCCATCTAACATGGCCACCTGCCTGGGAACGGCCGGCTCTGAGAGATGGCGCGGATGGCAGTCCCGGCGTCGGGTCATTAGATGTCACTGGGTCCTCGCTGGGCTTTTTAGCGTGCACAGTACTGAGTACAAGATGCAAGCACACATGTGCACGCAGACATGCACACGTGCAAACGTGTACACACATCTACGCATACATACATTCACATACCGTGTGCACATGCACACACTCGCTTGTCCATGTGCACATATAGGTTAAGTCGGACGATTTCCCTGAACGTGCAAAATGGAAGTTCAGTTGGTGAGCGAGTGCAGTCCCAATGGCAACACGACAGAGCGATCTGAGGCAGTAAAACGCACAGTTAAGGCTCCTTTGTGGAGCCATAATGTGAAAGAGAGAAACCACTCTCCTCACATGAGAGGCAGAAGGAGGGAGGGAGGAAAGAGACACTGGCTCTGTGGCTTTAGGAGGGAGTAAGAGCCCCAGACATGTGTAGGAGGGTCAGGGGAGGACGTTAGCACTGGATCCCCGGCCGCTCTGCGGCTCGGGGCGGGACGCAGGAAGCTGTGTTTTTAATGGGAGGCCCCAGTGACTTCAATCAGACCGACTTCTCTCATTCGCTGTGGCCAGGCTGTTTCCATTTCTGTCAGTGGGTGGCTTGTTCCTGGCACGTGGTCCACGTGGCTCCCATCACGTGGTCCACGTGGCTCCTGTCACGCGGTCTACGTGGCTCCCGTCATGTTGGTTGGCCTTTATGCAGATGCTCTCATGTCTGCCTCTAATTCGAGGCTGAGATGGCAGGGCCGGTTGAAATGGCGAAGGATGTCGATGACCTGTGTGTCCGCGGCTTCTTGTTGGAAGCCGGGGCCCTGTGCACACTTCCTTACCTCCCGTCGGCCCAGAGCGGGCGCCGTCTGGTGGACCTGATGAACGTGGCGTCGGGTAGGTGACTCCCCCCTTGGCCTAAATTAAAACGCTGCTGTGCTCTCGGGCCCCGCCCACAGCGAGGTGAAGCTGACCGTGGCCTCCTTCCTGTCCGACCGGATCGTGGACGAGCTCCTGGATGCCCTGTCACACTGCCATCACAGACTGGTGAGTGCCGGACCTCACGGGTGGCCCTCCGATCTCTTTGCGGCTTCACGGGTGCAGATCCCAGCCCCCTCCTTCCTCTCCGCGTCCCTTCGGCCCATCAGGGCATCCTGGACCCTCTCCCAGGGGATTCAGGGGAAGGCCCAAATGACGGCGCCCCAAAACCTTGTCCATCCACCATGCAGGTCAGCGTTGTGGGGGGATGTGGAGACTGAGATCTAAAATTAAGATTAAAAAGTTTTTTAAATTTATTTTTATTATTTTTTTAAATCCTCACCCGAGGATATTTCTTTGTTGATTTTTAGAGAGGGTGGGAGGGAGGGGAAGAGACAGAGAGAAATACCCATTGAGAGACACAGATCGATTGGCTGCTTCCTGCAAGAGCCCTGACCAGGGCCGGGGATTGAACCTGCAACAGAGGCACATGCCCTTGACTGGAATCAAACCCGGGTCCCTTCAGCCCACGGGCCAACGATCTGCCACTGAGCCAAACCGGCCAGGGCTCTCATCATTGATGTTTCTCTCTCTCCCTCCCCTTCCTCTCTGAGATCAATTAAAAGAAAAAAGAGCGGTCACCCCACATGTCCACACAGCCCCCGCGCACCCTCTTCGGGGCCAGCCGCCTGCTGCCTGTGTCTGTGGCTGATGTGTCCCGTGTTGACCCTCCAGTCCGACCACTTCAGCCGGCGGGGCCGGGCCCTTCCTGCCTCCGAGGCCGTGGACGCGGAGCCCGTGGACGAGAAGCCTGCGCAGCCCCCGGTCCTCACGGTGGAGGAGCTCACGGAGCTGGAGCGCCTGGAGGACCTGGACACGTGCATGGTAAGATGCGCGCTGGGCGACTCTGTCGTCCAACCCCTTGGCTTGGCTGTTGGTTTTTATAAAAAATATCACCTTTACAACCCAGACCAAATAAAACTCGCCCCGGAGACGATTCTTTGAGATGTGCTGCTGTACAGAGGCTGTAAGTGAGGCTGATAGAACTTAAGTTTCAGTCCTGGCCGGGGTGGCTCAGTGGATAGAGCATGGCCCATGGCCCGAAGGGTCCCAGGTGCCCTGGCCCTGGTCGGGCGTGTGCAGGAGGCAGCCAATTCATGTGTCTCGCTCACATCAATGCTTCTGTCTTTCTCCTTCCCTTCCACTCTCTCTAAAAATCAATGGGAAAACATCCTTGGGTGAGGATGAACAAAAAAGAAAGAATATTCGGTTTCTTAATAAACAAAAACCTCTTTTCAAAGAAAGATGAGTATGTGCACAGAAGCACAAGTAAAAGGTGTGTGTGCTGTCCTCCCATGACGCAAGCCTGTGTCTGTGCCACTGGGGAACAGCCGTGTCAAACCCGTGACACGTCCGGTTGCCACACAGCTGTTTGCGTGCGTCTGCCACACCTGGCTCACCGGGACCGTGCCTCTCGGGGCTGTGGGGCTGGTGACAGTGATGAACGAGCCGTCCGCGTGCACCTCATCACCGCAGCACACGTGCCTCGGTCACAGTGCAGGCGTGTTGACAGGAACCGCCCTGTCCGTAGACGTCCTAGGCGGCAGGCGCTCTGAGGAAAGAGCGTCCCCCAGCTCGTTGAGCTGCGGCTGTCGTCGCCTCGGGGTGGGGAGGCGGTTCTCACTTCTGCCCGTCAGTGTTGCCTGGTGGTTCCCTCGTCACCGTCTGTGGTTCCTGAGATCGCAGCAGCTCCAGGTGTGGGTGGGTGCTGAGCGGGGAGGAGACAGTGCACGGGAGGGAGCCCACTCTCCGGCCGTCGGAAAGTTGACGTCTCTGTCGCCGTAGGAACGTGATTCTGCTTGCCTGTCGCTTTAGGAGCCAAACCAATGGGAAGGCTCCGCCCCCTCGCTAGAATGATTGGCAGGGTGCTTTTCTCTGAATGACCCTTTCAGAGAGCAGGGAGCCTTGGCTGGTTTGGCTCAGTGGTTGGGGCATTGGCCTGTGGACTGAAGGGTCCTTGTTTGATTCCGGTCAAGGGTGTGTGGGAGGCAACCAATCGTGTGTCTACCTCACATTGATGTTTCTCTCTGTCTCTCCCCCTCCCTTCCACTCTCTAAAAATCAATGGGGGAAAAGTTTCCGGTGAGGATTAACCAAAAAATAAAAAAGAGAGAGAAAGAATAGAAAGAAAGAGAAGGGAAGTCTAAACTGTGGGAGTTAACCTGAACCTCTCTCAGGTTTGCGTCTGTAGTTAACCAGTTAACAGGGCTGAAGTCTGCATTGCACCCCATGTAGGAGTATTGGAATGTGTGTTTTAATGTCCCCTCCTTCCATTCTGTTTTCAACTTAATTTACTGGGTCATAAAAGGAGGTGCGTTTGGAGAAAAGCCCCTAGTAAAGTGTGAAGTCAGAAGTCTGGAGGTGGGGACGCGGGACGGTGCTGAGGGAGGCCTTCCCAGCAAGCAGGTCGCGTCGGTGGTGCCGGTGCCGGTGCTGGTGCATGGGGGTCCCCTTCTCGGCAGGCCCGCTGTTTCCACTCACGGCTGAGGAGCCCTGGGCACGCTTTCAGAACGTTAGGAAGAGGCCCTCCCGCCTTTCGTGACCACTTCGTCTGATGCATCAGCGGTTCAGGGGGAATGCCAGCTCCCACCCAGGGGCAAGGTGTCCTGGGTAACTGGGTCTCCCGCCCTTCCCCGAAAGGCTGTGACGATGTGGGGATGCGGGCTTCCCTCATGTGCACAGGGAGCGTAGACGGGCATCAAGGCCCCGCGGGGACGCTAACACACGCCCATAGGCACCCTGTCCCCACTTGGTTACGGACCAGCTCTGGCCAGGACCAGGTGCCCGGAGCTGTGCTGTCTCCGTCCCCAGAGGGTCGGCCGGGGCCTCTGCACCCGCTGAGCAAGTGGGTGACGTCTCCCAGAGGCCCGGAGCTCAGGCTGCTGCATGCTGCTGCTCCTGACAGCCTGGGACCCCCCGTGTGGCCTCCTCCCTGCCTCAGGCTCTGCGAGTGGCCCTCTGTCTGCTGGCGAATGGTGCCCCTGCCCGTCCTTGTAATGCCTTTGCTGTTTCCTCTTCCATTCACGTTTCTTCTTTCTTTTTGCTGCATGGAGACTCTCTGCTGCACGCATGTGAGTATTTTGGCCGCCCTGCTCTTTCCGGCGCCTTCATTTCTGCCCTTGTGTCCGTTGGCTTCTGCGCTGCCTGGCTGTCCCCCGGACGCTGTCCTGTCCCCCCTCCGCGGGCCCTGGATGGAGCAGGCAGCGGCTGACAAGACTGGGTTTCCCAAGATGGTGCAGCTCCCGAATCAAGCGGTGACTGTCAGACGCCCCAGCCGTGTGGGAGCCGGGTGTTGGTGGGAAGAGGGTATGACATTGAGCCGGTGCTGGAGGAAAGAGGGTATGACATTGAGCCGGGTGCTGGTGGGAAGAGGGTATGACATTGAGCCGTGTGGGAGCTGTGTGCTGGAGGAAAGAGGGTATGACATTGAGCCGTGTGGGAGCCGTGTGCTGGAGGAAAGAGGGTATGACATTGAGCCGTGTGGGAGCCGGGTGCTGGTGGGAAGAGGGTATGACATTGAGCCGGTGCTGGAGGAAAGAGGGTATGACATTGAGCCGTGTGGGAGCCGGGTGCTGGTGGGAAGAGGGTATGACATTGAGCCGTGTGGGAGCCGGGTGCTGGTGGGAAGAGGGTATGACATTGAGCCGTGTGGGAGCCGGGTGCTGGAGGAAAGAGGGTATGACATTGAGCCGTGTGGGAGCCGGGTGCTGGTGGGAAGAGGGTATGACATTGAGCCGTGTGGGAGCCGTGTGCTGGAGGAAAGAGGGTATGACATTGAGCCGTGTGGGAGCCGGGTGCTGGTGGGAAGAGGGTATGACATTGAGCCGGTGCTGGAGGAAAGAGGGTATGACATTGAGCCGTGTGGGAGCCGGTGCTGGAGGAAAGAGGGTAGGACGTTCAGGAGGGGAATCGTCCTTACCGTGTCCACGTGGAGGGAAAAGAAGAAAAGGCAAGCCGCTTAAACTTTCAGATCTGCTTCCTTGTTTTCCACGGTTAGAAAATCGGATCACCATTCACTTCCCGCATTACAGCTTTACCAATCTGCTGGTAACTGCTTTTTTTTTTTAAACCAACTTTTCATTTTGTTTGTTCACCTCAGGAAAGGAAGGGAATTGGGGATTCTGGAGCTTGGCCTGAGGGGCTGTTTATTATTCTTTGTGCAAACTTGGTAAAACGAAGAAGGAAACGCCTCCGTCCTATTTCTGTGGCGGTAGGAGCAGTTTAGCTCCTGTTTTTTGTTTTGTTTTGTTTTGTTTTTAATTAGGATGCCTGGGAAGCACGTGTTAAAAGTGAGTGTAACGGAAGGTAACGGGTTGTTTGTGAGGTGCCAGGTTAGTCCGCACCTCGGGGTGGGCGTGTGGCTCGTGCGCTGCATGGCGGAGAGTGTTCAATCCCTTAGGAAACTGGGCCCAGTGGGTGGGGTTCCGGGGCCGTGCAGTCGGTGCTGCGTTGGGCCCTGGAGAGCAGGGCGAGGCGTTTCACCCTCACTGTCCGGCTGCCGCCTGCGCCTCAGGGTGAGAAGGGAGCCTGTCATTGGGGTTTCCTTTTGTGGTTTCGTTTGCGAAGATTTAGCATGTTGCTCCTCGTGTGTCCTGAAGATGTGAATTGAAAATTACTTCTGCCCTGGCCAGTGTGGCTCAGTGGATAGAGCGTTGGCTTGCGGACTGAAGGGTCCCGGGTTCGACTCCTGATCAGGGCACAGGCCCGGTTGCGGGCTCGATCCCCGGCGTGGGGTTTGCAGGAGGCAGCTGATCTATGATTCTCTCTCATTGTTGATGTTTCTGTCTCTCTCCCTCTCCCCCCCCTCTCTGAAATCAGTAAAATATTTTTTTAGGAAGTGGGAATTGCTTCTTATGGCTCAGAATGCGTTTTTATAAACAAACCGATTCTGTCCAGGCCTGAAGCCGTGGGTGGCGGGCTTAGCCGCCAACTGGTCTATGAAGTGTTGTGTGCTGACCCCTCGGGGACGGGCACGGCGTGATGTCCCACGTGGGCACAGACAGACAGATGGACAGACGTTGGGGAAGGTGAGAGGGACTGAGAGACAGGCTGAGGCCAGGCTGAGAAAATGCACCCCGTGGAGGGAGACGGGGACGCCGCCTCGGGTTCGGCTTCTCGGGACGCGCAGCGCCCCCGGCTGGAGAGGGCCCGGGGGTGCTCTGGCCGTGGTCTGGGTTTTGGTCTCGGTCTGGAAAGGGGACCAGCAGGATGAAAGCCGACTTTCTGGGATGCGAGGGCAGATGCGGACACTGAACCCCAGCTCGCCTGTGCCCCCGGTGGAGGTGGGACATGCCTGGGGTCCACGTGGAACCCCGTGCGTCACTGTGCCTGTTTCCAGGGACTGGTGTGGGTGGACGCCTGGCTCAGAGCTTCCTGTGTTTCGTTGCTAGATGACCCCTAAGTCCAAGAGGAAGACGATCCACAGCCGGATGCTGCGGCCGGTGTCCAGGGCCTTCGGTGAGTGTCCGCCCCGCCCCCCACCCCTCCGCCGTCCCGCACCTGCTGCAGGCCGCCGACGGGTGGGCGTCGAGGAAGTTCAGCGTCGACGAAGGGCTGCTCGCTGTCGCACGAGACTCGCGTCACGTTGGGAATTGTTGCCTGATGTGCGGTGTATGGGGGTCTGGCTTTACTTCCTGCAGAAATGGAGTTTGACCTGGACAAGGCCCTGGAGGAGGTGCCCATTCACGTGGAGGACCCGCCCCTCCCCTTCCCGCCCCGCCCCACGGAGAAGCGGAGCTCAGGCCTCATCCCTGAGCTGCCCTCGGAGGAGGGCCGGAAGCTGGAGCACTTCACCAAGCTGCGGCCGAGGCGCAACAAGAGGCAGCGGCCCACGCAGGCGGCGGTGCGTGGGGAGCGAGCCCTGCCCGGGGAGGGGGGGGAAGGGGGAGCGGGGAGCCCTGCCGCGGGGGGGAAGCCCTGCTGGGGGCCCTGGTTCAGGGGAGCAGCGCCTAGGCATGGACATTTGTGTAGAATCTCCCTGCTGGCGCTCACGGTTTGGAAAAGGCAGCGCTGGCCGTCCCCGGAGAATGCAGGGGTGGCTGCAGTCCCCGGAGAACGCAGGGGTGGCTGCAGTGTCCGGAGAACGCAGGGGTGGCTGCAGTCCCCGGAGAACGCAGGGGTGGCTGCAGTCCCCGGAGAACGCAGGGGTGGCTGCAGTCCCCGGAGAACGCAGGGGTGGCTGCAGTCCCCGGAGAATGCAGGGGTGGCTGCAGTCCCCGGAAAAATGCAGGGGTGGCTGCAGTCCCCGGAAAATGCAGGGGTGGCTGCAGTCCCCGGAGAACGCAGGGGTGGCTGCAGTCCCCGGAGAACGCAGGGGTGGCTGCAGTCCCCGGAGAACGCAGGGGTGGCTGCAGTCCCCGGAGAACGCAGGGGTGGCTGCAGTCCCCGGAGAACGCAGGGGTGGCTGCAGTCCCCGGAGAACGCAGGGGTGGCTGCAGTCCCCGGAGAACGCAGGGGTGGCTGCAGTCCCCGGAGAACGCAGGGGTGGCTGCAGTCCCCGGAGAACGCAGGGGTGGCTGCAGTCCCCGGAGAACGCAGCCGCGTGGGTGAGGAGAGCAGGCCGCCCTGTGCAGCTTTATAGCAGCACCACCCACGGTCACACACGGACCTGGTCCTGAACACCAGCTCCCGCCACCAGCCCCAGCTGCCCTCCACCTCCTCAACCCCCCGCCCCCCTGCATCCCTGCTGTCCTTCCCCCACCTGGGCCAGTCCTCAGAGCTGCAGCCTTTTTCTCTCTCCCCCAACATGCACACACACATGCACACGCACACACGGAGATATATGGATACACGTGCACACAAATGCACGTGTGCACACATGTGTGCGTACACATGCACACCCCAGAGTTGGTATCTACTCGCCTCTCAGATCTCCACTGGGACCAGATCCCTGCAGGAAACCCGCCCCCTCTCCCTGGGGTGGCTGCAGGTCCCAGGGACGACGCTGTCCCCGACGTGTGCGCAGTGCACAGCCTGGGCCACCTCTCGGGCCCTGCCTTGTGCCGGGTGCTTCTGGCTCCAGCCCAGGGCCTGCTGTGCGTCGGAGGCCCATGGTGGGTCATCGTGGTCCATGCCCACTGCTCAACACTGGCTGGGTGATGAGGGGTCCTGGAAGCCGCCTGTCCTGCGGAGATGGGGGCCGTGGGGAGCCCTGCACCCTTGGGAGCACACGGATGCCCTCGTCCCCAGAGCATGGATGCTCACTGTCGGTCTTTGTTTTTTATTTGTAATGTATTTTTTATTTCAGAGAGGAAGGGAGAGGGAGAGAGAGAGATACATCAATGAGAGTCATTGATCGGCTGCCTCCTACACGCCCCCCACTGGGGGTGGGGTCCACAACCTGGCATGTGCCCTGACAGGAATCGAACCGTGACCTCCCGGTTCATAGGTCGATGCTCAGCCCCTGAGGCCCACCGGCCGGGCAGCTGTAGAGACACTGGGCTCTTCACAGGCTTTGCCAGGCCTGGGTGCGCCCTGGTTCCTGCCTTGCCCTTCCTGACCCGGTCACACCTGAACCCGTGACTTCTGTCTGTGTGGACCGGCCCTGTGGTCCCAGGGCCTTGATTGTGACCACAATGTCTGCACTTTATTGACCGCCGGTCACCGTGTGCCGTCTGGTTGGCAGGTCAGCGCTGCGACCGTGGTCCCCCAGGACGGCGAGCGGAACGGCCTCATGGGGAGAGTGGACGAAGGCGTGGACGAGTTCTTCACCAAGAAGGTGACCAGGGGGTGAGTTCAGAGCCGTGACCGAGACCACGGTTTTACCTGCATAGAAGTCACGGCAGTCATCTCAGATGTGTCTGCCGAGGCTTATTTATTTCACACGCGTGTAGATGTTTTTCAACGGGCTTTATGATTTTGAGGGTTTGCAAACGTCATCTGCAGGCCAGCAACATGGCTGTCAGCTGGGAATGTGTTAGAGACCTAATCTCCCGGCCTCACCCCCAGACCTGCTGACGGAGCGGCCGTGGTGCAGCCGGCCCTCTTCGCTCGTCTTGTGTTTTAAATGTGTTTGGATGTCAGAGCAGAAGGGAGAGGGAGAGAGAGAGGGAAACACCAATGATGAGAGAGCATCACTGATCGGCTGCCTCCTGCACGCCCCACACGGGATGGAGCCTGCAACCTGGGCGTGTGCCCTGACCGGGAATCGAACTCTGACCTCCTGGCTTATAGGTCGACGCTCAGCCCTGAGCCACGCCCGCCGGCCCCCCGTCTGTATTTTGACTGGTTCCTGCTGGAACCTGGATTACAGTGAAGCCAGCAGGGTGCCTTCTTCTGTGTCCCAGGAGATCATCGGCCCAGGACCTCGGCGACGGGGGTGACGAGAAGAAGAAGAGAGAATCTCGGAGGAGCGGCTTCCTCAACCTAATCAAGCCCCGGTCCAAGCCCGAGCGGCCACCCACGGTCTTGATGGCGGACGAGCCGTCCTCGCCCAAAGGGGCGGGCAGAGGTCCAGCCGTGGACACGCCCCGGCGGGATGCGAGGCCGGCCGAGCACAACGGCAGCTCTGAGCGGACAGAGGAGATGCAGACGCCCGAGCCCCCCGAGGACGGGGAGGACGGGGGGCGTCCGGAGCCCGGCGACGGCAGGGGCAGCCCCCAGGGCGGCCGGCGGTACGGCGTCCAGGTGATGGGCAGCGGCCTGCTGGCTGAAATGAAGGCCAAGCAGGGGCGGCGAGCGGCCGGTGCGCACAAGGTGAGGCCCACGGACTCGTCTTTGGGTTTTGTCCCCGCGGGTGAGAGCCGCAGCCCCGGGTCGGCCGTTGGAGGTCCCTGTCACGGCTGACGCTCCATCCTCGCGGCCAAGGCGGCGGCTGAAACCAGAGTCTAATTGTGGAAATGCAGCTGTTTCACTTAGGTCTGGAGTCGTTCCCTTTTCCAGACCAAAGCCTTCCTGGGGATATTCCAGATTTAAAAGTCAAAAGGAAAGAGAGCCCAGGTGTCCTGTTAGAATGAGTGGAATACTCGCCCACGTGTGGTCGTACGCTGTGGAGAAAACGTCTGTCACGGTCTAAACATTGCTGACCCCCCAGCAGACTCGATGCGTCGTTCACACTCCAGCCTCTTGCTGAAGTAGAGGTGGGGGTGTCACCCCCCCGACTGCCCGTTTCCTCCTGCAGCTCCTGGAAGGGCTGGCCCCCCGTGGCCCCGGAGCCACGGGACCACGTTTAACCCAGCCGTGGCTTCTGTGGGTCTGCCTGAGCGCTTCGAAGTTTGCAGAACAGGGTTCTCCAAAGACGGGGATTGCACCCCTCCTTTCTGTGGAGGAGGAGACTAGATCCGTTCCTCCCAGGAGCCTTGGTTTCCATGCGGGGGGTGGGGGCGGGGTGCTGCTTAGGGGACTCCACACCCCAGTGTGTGTTCTTTTTTTAAAAAAATATTTTCAGTGATTACAGAGAGGAAGGGAGAGGGAAAGAGATGGAAACATCCATGATGAGAGAGAATCATCTATTGGCTGCCGCCTGCACGGCCCCCACTGGGGATGGAGCCTGCAACCCGGTCCTGTGCCCTGACCGGGAATCGAACCCTGACCTCCTGGTTCATGGGTCAACGCTCAACCCCTGAGCCACACTCACCTGGCATCGCCACTTGGTTGTGTGTTCACCCAATCCTGCCTTCCACGTGGTTTCACGGGTGCTCACGGGCACCTTGGTTACCTGACAGTTTCCTGGTTACAGGTCCCTCCCACGCCCTTGTCCTTAGGGTGTGGAGTTCGGTCTCCGAGACCTTGGACAGGGAGCAGGGTGTGTGCACCGGGCGCTGCCTGTCGGGGGCGCGGAGGGCTCCAGGCCTTCCTCCTGGTGCTTTGGAACAGAATTCCCCTGGTTAGTGGTAGTGCTGCTAGGTTCATGCCCGTGGTCTTTAGCGCCACCTGGTGTCCATTTACTGTAACAACAGGTCTAGCCGGAGCTCAGTGGGTAGTGTGTAGGCCTGCGGACTGAAGGGTCCCAGGTTCGATTCCTGGTCAGGGCACATGCCTGGGTTTCAGGCTCAGGCCCCAGTGTGCATTGATGTGTTTATCTCTCCCTCTCCCT
This sequence comes from Ia io, assembly GCA_025583905.1. Taxonomy (NCBI): domain Eukaryota; kingdom Metazoa; phylum Chordata; class Mammalia; order Chiroptera; family Vespertilionidae; genus Ia; species Ia io. Next base: position 43,744,277 of record JAJQQW010000022.1, read on the forward strand.
TTCTCTCTGAAATCAATAAAAACATATTAAAAAATATGTACATGTAAAACAACAATAGTAGAAATCAGTAGTATTAAAAACTTGAACAGTCAGGGGTATTCCCTCCACAGCGTTTTCACGCGGTGGGTGTGAGAACTACAACATGCAATCCTGACTAGTCGGGGGCACTGCCCTCCCTTCCCTGAGACGGTGACACAAAAGCATGACAACAGTGAACGATAATAACCGCCCAGCGTGAACGAGTAGGAATTACACCTGCTTTTTTCTGGTCAGACCGACAAAAAGTAACCCTTTTCGGTGTGCCGCAGAGTGCTCGTAGTTAGTGGAGGTGTGCCGGGAGATGAAGAAGGCTGCGAGTCCCGGCTCTGTTAGAACAATGAAATGAGAAGAGGGGCTTTCACAACGGGCTTTCTAATACTGTCCCTACAACCACGCCGGCTCTTGACAAAGTCGGCAACGTCCGCGTCAGCGGCGAATGGACAGTAAAATACTGTGGATGCACACAGACGTCATCTTCGCGTCCCTCTGCAGTCACGCTCGCCACACCGCTCACTGTGAGGGTGTGGACTTAGAGCTGTGCGGTGAGGACGCGGGTCTGTCACCGCAGAGGCGGGAGGGCGACAGGAGCGAGTGCTCCGCGACCTGGCCTGGCCTCTCCTGGGCCCCTGGTGGCTGCCGGCCCGTGGTGGCAACTGGCTGGCGCAGGTGTGCCCGGGCAGCAGCGTCTCACCTTCCCCGTTTGCCGTCAGACGCCTTCCACATGAAGTCTGAGGAGCTTTTGTGTTTCTTGTTAATCCTCACCCGAGGTATTTTCCCACTGATTTTTAGAGAGAGTGGGAGGAAGGGAGAGAGGAGAGTTAGAGAAACAGTGACTTGAGCAAGACATCGATTGGTTGCCTCCCAACGCCCCCTGTGCCCTTGACTGGAATCGAACCCGGGGCCCTTCAGCCTGCAGGCTGACGCTCTATCCATACCGGCCGGGCCCAGGGTTTGTTTCTAATGCATTCCTGCTGCCTTACCTGTGTCTGCCGCTGGCACACCACACCTGTCCGTGGCTCTGCCTCGGGGTCCTGGAAGCCCTGCCTTCCCCGGGACCTCTCTTCTCTTTGGGGCATTCCCGTGGGAGAGGTTGGCACTGCCTCTAAGACTTGATGTTCCGACCCCAACTTGGAGCGGGTCCTGCCCACGTGCAGCATCAGGCTCCAAGGCGGGAGCTGTGGGGCAGCAGATTCACACTGCCGCTCAGCCAGGGAGGAGCTGAAGAGCCACTCGCCCTGGCCAGTTCGGCTCAGTGGATAGAGCGTTGACCTGCGGACCGAAGGGTCCTGGGTTTGATTCTGGGCAAGGACGGTTCCTGGGTTGCAGGCTCCTCCCTGGCCCTGGTCAGGGCCCTTGCAGGAGGCAACCAATCTATGTGTTTCTCTCACATCGATGTTTCTCTCTTCTACTCCCTCTTAAACACCCATGGAAAATGCCCTCGGGCGAGGATTGACAACAACAAAAAGCCATTCTTAGTTGTCACGCACTGTCTGCTCTGTTCCTCTCACACTTTAATAAACTCGCACTCTGGGGGGTGCTTGGGTTTTTTAGAAGCTTGGGAACGACGCCTCCCAGGACCCACCCAGCCCGGCCGCGAGCGCGGAGCATCTGGATGGAGGCGGGGCAGGTGAGTCAGGAGGCGCAGCCCCCCCCCCCCCCCCCCCCCCCGCCACTTAGGGAAACATCTGCTGGTTCCAGAGTCACAGGTGATTGACAGGAGAAAACAGATGGGGGCGGGGCAAGAGCGGCCTCCGTGTTTCCTGTCCTCAGCCTTCCCTCCTTCTCCGCCTGCCCAGTGCACCTGGGGCATGGCCCCACCCCGTGGCCTTGTCCCAAACGGTACCTTTTCCCATCCCCGAAGGAAGACAGTTCGTTAAGAACTTATAAACTATGGACGTTGGTGGGGTGGGGGGCAGTTGGGGACATGCTGATGTTTTTATTTTTTTAAATATTTTTATTCCTTTCAGAGAGAGGAAGGGAGAGGGAGAGAGAGAAACATCCATGATGAGAATCATGGATCAGCTGCCTCCTGCATGCCCCTCCTGGGGATGGAGCCCGAAACCCAGGCATGTGCCCCGACCAGGAATAGAACTGTGACCTCCTGGTTCATAGGTCAACGCTCAACCACTGAGCCACACCAGCTGGGCTCCCCTTTGAGTTTTAAAGTTGCCTTTTGTACCCATTTTCACTTCAGTGCCTAAACTGCACCCCGCGCTCCCGGGGACCCCAGAGAAGAACGCCAAAGCAGACCCCCGGGTGGACACAGGCTTCCGGGGCCGGAGCGCCTCCAACACCAAGCCCGCCCTGCAGTCGCCCAAGCCCAGCCTGGCGGCGCGGCCCGCCCTCCCGCAGAAGCCCAGGACTCCCTCGCGGGCAGGTGAGGGCTCTGGGGCCAGGTGACGCCCCACCAGGTGGTTTCCGGGGGTCGGTGAACGTGGGCTCGGGGTCCTGCAGGGGCTGTGACCAAACAGCTGGAGGCTGGGAAAGTGACCGGCAGGCGGGGCCTTGGGCCAGTACCTGGGCCGGCGCCTCCGGGACTCCTCACGTCCGGGCAGCAGGCACAGGAGGGACTGAGGAGGCGTCTGTACCTGCCCCCAGGTGCAGAGCCCACGCCGGCGGAAGCTGGAGGGAGGGCCCCTATGCTGTGACGTATTTGGGGTTCAGAGCAGGGTGTGGCGAACCTGGGCCTGATTTTTAAAATGTATTATTCAGAGAGGAAGGGAGAGGGAGAGACAGAAACAATGATGAGAGAGAATCATGGACTGGCTGCCTCCTGCACGCCCCACACTGGGGATCGAGCCTCTAACCTGGGCCTGTGCCCTGACTGGGAATTGAACCGTGACCTCCTGGTTCATAGGTCGATGCTCAGCCCCTGAGCCACACGGTTCATGTCCTGTTTTGTAAGTGTCCCCGCACAGCACACCAGGTGTGCCTGCTGGCTCGGCGCTTGGAGCTCAGTGGCAGAGGTGGTTCGTGGTGCTCTTTGAGGAGTTTGTCTTGTGTGGAAAGACAACCCGCTGCTCCCGTTTGAGGAATCGGCTGCGGAGCCGCATGACCTGTGAGCTTGTGTCTCCACAGAGGACGTCCTGGACTCCCCGCCCGGCCTCGGGTCCCCCAGGGTCGCTCTGCTTCCGCCCGTCATGAGGAAGGTGCCTGTGGACAAGGAGAGGGAAGGCCAGGGCAGCCCCCAGCCCAGCCCCAGCCCCAGGACGTTCTCCCAGGAAGGTAGGGACGCTTGTCCCAGCCCAGATCTCCCCAGGGAGCCTCACTCAGGAGAAGGGCTGCCCCTGGAGGGGGCTCATGGCTTGGAGTTGACGTCAGCATCCCTTGGGTTAAACACTGGGACCCTCACCCTTTCTGGGTTCAGACCCTCGAGTCCGCATTATTGACAGCACGGGATCTGGATGGAGGTCACGGGAGTTGGGGTGAAGGTCACAGAGTCAGGATAGAGGTCACGGGGGTGGGCTAGAGGTCACAGGGTCAGGATGAAGGTTGTGGGGGTCAGGATGGAGGTCACGGGGTCAGGATGGAGGTTGTGGGGGTCGGGATGGAGGTCACAGGGTCAGGATGGAGAGAGACACACACACACACACCCCCCCACACCCAGCTGAGACGGTGGCCCGGAGGCCTCAGGTCTGTAGCAGTCACCCGTGCTCCTGCCCTGGCCCCCTGGCCTGGGGGCTGTGGACAGTGCTGGGTGCGGCCTGTCTGTGGGATCCCAGGCCCGTTCCCAGGACAAGCTCCGCGGTCGTCAGGGCGTTGCTGGGGCTCAGGGCGCCCGCCAGGCCTGAGTGGCCTCGGGACTCGTCCCCAGCAGGGTGGACGCTCTCGGCCGGACCGCCCCGTGTGCTCCCTCTAACGCAGGTGGGAGCAGGGCGGGACAGTCCTGGGTGCACAGGCCGCCTCCTGGACTTGGACCGGGGTGGCGAGGGGGGCCCGTCAGGCCTCAGCACCCCACTGTCTCGCTCTCGTTCTGCTGGACGCACAGTGCCTCTGAGGTGCTGTCCTTCGAGGATACTTTCCCATTGCTTTTCAGAGAGAGTGGAAGAGAGAGGGAGAGACATGGGATATCCGTGTGAGAGGAACACAGCCATTGGTTGCCTCCTGCACGTGCCCCAACTGGAAGGAGCTTGCAACTGAGGTATGTGTCCTTGACCAGAATCGAACCCGGGACCCTTGGGTCTGCAGGTCGACGCTCTAGCCACTGAGCAAAACTGGCTAGGGCTCAAATATATTTTTATTGATCTCAGAGAGGAAAGGAGAGGGAGAGAGAGAGAGAAAAATCAATGATGAGAGAGAACCAGTGATCGGGTGCCTCTTGCACATCCTACACTGGGGATGATGCCTGCAACCTGGGCATGTGCCCTGACCGTTTTGACCAGGAATCGAACCATGACCTCCTGGTTCATAGGTCAATGCTCAGCCACTGAGCCACACCGGCCAGGCTGTTCGTATGACTAAAACGAGGCCTCGAGTTAGTGGGCAGCTCCGTGAGTAAGAATGTGGACCCCAGAGCCTCTTTGGTTGACCAGGTGCCTGTCGCTGCTTGGACAGAGTCATGCGTTCTGCCCCCAAGCAGCTGAGATGCATGAGCTGCTCGTCCCCTTCGAGGGTCTCATGGGGGGCGTTGGAGTCTCCCCGTCCCTCCCCGAGTGAGCGTTAGGACGGGTCCCACTCCCTTCCCAGGGGGATGGTGCGGAACACAGAGCCTCGGGCACTGCCACTCCCCTGCGTGGGATCCAGAGTGAGTGGGTCCGGAATCGTTACCACAGCAGCCCTGGGGTTGGCGTCTGACTGCGGACAGGAGTGAGGTCGGAGGACAGCGTGCGCCGGGGAGGTGCTGGGCGGGCGGTGGCCTCGTCCATCACTTGCCCGCTGAGCCGGCCCGGCCCGGCCCAGGAGCCTCCCCCGGCCTCCCCCGGCTGACGGGCTCCGTCCTGGCTCCTTGTAGTTTCTCACGCTGCCCCCCGCTAGCGCGTCCCCGTCCTTTCTGACGCAGGTGAACGGCGCGGCTCTTCGGGTCCTTCCGTCGTGAATGCGACTTTCGTTCGTTCATCCCGGGGTCAGAATGGTCACATTTGGGGACCTTTTTCGTTGGCACCGTTTGGGGGCAGACTTGGAGCTTGCCTCATTCTGCACGAGCTCCCCTCTCTGTGCACGGGGTTCCCCTCACTGTTCAGGGGCTCCCCTCTCTGTGCAGGGGCTCCCCTCTCTGTGCACGGGGCTCCCCTCTCTGTGCACGGGGCTCCCCTCTCTGTGCACAGGGCTCCCCTCACTGTTCAGAGGCTCCCCTCTCTGTGCACGGGGCTCCCCTCACTGTTCAGGGGCTCCCCTCTCTGTGCACGGGGCTCCCCTCACTGTTCAGGGGCTCCCCTCTCTGTGCACGGGGCTCCCCTCTCTGTGCATGGGGCTCCCCTCACTGTTCAGAGGCTCCCCTCTCTGTGCACAGGGTTCCCCTCACTGTTCAGGGGCTCCCCTCTCTGTGCACAGGGCTCCCCTCACTGTTCAGGGGCTCCCCTCTCTGTGCACGGGGCTCCCCTCTCTGTGCACAGGGCTCCCCTCACTGTTCAGGGGCTCCCCTCTCTGTGCACGGGGCTCCCCTCTCTGTGCACAGGGTTCCCCTCACTGTTCAGGGGCTCCCCTCACTGTTCAGGGGCTCCCCTCTCTGTGCACGGGGCTCCCCTCACTGTTCAGGGGTTCCCCTCTCTGTGCACGGGGCTCCCCTCACTGTTCAGGGGCCCCCCTCTCTGTGCACGGGGCTCCCCTCTCTGTGCACAGGGCTCCCCTCACTGTTCAGGGGCTCCCCTCTCTGTGCACGGGGCTCCCCTCACTGTTCAGAGGCTCCCCTCACTGTTCAGAGGCTCCCCTCTCTGTGCACGGGGTTCCCCTCTCTGTGCACAGGGCTCCCCTCACTGTTCAGGGGCTCCCCTCTCTGTGCACGGGGTTCCCCTCTCTGTGCACAGGGCTCCCCTCACTGTTCAGGGGCTCCCCTCACTGTTCAGGGGCTCCCCTCTCTGTGCACGGGGCTCCCCTCACTGTTCAGAGGCTCCCCTCTCTGTGCACAGGGCTCCCCTCTGTGCACAGGGCTCCCCTCACTGTTCAGGGGCTCCCCTCTCTGTGCACAGGGCTCCCCTCTGTGCGCGGGGCTCCCCTCACTGTTCAGAGGCTCCCCTCTCTGTGCACGGGGCTCCCCTCACTGTTCAGAGGCTCCCCTCTCTGTGCACGGGGCTCCCCTCACTGTTCAGAGGCTCCCCTCTCTGTGCACAGGGTTCCCCTCACTGTTCAGGGGCTCCCCTCTCTGTGCACGGGGCTCCCCTCTCTGTGCACAGGGCTCCCCTCACTGTTCAGGGGCTCCCCTCTCTGTGCACGGGGCTCCCCTCACTGTTCAGGGGCTCCCCTCTCTGTGCACAGGGGTGCGCGGGGCTCCCCTCACTGTTCAGAGGCTCCCCTCTCTGTGCACAGGGTTCCCCTCACTGTTCAGGGGCTCCCCTCTCTGTGCACAGGGCTCCCCTCACTGTTCAGGGGCTCCCCTCTCTGTGCACGGGGCTCCCCTCTCTGTGCACAGGGCTCCCCTCACTGTTCAGGGGCTCCCCTCTCTGTGCACAGGGCTCCCCTCACTGTTCAGGGGCTCCCCTCTCTGTGCACGGGGCTCCCCTCACTGTTCAGAGGCTCCCCTCACTGTTCAGAGGCTCCCCTCTCTGTGCACGGGGTTCCCCTCTCTGTGCACAGGGCTCCCCTCACTGTTCAGGGGCTCCCCTCACTGTTCAGGGGCTCCCCTCTCTGTGCACGGGGCTCCCCTCACTGTTCAGAGGCTCCCCTCTCTGTGCACGGGGCTCCCCTCTGTGCACAGGGCTCCCCTCACTGTTCAGGGGCTCCCCTCTCTGTGCACAGGGCTCCCCTCTCTGTGCACGGGGCTCCCCTCACTGTTCAGGGGCTCCCCTCTCTGTGCACGGTGCTCACCATGTCCATCTTGTTGGCTGTTGGATTCTGTAGGTAACGGCCGTCCTACCAGAACCGACACGTAGGTTCCTTGAGTCCTAAGGGGCGGTGAGCCTGCTGTTTCATCTTGAATGTTTGTACGCGTTGCTGTTGGTGTCGCCACGCTGACGTGTGTGCTGCGGTCCGGGTAAAAATGACTCCCTTTTCCTCAGTGCAAAGAGGCGACGGTTACAAAAGGCCCTCCGACCAGGACAGGGGCCAGCCTTCCGGTGGAGGGAAGAGACAGGTGAAGCGGGGCCCTGTCCTCGCAGAAGAGGCAGCGAAGGCAGCTGGGCACAGGAAGCCACAGCCAACAGCTGGTCAGAGCCCTCGGTTTTCACCCTTTCAGCCCCGAGGCTACGAACTGGCACTAACCAATACGGACTGGAGTTGGGTCACTTCTGTCAGGGGACCCCCATGATTCATGCAGCTGGTTTTTAATTTTTTTCTAAATGGCAACAGGATGGTCCTTCCATCTGGGGCAAAAGGGTTGACTTACAAAATCTAAGAATCATTGATTGGCTGTCTCCTGCTGGGGGTCGAGCCCGCACCCCGGACATGTGCCCTTCACCAGAATTGAACCTGGGACCCTACAGTCCACAGGCTGACACTCTCTCTACTGTTCCACACTGGCCAGGGCGAGGCAGAGCTTTTTTGAGATATATGAAATCTGAAGTTCGGTCTCTCTATTGTCCCTTTTTTGATAAGGACACTCACGGTCCCAGATGTTTCTAGATTTTGGAAATTTGCATTTGAACTGTGGTAACAGTCGCTGAATGTCACTTTATTAGCAAAGCTCCTTTGATCCAATGCGATGTTCCTTCAATCGGCCACTAAACGCACCTCAGACAACACACAGACCCAGAGACACCCTCCCCCCCCTGCCCCCCGCCACCGCCACACTGATCATCCCTTGACTTGGAATGAAAAGAGGAGGAAGGCAGAGAAAAGCCAGCCCTCAGAAAGGCAGGGATCTGTGTCTGTCTCAGGTTTTCCCCGTGACTGCTCCGGTATAAAATTCTCATTTTGATGGGATTAAATGGGACCATCTTGTATTTGCTTTTTGCCTCGGTTTCTTGAAATACTGGCAGGAACAACAAAAGGAAATTTTTACAGGGGCCCCAATTAAAGTAATCTTACGTATAATATTTCAATGTCGCTTTGTTAGTGCCAGTTCCTAGCACTCGACTGTGTGCCCTGGCGCTGCCTGGCAGTCTGCTTTCGGAATGGCGTCTGGTTTAACCAGTCGTGATCGGCAGAGCAATTCTGTCAGCTGTTTGCATCCTTCCCTTTAAGTCTTCTAAAGCAGCTCTGTTTACGCTGAAACGGATTCCTCCTTTCCTCAGTCCCGTGACCACGACACAGGCCGTGGTTCTGAAAGCACGCTGCCAGTGTGTCACGTCGTGTGTTGTTGTGTGGCCGTCTGAGCGTCGATTGGCCTGTGAAACGCCTGCTTGCTTTCACGGGGAGTATTTGTAGCTGCGCCTTTTGAATTTCATATCGTGTCCCCTCTTCCTTTCGCTGTCCACTGCGATGTTTTGTCAGCGCGTGTCCCATTTTCTTGAAGAAAATCGCTGGTTTTGGCTTTGGATGGCCTGTGATGGTTGCACGGCCTCCTGACTCTGAGAGGCCATTTATTTATTTTAACACATTGCGGACGGATCACGAGAATTCTTTCTTCATATTATGCAGTGTTTTACCAAGTACCATACTTTAAGAACATATTAGCTTGTAAGAACATGTAATAAATAACTTCAAAATGCAACGGGTATTTAATTTTAAAGCGTGCCTTTAACATTTATGTAAAACGTTTTTGTACTCGTTCGGTAGACACTTACCTGGCCACTGGGTAAAGCTAGCAATAAACTACTGGTCCGCAATGGGTTAAGTTAGAGCATTTTTAAAACTTAATTTTTTTAATTTTTTTTATTTCAGAGAGGAAGAGAAAGGGAGAGAGAGATAGAAACATCAATGTTGAGAGAGAATCACTGATCAGCTGCCTCCTGCACGCTCCACACTGGGGATCGAGCCAGCAACCCGGGTATGTGCCCTGCCTGGGAATCGAACTGTGACCTCCTGGGTCAACACTCAACCACTGACCCTGTCCAACTGGGCCAATTTGTACTTCTTAATTCCTTCCCCTTTTCTTTTTCTTATTAAAAATTATTTTATGTAAAAAAAAAATAAATTCTCGACACCATTGCAGATGTCCGCCAGGGCAAGTAGAAGTACTTGTTTGTGTTTGATCCTGAGTGTTGGTTTCCTGAGCTCTCACTTTCTGGAGCGCTCCTTCGTTCGTTTGTGGGCTGAACACTGAATAGCCGGCTCCTGTGGAGATGAGCGTGGTAGCATCGCAGTGACTTGGAAGTGATCGGCGGACCGAGGGCTTGCCTGCGGCCGTGGCCCTGGCTGGCTTGTGACCTTGAGGCACGAGGCAGCTGCTCACAGCGTGTGGGTGTGGCACTCGCCCAAGTGGTCTCTGCACGTTGGCTTGTGAGTCGTAGTTAACCACCTGTGCGGCCACCCCCGAGGGCCACCTGAGCTCCCGCAGGGACAGCCCGCAGCCTGACCGAGTGGGAAGAGGGCTTTGGAGAGGGCGTGTGAGTCTTGGTCCCGGTTCACAAAGCCTGCCTTGGGGCGGTCGTGAGGAGAGCGATGAAATGGGAGGGGCGGTGATGACGGCTCCAGCCTCTGTCTCCATCGTCCTCTGCCAGGCCCCAGGGGCCTCCTGTCTGTGAGGAGTCACGCACCTCTCGTACCTGAGGCTGCCTGCCCGGTCCCTCCCCTCCGCTGTGTGGGGACACCTGTGGCAGGGGTGACGAGGTCACCTGGCACTGCGGCTTCAGAGCGCCTCTCCTCCAGGCACCCCCTTTCCCTCCCGCCCTCCTCTCCGTGTGGGTTTCTCGTCCCCCGATTCTCCACCACAGCCCTGAGGGCCCCCTCACAGGCTGGCGTTGTGTATGTTTTCTGATGCGACACGTCTCTCTCGTTGCTGCATTGTCTCTCGTTTGTCTTGAGTCTCTCCATGTGGTTGCTGTGTGGTTTCTGAGAACGTGCATGCGGAACCCTGTCCTCCCCGACGGGCCGGCCTCACCCGTTGCTGGGCGGCCGGCATTGTTGGTGAATCAGCGTGACGACCTCCCTCCTTCTCCGCTTCTGTTTCAGTTTGGAGGAGAAGCTGGGGCCCGCAGCCCCAGGAGTACCAGGACCAGAAGCCGTGGTCCCCCAGCAAGGACGGCCGGCAGGGCAGCAAGTCCAGCGACTCCGGGGAGGAGGCCGAGAAGGAGTTCATCTTCGTGTGAAGGTCACGGCCCCAGACGTCCCGTGCAGGTGCCTGGCCAGCCACTAGAGGCACCAGGGCTGCCCCCGCCTCCTTGGCCTGTCTCTCCTCGTCCTCGTCTCTCGGTGCTGCTTTCTTTGCTTTGTCCTTTCTATCGAAACCAGAAACAGATCCATTTCTTGGTGATCAGCACATTTGCTTGGGCTTCTCCCGGCCCTCGGCGTTCCTGCCTATACCTTCAGCCGATGCCAGCCGGTGCCTGCGGGCCATACTTGAATTTCTCCTTGGCAGCTGCTGCTGGCCTGCGGGAGGAGCGTGGGGAGGTGCCCGGGTTACTGGGCGTGAGCTCGCACAGGGACACCATGCGGGTGGCCGTGGGTCCTGCCTCCCAGGCCTGTGTCAGATTGCACCTGGCCTTTACTCGCACTGTACGCAGTTGCACCTTGTAATTATGACAGAGCACACTAACAAGCCCTCTGTGTAAATTGTATATGCTGAGTCAGGGATGGCGTCTCCATCCTCCCGGGGACAGCATCTTCCTTCCCAAGGGGGGATGGTGCATCCCCACGCGGTCAGCGGCCTGGGCCCTCCCACCGGCAGGCGCGGTGGGGACTGGGCGAGAGGCCATGGCTGCCTCCCCCACGTGCCCAGGTTGAGGTGCACAGTGGACTGGAATGAGGGTTTACGGAGTGTGTGTGTTTTTTTAAATTTCTTTAATTTCTGTCTGCATATGAGATTTGAAGGTGTAATTTTAAGAGAGAATTTAAGAGACCTGTAAACAAATAAAAATACTACTCTTTTTACGACATATCGCACACTTCCCTGACACGCTGGAGGTGTTTTATGCATACGTATATTTATACCAATAAAGTGATTTTACAAGGGAGCTGCACCCGCTGCCGTGGCATTTGTTGCATTTGGCTTTGGTGACGAACGTTGCTTTTGGCTCCCAAATCCAGGAGCATCCCAGTTCCCAGGTACTCAATTCAGCATCCACGGAGCTCGTACCCCTGTCACCTGCTCTCACCCCCGGGAAGGAGTCCTGGCCACACGTGGGACGCGAGTGTGAACCAGGACGTGACCTAAGAGGGGTTTGCCTGTTAACATGGAAGGGTGTTAGAGAGCGTGTGATCCCATGTTGGTGCCTGTAAACACCCTGAGGACGTACATCTCTGGGTGGTAAGATTATGGGGCAGTCTTTCTTTTCTCTTTTTTTGATCTACATGATTTAAGTGATCTTTCGTATTCATGTGATTACAAAAGAAACAAGGTGTATATATATATATGTTTTTAAAAAGCATTTGCTCTAGTTCCAGTATTTTTTTTTTATGACAAATACTGTTCAATTTCTTTTTGTCAACTTCCTCCGTCCTTGGGAACTGGTCGGCGTTCAAGTGAGGCAACCCCCTCTAATTCTAAGGGGCACTATACGGTCCGTGAGGGGTCCCCATGTTTGAATGCTCAGTAGCTGTTGGGGGGTGATGCCAAAGGAAGCCTTCTGTGCAGTCCCAGCCGGAACCACCATTCTGACTTTGTGAAAAGATGCAGATATTCTAATTGTTTTTTTCTTTTTGGTTCTCTGAAGTTTTTCAACCCTGTCCTCTAACTCACCGATCCGCCCCTCAGCTTCC
>JAJQQW010000022.1:43761204-43766204 GCA_025583905.1 Ia io
TCTGTCTCATCTCTCTTCACCTTCATTTCTTTTCTTTCATCACTTTCCTTTCCCTTCTCTTCCCTCCCCCAACCCCATCTGCTCCTACTTACTGCCGTCCATGCCCAGGCTCCCAGCGTCCCAGAGCCCGGGAGTCTGTTGCCTTTTAGTCAAACGTGACAGGTGTACTTGAGGAAAACAAGAAGATGCAGCCGCCCAACTCCCTCAACTCCCCCCTCCCCTGCCCCGCTCTGCACCTAAGCACACACACAGCCCTGGGTGCCCACCCTGGCGAGGCTAAGCTCTGAACTCAGGGGGGTCCTAGGAGGAAAGCTGGTCTGCAGGGGAGTGAGGGCGCATTAGGGAAGGGATTAGCCTGACTGAGCGTGTCTGGAGTCTGGGAGAATCTGCACCAGAATCCATTCTCCGAGGCGGATCCTACGTCACCCCCCTCTGTGACTGGCCCACGGACAAGGGGCAATTTAACATGCAGAGAAGGTTGCACATCTTTGGAGACAACAATTACATGATGACGTTGGTTTCCTCTTTGATCCCTTCCCTGATGATCATGTTTTCCTCGGTGAGTCCAGGCGAAGGTTAGAGGAACGCACTGTGGCAAGCTGTTCCCTTAGAAACAGCAAACCTCCGAGTTCTGGGAGGACAGTCTGTGTTCCTGACCGTACAGAGTTTAGTCACATCCAAGTACCCAACGACGCAGTTCACCCTCCCAGCACCCCGTCTGGGAGAGTCTCTTTGTTCGTGTTTTAGCAGCTCTCGAGCTCTATGTCTTTCCGAATCAGGGGCCTGGTTAGTGGCTGTTTGCTCAGAAATCTCTGCCCGGCTGGCGTGGCTCAGTGGTTGCGTGTCGACCTTGGATTCAGGAGGTCAGGGTTCGATTCCCCGTCAAAGGCACAGGCCTCGGTTGCCGGCTCCATCCCCAGTAGGGGGAGTGCAGGAGGCAGCCGATCCATGATTTTCCCTCATCATTGATGTTTCTACCTCTCTCCCCCTCTCCCTTCCTCTCTGATATCAATCAAAATATATTAAAAAAAAATCTCTGTTGCTGTTGACCTCTTCTGCAACATGTGGGCAAACTTTAAAGGGCTGATTAGCCCACTTCCCAGGTCAGACTAATCCTATATAATAAAAGAGTAATATGCAAATTGACCCTAAAGGCGGAACGACCAGAACAACCGCTGGACCAGTCACTGTGAGGCGCACTGACCACCTCTTGGTCTCTTTCCCCAGACGGCAGGCTCCAATGGCCTGATGGAGAACGGGGAGGGGAACTGGGGGTGGGTGGTGGGGGATGCGGGCGGCACCAGGCCAAGTCCCCGCCCCGCTAGTTGCCCCACACACGGAGGGCGATCTGCGATGGAAGCGGGGCCGGTGAGCGGGCAGAAACAGCCAACCTCTCAGTCCCTTCCACCGGCCAGTCAGGCACCGATCACCGATGATGAAAGGGGAACCGGGGGGTGGGTGACGGTGGGGGGGCAGGGCCGGCTGTGGGCAGCCGGGGAGGATGGCCCTGATCGCAGGCTAGGCCTGCAGACCGTATCCGCACACCAATTTCGTGCGCTGAGCTTCTAGTATAATCATAATTAGTGGGTGCCGGCGCTGAATAGGTGATATCATAGCTCTGGAATCCCAGCGGCCTCAGGGTGGTCTGTCTGCCTGTCGCAGGAGGCAGTCATGGACGAAAACGTGCAGAAGGCGAAACAGCAGTTTGTGGCCGCTCACGACGTCCCTGAGGGTGGCCCCTTCCCGATGGACCAGGTGCGTCTCCCGGCTGTTAACCCGGGAGGAGAGTGGGAATCCCACGTTCCCTTGGGAGGTCACGGCTGGATTCCCGGTCAGGGCACATGACCAGGTTGTGGGCTCGATCCCCAGTGGGGGGTGTGCAGGAGGCAGCTGATCCATGATTCTCTCTCATCATGGATGTTTCTCTCTCTCTCCCTCTCTCTTCATCTCTAAAATCAATTTAAATATATATGTATATATACATATACATATATACATACACATATACGTACACATACATTCATATATAGTGACAACACAGAGTGCAGGACTGCAGGGGGTGCTGTCCACCCTGAGGCCCAGCCCGGGTTCCTGTGGGGGCCCCCCCAGGACACCGGCCGCCCGCTGACCGCTGTGTCCGTCCCGCCCCCCCCCCCACCCCGGGCAGCTGGCCCGCGTATTCTTGTCGGAGGATGAGAACTTCCTTCTGCTCTTCCGCCGGGAAAGCCCCTTGTCAGCAGCGTGGAGTTCACGCAGGTGGGGAGCGGGGGGAGGCCAGGACCCCGCCCTCTGTGGCCGCCTCCTGCCCAGGCCCACGGGAGCGCCCCCGGGGACAGGCCCTGTGCTGTCTCCGGAGCTGACCGACGGCCTCCCTCGGCCAGAGGACGGCTGAGAGGGGCGGCGAGGGACCCCAGGACTGTGATGGGGTGGGCGGTGGAGGGGTGAGGTTTGAGGGGGGACCTAAGGCCACGCCCTGCCGAGCTCCAGTCCCTGCTGCCTAGACATCTAGATTCTACGTGAAACTGCTTATTTTTTCCTTTCTTTCTTTTTAAAAAAATTTTCAGAGAGGAAGGAAGAGGGAGAGAGAAACATCCATGAGGAGAGGGAGTCATGGACCGGCTGCCTCCTGCACGCCCCCTCGGGGGATCAGCCACAACCGCCGGGCCCTGACCGCCGGCCGGGCTGACACTGCTCCCTCGTAGCCAACCGCTGACACGGGGTCTAGTGTTGGAGGCAGCGCCCCTGTCTGCTGACCCCCCAGCAGCCCCCCAGCAGCCGTCCTACCTGCGGGGCTCAGTGCGGAGCCCTCGGCAGGGCGGGCACAGGGTCGCGCTCCGTGCCTTTCAGATTTGGCGCAAATACGACGCGGACCGCAGCGGCTTCCTTTCGGAGGCGGAGCTGCAGGTGCGTGAGGCCGGAGGGGGCGCGGGGCGTGGGGTGCGGGGCTGCAGGTGCGTGAGGCCGGAGGGGGCGCGGGGCGTGGGGTGCGGAGCTGCAGGTGCGTGAGGCCGGAGGGGGCGCGGGGCGTGGGGTGCGGGGCTGCAGGTGCGTGAGGCCGGAGGGGGCGCGGGGCGTGGGGTGCGGGGCTGCAGGTGCGTGAGGCCGGAGGGGGCGCGGGGCGTGGGGTGCGGGGCTGCAGGTGCGTGAGGCCGGAGGGGGCGCGGGGCGGTGGGGTGCGGGGCTGCAGGTGCGTGAGGCCGGAGGGGGCGCGGGGCGTGGGGTGCGGGGCTGCAGGTGCGTGAGGCCGGAGGGGGCGCGGGGCGTGGGGTGCGGGGCTGCAGGTGCGTGAGGCCGGAGGGGGCGCGCGGGGCGGTGGGGTGCGGGGCTGCAGGTGCGTGAGGCCGGAGGGGGCGCGTGGGCCCGGAGGGGCGCGGGGCGTGGGGTGCGGGGCTGCAGGTGCGTGAGGCCGGAGGGGGCGCGGGGCGTGGGGTGCGGGGCTGCAGGTGCGTGAGGCCGGAGGGGGCGCGGGGCGTGGGGTGCGGGGCGGGGCGGGCGGGGTCCCGGCGGGATGTGATGCGCGTGTGTCCGAGTTTAATATCCGTGCGCCCAAGAGGCGTGGCTCTGCGTGGGCTGCTCTCAAGCAAACGTGTCCGTGTTTAGAAGGTTCAGAAAGTCCCCGGAGCCCCGCCGGCCGGTGGCCGAGTGGCCTGGCGCAGGGGTTGAGCGCGACCTATGAACCAGGAGGTCCCGGTTCGGTTCCGGTCGGGGCACAGGCCGGTTGCAGCCTCGATGCCCAGCGTGGGGCGCGCAGGAGGCAGCCGGTCCCGGATGCTCTCTCGTCCCGGGTGCCTCTCCCTCCCTCCGCTTCCTGTGAAGTCACTTTACATGCGTGTGTGCGCCCCTGACATTGTCCCCGGGAGCGAGGCCGCCCGGGGTTTGCACCCTTTTCACGCCGGGAGCTGCTCTCCGGGCCCATGAGCTCCCTTCCAACAGCGACCGGCCGCCTCCGTTCCCGGGTGGGTCCTTGCCAAAGGCATTTTATTTTCTCCTCCCAACAGCGGACCGTGACCCCGCACGCGGCCCTGCGGGTCGGTGTGGATCCCTGCTCCCGGGTGAGACGCGTCTCTCCTCTCGATGCCCCAGAACTTCCTGCGCGACCTCCTCCTCCGCCCGCGGAGGCCGGTCTCCGAGGCGAGGCTGGAGGAATACGCGGGCGCCCTGGTGAGTGGCCGAACCTGGGGTCCTGGGGCCCGAGGGGGGCTCCCCGCTGTCCCTGGGCCCCCGAAGCCGGGTGTGGCGTTTGCAGACTGAGCGTCCGGCGCTGGGAAAAGCTGCTGAAATGGAGCCGCTTCGCCTGCGTGTTGGGGCGCGTTAACCTGCGCGCACGGGCAGCCTTGCCAGGGAGGCAGCACGTGGATCTGAGACCAAGAGCAGCTCTTGGGGCGGCGCCTGCCGCCAGCAGCCCGGGCAGGGTCCCCCGGGAGACCGGGCAGGGTCCCACGGGAGACCGGGCAGGGTCCCCCCGGGAGACCGGGCAGGGTCCCACGGGAGACCGGGCAGGGTCCCCACGGGAGACCGGGCAGGGTCCCCCACGGGAGGGACCCACGGGAGACCGGGCAGGGTCCGCAGAGACCGGGCAGGGTCCCCCGGGAGACCGGGCAGGGTCCCCACGGAGACCGGGCAGGGTCCCCCGGGAGACCGGGCAGGGTCCGCACGGAGACCGGGAGACCGGGAGACCGGGCAGGGTCCCCCGGGAGACCGGGCAGGGTCCCCCGGAGACCGGGCAGGGTCCCACGGGAGACCGGGCAGGGTCCCCCCCGGAGACCGGGCAGGGTCCCCCCCGGAGACCGGGCAGGGTCCCCTGGGAGACCGGGCAGGGTCCCCTGGGAGACCGGGCAGGGTCCCCCGGGAGACCGGCGGCGTTCCGGGGAAGGGGGGACCGGGACGCCCACGGCGGCGGTGTTCGTTCCCAGCACCGGGCCGCGGTCCGCCCCGCGCACTCTGCCTCCCGCTGCCTTTGCGCCCGGCGCCGTGGGGCCCGTGTTGCGCGCGGCCCAGCC
>JAJQQW010000022.1:43771204-44118704 GCA_025583905.1 Ia io
TCTTTTAATTTCCGTGGAGCATTCACACTCTCAATGAGAACATAAGCTGGAACACGCCATTTATTTCTTTCATTTCTCTTAAATATTTTAATTGATGTCAGAGAGTAAGGGAGAGGGAGAGATAGAAATATCCATGATGAGAGAGAATCATGGATTGGCTTCCTCCTGCACGCCCCACCCTGGAGATCGAGCCCGCAACCCGGGCCTGTGCCCTGACGGGGAATCGAACCGTGACCTCCTGGTTCATAGGTGAACGCTCAACCCCTGAGCCTCACCGGCCAGAGAGGAACATGCCATTTTGGAACCTATGTGCGGCCCCAGAGCACCCCGATGTGGTCTTGCTGCCTGATTTGTTCTCTCGCTTTTTGACGGGAGGAAACGATACTTGGTGATGGAACCTCTTCTCTTTCAGAGTGAAACTGGAGCTCTGGAAGGCCCCGAGGTGGACGGGTTTGTGAAAGACATGATGGAGCTTGTGCAGGTGACTGCGCCAGCCGGTGGGCCCATCATGCACTGGGGCTGCCATCTGGTCCGGCTGTTGTTTGTGTTGGGGAACCAGGGCTGGGAGATGAAGGCTGAAGGGACGTCTGGGGACGTGGCCTGTTCAGAGCCTCTGAGCTCCTGTGGAACCCAGTCTCCTCTCTCTCGAGGCCGGCTGTGGTTTCAGTTCACCTGAGCCCGGTAGGAGCTTCTCCTGCCTCATTTAGGAGTCGTCGATTTCACCGAAGGAGCACAGTGCCACGCATGTGTGACAGCTCTATTTACTTATTTTTAAATATATTTTTACTGACTTCAGAGAGGAAGGGAGAGGGAGAGAGAGAAACATCCATGACGAGAGAGAATCATGGATCAGCTGCCTCCCGCACGCCCCACACTGGGGCTCGAACCCTAACCTCCTGGTTCCTACGTCCATGCTCAGCCACTAAGCCACGGGGGCCGGCGAAGGCGGGCTCTGTAAGCTCTGCCGTGGGGACCGAGTTCTCTGGCCTTGAGGGACCTGCTGAGGGAGGAGCTGCCCTCGGCCACCCTGGTGGGGTGAGGAGGGGCGTTGCTCCCCGGGGGGGGGCCTCTCAGGAGCGGGGGTCCCCCACGCTTGTGAGCCGCAGGGAGGGGGGCCTCCGAGGGCAGCCACGGTCTTGCCTGTAGACGGGTCCTTTCTGTCCCTCAGCCCAGCGTCCGCGGCGTCGACCTGGAGAGGTTCCGGGAGAGCCTTCTGCGTCACTGCGACGCCAATGGGGACGGGAAGATTCAGAAGTCGGAGCTGGCTCTGTGTCTCGGGCTGAGGAGCAGCCCCTGACCCGCAGGCGGCTCTGCTCGGCGCTTGGCGTGCATCTGGGTCTCTGTGCTTTGCCGTCGGGGGCACCGCGAGCGAACTCTGAAGCAGACGGTGTGGGATTTGTGATGAAAGACGTGGGTCCCTATTGCTAAGGACTCGGTGATTTCCAAAGCCCCCTCCCCCTGCAGGCTCTGTGTCCTTTTCCCCTTGACCTCAGGTTTCCCCTGACCCCAGGCCTCTGGACTCTCTCATTCCCCGCCCCGAAGTGATGGGGTGGGGGCAGTGCACCCACCCTGTGCTCTGTGCCCTCCCGTGACCTGCCGCATCTGCCTGCTGTGCCCGCTGTGCTGTCTGCAATGCGACTCTGACCTGGAAATAAACCTGCAGCTGCAAACGGACATGCGCTGGTGACTGCGTGTGTGCTGTGACCCTGGCAGTGTCTGTCTGATGGTTTGACAGCCCCACAGCGCCTCTAACTCGGGGGGCGAGGGGAGGGGGAGGGCAAGACCCAGGTGGGAACAGCCCGGCTGTCCTTCCTGTTCTCGGGTGCCCTGAGTGTGGCACGAGGAGGGACTTCAGCCCCGGCCGGCCTGGCTCAGGGGTTGAGCATCGACCTATGAACCAGGAGGTCAGGACACAGGCCTGGGTTGCAGGCTCGATCCCCGTCAGGACACAGGCCTGGGTTGCAGGCTCGATCCCCAGTGTGGGGCAGCCCATCCATGATCCTCTCTCATCATGGATGTTTCTCTCTCTCTCTCCTTTCCCTTCCTCTCAGAAATCAGTAAAAATATATTAAATAAAAAAAAAAGAGGGACTTGATTCAGGTTGGCTGTTTACAAGACCAGGAGACGCACCACAGCCCCTGCCCGCAACATCCCGCCCTGAGTAAGCGGGGTTCCCCGTGTGTCCTGCCACCTCATGAGCTGTGCGATTTTTCTTCTCTACACGTCGTGCAAAGTCGGAATAAAGAATGAGCTCGACGGGAGATTTCGGGGAGATTGTGTAGAAACAATCTCGTAAGGAGAGCAGTCCGAGTGGATTCGGGCCAATGAGGAGCGTCCGTCTCCCTCTCCCACCCTCTCCTTCTCTGGGGAAAATGCTCTTCTCCTTGGTCCTCCGTACTGGCCTGGGGCGGCCATGCTTTGCTTGTCCAGAATTGCAGTTCCTCTGCTATTCCCGAATAAACTCATTCGCTGTGCAATAACTTTTGTTGTTCAACTTAAAAAAATGTTTTTATTTTTCTTTAGGGAAGGAGGGAGAGGGAGAGAGAAACATCTGTTGGCTGCCTCCTGCACACCCCCTTCTGGGCAACTGGGGCATGTGTGTTCTTACCAGAATCGAACCAGTGACCACTGGGTGCCTGGGACAAGGGTGCTCGACCCACCGAGCTATGCCAGCCAGAGCTGGTTTAAGTTTGAACCTGTTAACACTGACCGTCGGGCTGAGGTGGTGTTTTCCCGATTTCTCTATTGTGAAGTCACGCCCTTTCTCCCTGTCCACACTCTGTGCTTCGGCACGTCTGGGGGTTATGCTTGATGGGGAGCATCTAGATGAAATTTTTGAAATTCTTGTTTAGGAAAATTTTCACATATCCCTATTCACTCATTTATATCATTATTCTGATTTTAAAATGTCACGTTAAAGTTATTGGCAATGTTCTAAACATCTAATTTGTCCCAATATCAGTGCAAGTTTTGTCTTCAAAATTTTTCCTTCCTTGGTGCCTCCCCCAATTGTATGCCTTAATACTTATGTACATTAATTCGAGATAATTTCATACTTGATTGCCCCTAATATATTATATAGCTTATTCTCTTTAACTTTATAGGACTTTAAACGTTTCTTCACACCCACTGCAATACATGTCTGTGTAGACCTTAAATATACAGCAATGTTTTTTTAGATAACCAATTAGATTTTTTCTTGGAGATAAACAAAACTTGAATGCTGTACAGCAATTTTGTATTTGACAGCCCAAGTGTTCATTTACTTTCCAATTTGACGGTATTTGCAGTGGAAACAAACTAAAAATGTCTCTTCTTTGTAGTTAAAACTTCTGAAAAGGACCAAAATTCCCTAATAATTTCAAAAAGTTATGGAAGAACTTGCTACATCGCAGCCTCTGAGAATGACACCAGATTCTCGCCATCACATATGGCAGCAAGCTCATCTTTGAGATACATTTTAAGAAAATTGCACTTACTAAGCACGTGTGAAGTCAGTTATCAAATACACATGACCCTTTACCAGACGGTAAGACGGACTTGCTAACTCCTGGCTCACGCTGTCTGGAGACGGCAGCCTGCTGGCAGGGAAATCCCTTTCTAGGAGCTCCCTCTGCGGAAATCACGCAGCCTTGTTCAGACACGATGTCCTGGGGACTGCGCGTTAACCCGGAAGCCAAAGCCAGGTTACAGCGCCGGAGGTTCGCGCCTTCTCCCAGGGGCTCCCCTAACTAAGCTCGCGGCTGCCCCGAGAGCGGACAACGACTCCAGCGACTAGAGCAGACCCCAAGGGCACCTCTAGGGCCCAGCAACCTGCTCTCCCGCCGAGTCCTAAAGGGCCCGTTATCGGGACTAGAGGTCGCCTCCCGAGTGCTAGGGTTCCCTGGGGAGCTCGCCAGAGAACCACACCGGCCCGGCTTTTCGCGCTGTGCACAGCCTTTACTGAGGAGCTGCGTGGCTCTGAAAAGAGCCTTTGGTTTCTTTCTCTCCGGATGCTCAGGTTCCTCACTTGCCCTTGGCCTTGTGGTGGCTCTCGGTCTTCTTGGGCAGCAGCACGGGTTGGATGTTGGGCAGCACGCCGCCCTGCGCGATGGTCACACCGCCCAGTAGCCTGTTGAGCTCCTCGTCGTTGCGGATGGCCAGCTGCAGGTGGCGCGGGATGATGCGCGTCTTCTTGTTGTCGCGGGACGCGTTGCCCGCCAGCTCCAGGATCTCGGCCGTCAGGTACTCCAGCACGGCCGCCAGGTACACGGGCGCGCCCGCCCCAATGCGCTCCGCATAGTTGCCCTTGCGGAGTAGCCGGTGGATTCGGCCCACGGGGAACTGCAGCTGGGCTCTAAAGGAGCGTGATCTGGCCTTGGCCCGGGCCTTGCCACCCTGCTTGCCGCGCCCAGACATAACTTAAGATGGCAGTAGCAACAACTGGAAATTAACTAAAATACGCCACAGAGGGCCTATTTATAGTCTGCTGTAGATTGTGACTTGCCATCTGATTGGCTGACTGGCGGATGTCTATCCAATCAGAGAGCATTACTGAAATCACTTCATTTGCATACACGTCACTACCATTATCCAATCAGATGGTGGCTGCCCAGCGGTCAGTTGAAGGCCACCCTATAAATACCAGGCTTTTGGCCACCAACCGCTGTTCACTGACCCGTGTCAGTGGCAGTTGTGGGGCTGACCGCGCACCATGCCGGAGTTGGCTTCGAAGGGCGCCACCATTTCCAAGAAGGGCTTTAAGAAAGCCGTAACCAAGACACAGAAGAAAGAGGGCAAGAAGCGCAAGCGCAGCCGCAAGGAGAGCTACTCGATTTACATCTACAAGGTGCTCAAGCAGGTGCACCCCGACACCGGCATCTCCTCCAAGGCCATGAGCATCATGAACTCGTTTGTCAATGACATTTTTGAGCGCCTCTCTGCTGAGGCGTCGCGCCTGGCGCATTACAACAAGCGCTCGACCATAACCTCTCGCGAGATCCAGACGGCCGTGCGCCTGCTGCTGCCCGGGGAGCTGGCCAAGCACGCCGTGTCCGAGGGCACCAAGGCCGTCACCAAGTACACCAGCTCCAAGTAAAAGGATTTTTGGCCTCTCGGTGACCTTTTTAACCCAAAGGCTCTTTTAAGAGCCACCTACACTTTCTAAAGGGCTGTAAGGTTGGAAGTTGTGGTGCACCAACGGCTAGTGTAGCTGGCAAAGGAATTGCTGTATTGGCCAAGATTAGGACTAAAGATATGTATGTATGTCAATGTCCCCAGGGGCACTGCCAATTTGTTTAGGTGGCAAGACAGCTCTTTCCAGGAAACATAGGTGGCTCTTAAAAGAGCCTTTTGTTAGTCATCTGGTGACCAAATGCTTTTACTTGGAGCTGGTGTACTTGGTGACGGCCTTAGTGCCCTCGGACACGGCGTGCTTGGCCAGCTCGCCGGGCAGCAGCAGGCGCACAGCCGTCTGGATCTCGCGAGAGGTTATGGTCGAGCGCTTGTTGTAATGCGCCAGGCGCGACGCCTCGCCCGCGATGCGTTCGAAAATATCATTGACGAAAGAGTTCATGATGCTCATGGCCTTGGAAGAGATGCCGGTGTCGGGGTGCACCTGCTTGAGCACCTTGTAGATGTAAATCGAGTAGCTCTCCTTGCGGCTGCGCTTGCGCTTCTTGCCCTCTTTCTTCTGTGTCTTGGTTACGGCTTTCTTAAAGCCCTTCTTGGAAATGGTGGCGCCCTTCGAAGCCAGCTCCGGCATGGTGCGCGGTCAGCCCCACAACTGCCACTGACACGGGTCAGTGAACAGCGGTTGGTGGCCAAAAGCCTGGTATTTATAGGGTGGCCTTCAACTGACCGCTGGGCAGCCACCATCTGATTGGATAATGGTAGTGACGTCTATGCAAATGAAGTGATTTCAGTAATGCTCTCTGATTGGATAGACATCTGCCAGTCAGCCAATCAGATGGCAAGTCACAACCTACTGGCGGACTATAAATTGGCCCTGCATTTGCCCTGAGGGTATCTTCTCCATCGTGTCCGATACATTCAGCATCATGTCTGTGCCGGCGAAGCAGGATGGAAAGTCTCGCGCCAAGGCCGTATCTCGCTCTTTCAGGGCCCAGTTACGGTTCCCCGTGGGACGTGTGCACCGCCTGCTGCATAACGGTAACTACGCGGAGCGTATCGGCGCCGGCGCGCCCGTGTACCTGGCGGCCGTGCTGGAGTACCTGGCGGCCGAAATCTTGGAGCTGGCGGGCAATGCGGCCCGTCACAACAGGAAGACACGCATCGCCCCGCGCCACCTGCAGCTGGCCATCCGCAACGACGAGGAGCTCAACAAGCTGCTGGGCAAGGTGACCATTGCGCAGGGCGGCGTGCTGCCCAACATCCAGGCCGTGCTGCTGCCCAAGAAGACCGAGAGCCACCACAAGGCCAAGGGCAAGTGAGGAGCAAAGCGCAACATTCAAAACCAAAGGCTCTTTTCAGAGCCACTCAAGTGTCTGGAAGGAGCTGAGGCAAAACGAGACTGACACGCCGGCCGGTTTGGCTCTGGATAGAGCGTCGGCCCAGACTGAAGGGTCCCGGGTTTGGTTCCGGGTCAAGGGCACGTGCCCGGGCTGCGGGCTCCATGCGCGGTGGGGGTGTATGTGCAGGAGGCAGCCGATGAGTCTCATCGTGATGTTTGTCTCCCTTTTCCTTTCGCTCTGAAATCAATAAAGATGTTTTAAAGGAACCGACTAAAGAGTTTAATTGGCCACAACTAACCCAACAGGACGCTGAACTAGTCTAGTTGGGGTAACGCCTCCGAAGCCGCTCAGTCTAGTTGCAAAACGTGAGCACCGGAGCTCCTGGCCTCGGGAGCCGCTCGTTAACCGGACGGCAGTCCTGGCGGCGGAAGGCCGTCCCCTCGGGGAGCAGACGGAGCCCGAGGCGCCCAGGCGACAGCGCTGTCAGCAGGGAGCGCGGGGTGTCTGTCCGATCAGAAGGGACCTTGATCTCCTGGGCGTGAAGCAGGAGGGAGATTCCATGAGCTTGGTCACCTTGTTAATTACACGAAAGCAGCCAAGTCAAACATTAAACCCCAGAGCCAGTCAAATGTGCCCATTTTGTAGGCGAAGGGCTAAGGTTTGGGGTAATCATTTACTTCCTGGGGAGTCAAAAGGGTGAGAAGCGGAGACATGCATTGAGAGGACCGAGGAGCCTGCGCTCTGCCGCCCTCAGGTCAGCCCTGCCTCCTGCCGCTCTGCCTCTGCTTCGGCCGGTCCGCCCCGCGGGCCGGGCCGGGGTCCGGGGTCCGGGGTCCCGGTTGGGGGTGGGGAGCAGAGCTGTCTCTCCCGAGATGATTCCGGAAAGGGAGCGACGAGGGCCTTCTGCGGAGCGAGAGCCCCGCAACTGCGGGGACACCTGCCGGAGCAGCCCTCCGGCCACTTGCACAGGGAACGCCCCAAACACTGTCAGCCTCCGGGCAACCTGTTACAGCCAACAGCGCCCACCGGCCGGCGTCTCGGACGGTAGCTTCGCCTCTGACTGCCCGGCGCCGTGGGGCTGCCCCCGGGGAGGGTATTTAAGCGCGCTGTGTCTCTGTTGGACTCGGCATCTAGACACTGACAACTGTGTTTCGGGTCATTAATCCGTTGGAGTCTCCCGGGTGAGATTTCGCAGGAGACTGTCAAGCTGGACGACGTGGCTCAGTGGGCTGGGCGCTGTCCGGTGCACAGAGGTCGCTGGTGCAATGCCGGGTCAGGACACAGGCCTGGGCTGTGGGCTCCATCCCCAGTAGGGGGCCTGAGGAGGCAGTGACTGCTGTTTCCCTGTCTCCCTGTCTATCTCTAAAATCAATAAAAACATTAAAAAAAATAAGATTAAGTTTTAACATCCAGCGCTTACTGATATCAATGGAGAGACGAGGAGACCCCGAATGGGAAGAACATCACAACCCTTCAGGCACCCCCGGCCGGATCCCTCGTTTCGGAGACGCAGAAACTGGGACCCCGGCCTTGGCCTTCCCAGGCACACCAGGTCTGCTGAACCCCAACCTGGCATTTCCCCACCAAACATTTCCTCTAATTTCCTAGGAGAACCGGGCAGTGTCATGTACAGTATAGGATGCTTCTCTTTGTATTTGCTCCTTTGTCCTTTAATTCCCACAGGTGAGGCCCAGCCCCCGGGAGAGGAGGGACGCAATGTCCACGGGAGCAGAAGCCACGGTCGGTGACGGGGACGGGGACGCGGCCCCAGCGCCAGCCTCCAGCACAGGTAAGGAGGTGCGCCGGGTGTGGATAAAACCGGGACCCGGCGACCTCAGCTCCTTTCTGGGGGTCTGTAGCATCTCCTCGCTCCCACCAATTGCCACGAATTCTGTAAGCGATGAAGGATGTTTGCTGAGAATGATTTCATGTCGAGCAATAAACTTGGACATAAAGCAGGTGTCCCGGCGTGATTTGTCGCCGAAGCAGGAAGTCAGAGCAGAGGCCAAATAGGAGATCTGGAATCCTCCCTCCGCGGCTCTGATCCTAAGTCCCGGGGGCACGGCAGAGGGTCTGCTCGGGGTCGCTCCAGACCTGCCTCAGCGTGACAGGCGGGCCCTTCCTTCCCCTTCGGTCTTGGTCCTGAGGGGGTGTGACCCCCGCCCCTCCCGGGGGACAGGTGTCTGCCGGACACAGCAACGTCTGCTCTCCCTGTGCTGCTGCTCACAGACCGACTGCAATTGCCCCCCCTCTCCAGACGGAGGAAAGGGGGTGCAGAGAGAAACGGACCCCGGTGATAGACCTTCTGTGCCCTCTCGTCGCAGGCGTGTGTTCGGTCCGACACGGGCTGGCCCTCCTCGTGCATCTCTGTAACTTTGCGATTTCCACCCAACAAATGAACTTGAGCATCGCCCTCCCGGCGATGGTGAACGGCACGGCCCCGCCCAGCCCACCCAACGCCTCTGCCGCCGTCGCCCTGGAAGACAGGAACGGAACTGTGATGGAACTTAAGGTGCTGGTATGTTGGACGAGTCGCGACCCTTTCTGTGGCTTCAATGGCTCGATCTGAAGGGTTATTCATTGAGTCCGGCCGGTGTGGCTCAGGGGTTGAGCATCGACTTAGGAACCAGTTCCATTCCCGGTCAGGGCACAGGCCCGGGTTGTGGGCTGGATCCCCAGGAGGGGTCGTGCAGGAGGCAGCCGACCCATGATTCTCTCTCATCACGGATGTTTCTGTCTCTCTCCCTCTCCCTTCCTCTCTGACATCAATAAAAATATATTTAAAGAAATATTCAGCCCTCTCGCCAAAGGATAAACAGCAAGGTTCTCCTTGTCCCCCAGGCGCCCGTGTATGCCTGGAGCCCTGAGATCCAGGGCGTCCTCCTCAGCTCCCTCAGCTACGGCTCCTTCGTGGCCTCGGTCCCCAGTGGCTACGTGGCCGGGCTAGTCCGACCCAGGCACCTGATCGGTGCCGCCCTGCTGACCTTCTCCGCCCTGAGCCTCTTCATCCCGCTGGCGGCGGAGGTAGGCGTGGCCCTGCTCATCGTCCTCCGGACCCTCCAAGGCGTGGCCCAGGTACCAGGAGGCCGTCTGAGTCTGAGTGGAGTATGGATTCTAAAATGTCTCCGAAGCCCTGGCTGGGTTTGGCTGGGTGGATAGAGCGTCGGCCTTCGGACTGAAGGGTGTCGGGTTCCATTCCAGCCAAGGGCACACGCCTGGGTTGTGGGCTTGATTCCCAGTAGGGGGCGTGCAGGAGGCAGCCGGTCAATGATTCTCTCTCATCATTGATGTTTCTATCTCTCTCTCCCTCTCCCTTCCTCTCTGAAATCAATAAAAATATATTAAAAAAATAAAATGTTTCAGATGACCAAGCGTGGAACGTCCTCCCGCCCCCACAGGTGATGATACAAACAAGCCAGTATTTAATTTGGGTGAAATGGGCTCCCCCCCTGGAAAGGAATCAACTCATCACCATTTCCATCTCAGGTACGTGATGCCTCAGGGTCACCCGACATGCACCGTCCAGAGCACCAGGCAGGGCCTGGCACCAGAAGCCACACCTCCTCCCACCTCCTCTGCGTCCTTGCGTGAAAGCACTGCCCTACTCTTCTTCTTTTTCTTTCTTTTTTTTTTTTTTTTAAATATTTTTATTGATTTCAGAGAGGAAGGGAGAGAAGAGAGAGAGAGAGAAAGATATCAACGATGAAAGAATCATGGATCAGCTGCCTCCTGCATGCCCCGCACTGGGGATCCAGCCCACAACCCGGGCTTGTGCCCTGACTGGGAGTCGAACCGTGACCTCCTGGTTCCCAGGTCGACACTCAACCACACCGGCGAGGACTAGACTATCTTTCTTGATTACAACTGCACACTTCCTGTGCAGAGAAATCCTTGCGAGTGCTTTGCACTTGTTAATTTATCTTCAGACCCGTTATTTTCATTTTGCACGCGAGGCCAGTGGAGGCACAAATAGACGAATAACTTGGCCAGGGTCACGTGGCTACCGAGGGGCGAGGCAGGAGCTGAGCCTCAGGGCGTCCACCCCTGTGCCTCTCGGCTCTGGGACCAGGTCAGTCTGCAGGAGGCACGCAGAGTCCCGAGCCCGACCTCTCACCCCCACATCGCCGCCGCTTGCGTTTAGGGCTCATGCTGGGCTCCCTGGCGGTCCTCCTGGTCGGTGGCTTCCTCTGCGAGACCCTAGGGTGGCCGTACGTCTTCTACATCTTCGGTGAGTTTGTGCGTTTCTCCCTTTTCTGACGGCGAGGGCTGGGCGGGGTGGGTCCCAGTGATTAACCAAGCCCTCACAGAGGTGGGTGTTTACAATGACAGGGAGGACCGTGCTCAGGGCTGATTATGTTGTGACTTTGCTCGAGGACACAGGAGGCTTAGCTGGGACACCCGGTGACACTCCCTCCCGTTTCCAGAGGAACCGCAGAGGGTGCCCGAGGAGTTTCTTTTGTTCGATATTGAAAACGTCGTCTTGGTGCAATTACGTTTTTATTTTTAGAAAATATATTTTTATTGATTTCAGAGAGGAAGTGAGAGGGAGAGAGAGAGAGAGAGGAACATCAGGGATGAGAGAGAGCCCAGCTGGTGTGGCTCAGTGGTTGAGCATCGGCCATGCACCAAGAGGTCGCTAGTTCCATTCCAATCAGGGCACACGCCCAGGGCTGTGGGCTGGATCCGCCATAAGAGGAGTGTAGGGGGCAGCGCATCGATGTTTCTCTCGTTGATGTTTCTCTCTCTTTCTCCCTCTAAAATCAATAAAAACATTTTTTAAAAATGGTAACACACACACACACACACACACACACAAATAAAAAACTAAAATGAGGAGAGAGAAACATCAGCGGCCTCCTGCACGTCCCCTACTGGGGATCAAGCCTACAACCCGGCATGTGCCCTTGGCCGGGAATCGAACCAGCGACCTCTCGGTGCACAAGGGCCAACCCCCTGGGCCCCCCTGGCCAGGCCCGGAGGAAAGAGTCTTGGCAGAAGCCTGACTAGCAGGGGCAATGCTGACTGGCAGCTCAACCGCGGGGGCGCCTCAAGCTCAGGGGCAAAGGCACTGGGCTCCGAACTGCCCCGCGCCACTGGCAGCAGCAAGCAGGACGGCCAAGGCCGCGGTCCAGGGCTGGGGAAGTGGCCTCCACGGAAGATGGGGCCCCCCGAGGTGCAGGCCGGGCAGGGGTGCGGGGCCCACCACCGCCGGGCAGAGTGCCCCGGAAGGCACCGGGCCCGCCTACCCGTCCTCTTCCAGGGGGGATCGGCCTCGCCTGTTCCTGCCTCTGGTTCCCGCTCGTCCACGACGACCCGGCGGCCCACCCGCTCATCAGCGCCGCGGAGCGGGGCCACATCGCGCGCGCGCTGGCTCAGCAGGTGCCTGGGCCGCGTCCCTGCCCCGCCCCGGGCCCGGGCGGCGTCTCCCCTCCGAGGGACCGTGTCTCCCGGCGGAGGGCTCACGGCACCTGCTTGCTTCCAGGACTGCGAGCCCGACCAGTCCCTCCCCATCGAGGCCATGCTGCGGTCCCTGCCCCTCTGGAGCGGCTTGCTGTCCCAGTTCACCGAGCACTGGCTCTTCTACGTCTTGATGGGGTACCTGCCCACCTACCTCCACTCGGCTCTCCACGTGGACCTCCGAGCTGTGAGTGCAGAGAGCGCATGCGCCTCTCCTGTTCGCAGGCCCCGTCACGTGACCCCCCGTCTGCCCCGCGGCCTTCCGGTGGGAGGCGCAACCGCTTGAGCCGTCCTGATTCCTCTCCGGGGGGCCTCCCGCTTTGGGGGCGCAGAACGGGATGGTTCTAGGTCAGCGCGACATTCCAAAGACGCCCTGTTTTTTACCCGTACGTATGTTCTTCATTCCAGAGAGCGGGAGAGAAACATCCGGGGGAGCATCCTGCACCGGCTGCCTCCTGCACGCCCCACTGGGGTCCACCCGCAACCCGGGCCGGGCCCCGACCGGGGACCGAACCGCGGAGCCGCGCCGGCCTGGCAGGGTGTCCCCCGTTTTAAGGAATTTATGAAAAAGTTTTGTGTTCACGCCATTGGCATCGGCAGACAGGACATTCTGCTGACGGCAGAAAGGATGAAGCAAACGAAGGGCGCCTCCCCAGGGGCTGTGACAGATCACAGGCAACACGTGCTAAATCCAGGGCGTCAGGGCTGGGATTTATTCCAAAACCAGGGCGTCAGGGCTGGGATTTATTCCAAAAACAGGGCGTCAGGGCTGGGATTTATTCTAAAACCAGGGCGTCAGGGCTGGGATTTATTCTAAAAACCAGGGCGTCAGGACTGGGATTTATTCTAAAAACAGGGCGTCAGGACTAGGATTTATTCTAAAAACAGGGCGTCAGGGCTGGGATTTATTCTAAAAACAGGGCGTCAGGACTAGGATTTATTCTAAAAAACAGGGCGTCAGGGCTGGGATTTATTCCAAAAACAGGGCGTCAGGGCTGGGATTTATTCTAAAACCAGGGCGTCAGGGCTGGGATTTATTCTAAAACCAGGGCGTCAGGGCTGGGATTTATTCTAAAAACAGGGCGTCAGGACTGGGATTTATTCTAAAACCAGGGCGTCAGGACTGGGATTTATTCCAAAAACAGGGCGTCAGGGCTGGGATTTATTCAAAAACAGGGCGTCAGGACTGGGATTTATTCTAAAAAACAGGGCGTCAGGACTGGGATTTATTCCAAAAACAGGGCGTCAGGACTGGGATTTATTCCAAAAACAGGGCGTCAGGGCTGGGATTTATTCTAAAAACAGGGCGTCAGGGCTGGGATTTATTCTAAAAACAGGGCGTCAGGGCTGGGATTTATTCTAAAACCAGGGCGTCAGGGCTGGGATTTATTCTAAAACCAGGGCGTCAGGGCTGGGATTTATTCTAAAACCAGGGCGTCAGGACTGGGATTTATTCTAAAAACAGGGCGTCAGGGCTGGGATTTATTCTAAAAACAGGGCGTCAGGGCTGGGATTTATTCTAAAAACAGGGCGTCAGGGCTGGGATTTATTCTAAAAACAGGGCGTCAGGACTGGGATTTATTCCAAAACCAGGGCGTCAGGACTGGGATTTATTCTAAAAAACAGGGCGTCAGGACTGGGATTTATTCTAAAACCAGGGCGTCAGGACTGGGATTTATTCTAAAAACAGGGCGTCAGGACTGGGATTTATTCCAAAAACAGGGCGTCAGGGCTGGGATTTATTCTAAAAACAGGGCGTCAGGACTGGGATTTATTCTAAAAACAGGGCGTCAGGACTGGGATTTATTCTAAAAACAGGGCGTCAGGGCTGGGATTTATTCCAAAAACAGGGCGTCAGGGCTGGGATTTATTCTAAAAACCAGGGCGTCAGGGCTGGGATTTATTCCAAAACCAGGGCGTCTTTATTCCAAAACCAGGGCGTCAGGACTGGGATTTATTCCAAAACCAGGGCGTCAGGACTGGGATTTATTCTAAAAAAACAGGGCGTCAGGACTGGGATTTATTCTAAAAACAGGGCGTCAGGGCTGGGATTTATTCTAAAAACAGGGCGTCAGGGCTGGGATTTATTCTAAAAACAGGGCGTCAGGACTGGGATTTATTCCAAAAACAGGGCGTCAGGGCTGGGATTTATTCCAAAACCAGGGCGTCAGGGCTGGGATTTATTCTAAAACCAGGGCGTCAGGGCTGGGATTTATTCTAAAACCAGGGCGTCAGGACTGGGATTTATTCTAAAAAACAGGGCGTCAGGACTGGGATTTATTTCAAAAAAACAGGGCGTCAGGGCTGGGATTTATTCCAAAACCAGGGCGTCAGGGCTGGGATTTATTCTAAAAACAGGGCGTCAGGACTGGGATTTATTCCAAAAACAGGGCGTCAGGACTGGGATTTATTCTAAAAACAGGGCGTCAGGGCTGGGATTTATTCTAAAACCAGGGCGTCAGGGCTGGGATTTATTCCAAAACCAGGGCGTCAGGACTGGGATTTATTCTAAAAACAGGGCGTCAGGACTGGGATTTATTCCAAAAACAGGGCGTCAGGGCTGGGATTTATTCTAAAAACAGGGCGTCAGGGCTGGGATTTATTCCAAACCAGGGCGTCAGGGCTGGGATTTATTCTAAAAACAGGGCGTCAGGGCTGGGATTTATTCCAAAACAGGGCGTCAGGGCTGGGATTTATTCTAAAACCAGGGCGTCAGGGCTGGGATTTATTCTAAAACCAGGGCGTCAGGACTGGGATTTATTCCAAAACCAGGGCGTCAGGACTGGGATTTATTCTAAAACCAGGGCGTCAGGGCTGGGATTTATTCTAAAACCAGGGCGTCAGGGGTCTGGGCTGGGATTTATTCTAAAACCAGGGCGTCAGGACTGGGATTTATTCTAAAAAACAGGGCGTCAGGACTGGGATTTATTCTAAAAAACAGGGCGTCAGGGCTGGGATTTATTCTAAAAAACAGGGCGTCAGGGCTGGGATTTATTCTAAAACCAGGGCGTCAGGGCTGGGATTTTATTCCAAAAACAGGGCGTCAGGGCTGGGATTTATTCCAAAAACCAGGGCGTCAGGGCTGGGATTTTTATTCTAAAAACAGGGCGTCAGGGCTGGGATTTATTCTAAAACCAGGGCGTCAGGACTGGGATTTATTCTAAAAACAGGGCGTCAGGGCTGGGATTTATTCCAAAAACAGGGCGTCAGGGCTGGGATTTATTCTAAAACCAGGGCGTCAGGGCTGGGATTTATTCCAAAACCAGGGCGTCAGGGCTGGGATTTATTCTAAAAACAGGGCGTCAGGGCTGGGATTTATTCTAAAACCAGGGCGTCAGGACTGGGATTTATTCTAAAAACCAGGGCGTCAGGGCTGGGATTTATTCTAAAACCAGGGCGTCAGGACTGGGATTTATTCTAAAACCAGGGCGTCAGGACTGGGATTTATTCCAAAAAACAGGGCGTCAGGGCTGGGATTTATTCTAAAACCAGGGCGTCAGGGCTGGGATTTATTCCAAAAACAGGGCGTCAGGGCTGGGATTTATTCCAAAAAACAGGGCGTCAGGGCTGGGATTTATTCTAAAACCAGGGCGTCAGGGCTGGGATTTATTCCAAAAACAGGGCGTCAGGACTGGGATTTATTCCAAAACCAGGGCGTCAGGGCTGGGATTTATTCCAAAAACCAGGGCGTCAGGGCTGGGATTTATTCTAAAACCAGGGCGTCAGGACTGGGATTTATTCCAAAAACAGGGCGTCAGGGCTGGGATTTATTCCAAAACCAGGGCGTCAGGGCTGGGATTTATTCCAAAACCAGGGCGTCAGGGCTGGGATTTATTCTAAAAAACAGGGCGTCAGGGCTGGGATTTATTCCAAAACCAGGGCGTCAGGGCTGGGATTTATTCCAAAAACAGGGCGTCAGGGCTGGGATTTATTCCAAAAACAGGGCGTCAGGGCAGGGGGATTTATTCCAAAAACAGGGCGTCAGGGCTGGGATTTATTCCAAAACCAGGGCGTCAGGGCTGGGATTTATTCTGGGATTTATTCTAAAACCAGGGCGTCAGGGCTGGGATTTATTCCAAAACCAGGGCGTCAGGGCTGGGATTTATTCCAAAAACAGGGCGTCAGGGCTGGGATTTATTCCAAAAACAGGGCGTCAGGGCTGGGATTTATTCCAAAAACAGGGCGTCAGGACTGGGATTTATTCCAAAAAACAGGGCGTCAGGGCTGGGATTTATTCCTAAAACCAGGGCGTCAGGACTGGGATTTATTCTAAAAAAAAACAGGGCGTCAGGGCTGGGATTTATTCTAAAACCAGGGCGTCAGGGCTGGGATTTATTCAAAAAAACAGGGCGTCAGGGACTGGGATTTATTCCAAAAACAGGGCGTCAGGGCTGGGATTTATTCCAAAACCAGGGCGTCAGGGCTGGGATTTATTCTAAAAAACAGGGCGTCAGGGCTGGGATTTATTCTAAAACCAGGGCGTCAGGGCTGGGATTTATTCCAAAAACAGGGGCGTCAGGGCTGGGATTTTATTCCAAAAACAGGGCGTCAGGGCTGGGATTTATTCCAAAAACAGGGCGTCAGGGCTGGGATTTATTCCAAAAACAGGGCGTCAGGGCTGGGATTTATTCCAAAAACAGGGCGTCAGGGCTGGGATTTATTCCAAAACCAGGGCGTCAGGGCTGGGATTTATTCTAAAACCAGGGCGTCAGGGCTGGGATTTATTCCAAAAACAGGGCGTCAGGGCTGGGATTTATTCTAAAAAACAGGGCGTCAGGGCTGGGATTTATTCCAAACCAGGGCGTCAGGGCTGGGGGATTTATTCTAAAACAGGGCGTCAGGGCTGGGATTTATTCCAAAAACAGGGCGTCAGGGCTGGGATTTATTCTAAAACCAGGGCGTCAGGGCTGGGATTTATTCTAAAACCAGGGCGTCAGGACTGGGATTTATTCCAAAACCAGGGCGTCAGGACTGGGATTTATTCTAAAACCAGGGCGTCAGGGCTGGGATTTATTCTAAAACCAGGGCGTCAGGACTGGGATTTATTCTAAAAACCAGGGCGTCAGGACTGGGATTTATTCTAAAAACAGGGCGTCAGGACTGGGATTTATTCCAAAAACAGGGCGTCAGGGCTGGGATTTATTCCAAAAACAGGGCGTCAGGGCTGGGATTTATTCTAAAAACCAGGGCGTCAGGGCTGGGATTTATTCTAAAACCAGGGCGTCAGGACTGGGATTTATTCTAAAAACAGGGCGTCAGGGCTGGGATTTATTCTAAAACCAGGGCGTCAGGGCTGGGATTTATTCTAAAAAACAGGGCGTCAGGGCTGGGATTTATTCTAAAAAACAGGGCGTCAGGGCTGGGATTTATTCTAAAACCAGGGCGTCAGGGCTGGGATTTATTCTAAAACCAGGGCGTCAGGACTGGGATTTATTCTAAAAACAGGGCGTCAGGACTGGGATTTATTCTAAAACCAGGGCGTCAGGACTGGGATTTATTCTAAAACCAGGGCGTCAGGACTGGGATTTATTCTAAAACCAGGGCGTCAGGGCTGGGATTTATTCTAAAACCAGGGCGTCAGGGCTGGGATTTATTCCAAAACCAGGGCGTCAGGGCTGGGATTTATTCCAAAAACAGGGCGTCAGGGCTGGGATTTATTCCAAAAACAGGGCGTCAGGGCTGGGATTTATTCTAAAACCAGGGCGTCAGGACTGGGATTTATTCCAAAACCAGGGCGTCAGGGCTGGGATTTATTCTAAAAAAACAGGGCGTCAGGACTGGGATTTATTCTAAAAAAAAACAGGGCGTCAGGGCTGGGATTTATTCTAAAAACAGGGCGTCAGGACTGGGATTTATTCTAAAAAACAGGGCGTCAGGACTGGGATTTATTCCAAAAACAGGGCGTCAGGACTGGGATTTATTCTAAAAAAACAGGGCGTCAGGACTGGGATTTATTCTAAAAAACAGGGCGTCAGGGCTGGGATTTTATTCTAAAACCAGGGCGTCAGGACTGGGATTTATTCCAAAAACCAGGGCGTCAGGACTGGGATTTATTCTAAAAACCAGGGCGTCAGGGCTGGGATTTATTCTAAAAACAGGGCGTCAAAACCAGGGCGTCAGGGCTGGGATTTATTCCCAAAAAACAGGGCGTCAGGGCTGGGATTTATTCTCAAAAACAGGGCGTCAGGGCTGGGATTTATTCCAAAAACAGGGCGTCAGGGCTGGGATTTATTCTAAAAACAGGGCGTCAGGGCTGGGATTTATTCCAAAACCAGGGCGTCAGGGCTGGGATTTATTCCAAAAACAGGGCGTCAGGGCTGGGATTTATTCTAAAACCAGGGCGTCAGGGCTGGGATTTATTCCAAAACCAGGGCGTCAGGGCTGGGATTTATTCCAAAAACAGGGCGTCAGGGCTGGGATTTATCTCCAAAAACAGGGCGTCAGGACCGGGGATTTATTCCCACAAAACACCGGTTGTCAGGACTAGGATTTATTCTAAAAACAGGGCGTCAGGGCTGGGATTTATTCCAAAAACAGGTTGTCAGGACTGGGATTTATTCTCGTCAGCCAGGTTGTCAGGACAGGACTAGGATTTATTCTAAAAACAGGGCGTCAGGACTGGGATTTATTCCACAAACTTAAACCCTTTTGTTCAAGTCGGATGGGCCTGGATGCAGGCGCCCCGAGGCGCCAGGGCGCCATCTTCCCACAATGCACCGGTGCTCTGACGGGCCGATGGAGCCCCTCAGGTCCCAGCAGGTGGGTGTCGTCAGCCAGGTGGGTGTCAGCCAGGTGGGTGTCGTCAGGCAGGTGGGAGTCAGCCAGGCGGGTGTCGTCAGCCAGGTGGGAGCCGTCAGCCAGGTGGGTGTCGTCAGCCAGGCGGGTGCCGTCAGCCAGGTGGGTGTCGTCAGCCAGGTGGGAGCCGTCAGCCAGGTGGGAGCCGTCAGGCAGGTGGGTGTCAGCCAGGTGGGTGTGTCGTCAGCCAGGTGGGTGTCAGCCAGGTGGGTGTCGTCAGCCAGGCGGGTGTCGTCAGCCAGGTGGGAGTCGTCAGCCAGGCGGGAGTCGTCAGCCAGGCGGGTGTCGTCAGCCAGGCGGGTGTCGTCAGCCAGGTGGGTGTCGTCAGCCAGGTGGGTGTCGTCAGCCAGGTGGGTGTCGTCAGCCAGGTGGGAGCCGTCAGCCAGGCGGGTGTCGTCAGCCAGGTGGGAGCCGTCAGCCAGGTGGGTGTCGTCAGCCAGGTGGGAGCCGTCAGCCAGGCGGGTGTCGTAAACGTGGCGAAGAGCTCCTCAGTCACAGGTGTTAGTGACAGCTCACAGGGTCACTGAATTCTTGCTACATTCCCACTTTTTTTTTACATTCCCACCTTTTGTGCTCAAAAAGCCGTGGGCTCATGGAAACCGGGCTCCTCTGGTGACAACATGCTAAGTGGCCAGCAGACAGCGACCTTAGCCGAGGTCTGGACACACGTTCACGCCGGCAGCGGGTGCTGAGATCAGGAAATCCAAGGGCCGGGTGGCTGTGGGCCTTCCCTGAGGAGGGGGAGGGGGAGGGGGAGAGGGGGAGAAGGGAGAAGGAGGAGGAGGGTGGAGGGGGAGGAGGGAGGGAGAGAGAGAGAAGGAGGAGGGGGAGGGGGAAGGGAGGAGGAGGGGGAGGAGGGGGAGGAGGGGGAGGGTGGAGGGGGAGGAGGAGGGAGAGAGAGAGAAGGAAGAAGGGGGTAGGACCAGGAGAGGAGGAGGAGGTGGGAGGGGGAAGGGAGAGGGGGAGGAGGGGGAGAGGAGGAGGAGGTGGGAGAGGAGGGGGGAGTGAGGACAGAAGCAGGTGATGGAACCTGAACCACAGGCTGGGGGGGTCAGAATGAGTGTGGGGCGAGGCCGGGTGGGTGGGTCCCCACCCCCAGAGGCCCGGTGAGGGGGAGGCAGCGCGAGAAAGACTGGAGAGAGACTTGAGGCCCAGACCCGGGTCCCCATGAATCTCAGGGTGCTTTCTCTCGACGACTTGTCACTGTGGGGGCCTTTGGTTTACTCATTGGTAAAATAAATATCTTGGCCCATGTGCCTGTTAAATCCGTCCCATTGGTCTCCTTTTCCTTTAAAAAAAAAATAATATATTTTTATTGGTTTCAGAGAGGGGGAGAGAGAGAGAGAAGCTTCAATGATGAAAGGGAATCATGAATCGGCTGCCTCCTGCACGCCCCCTACTGGGGACATGTGCTCTGAACGGGAGTCGAACCTGCAACCTTTCGGTGCCCAGGACCATGCTCCAACTGAGGAGCCCCCAGCCGGGGCTGGTTCTTTTTTAAAAAAATATATTGTATTGATTTTTTACAGAGAGGAAGGGAGAGGGATAGTTAGAAACATCGATGAGAGAAACATCGATCAGCTGCCTCCTGCACACCCCGACCTGGGGATGTGCCCACAACCAAGGTACATGCCCTTGACTGGAATCGAACCTGGACCTTTCAGTCCACAGGCCAACGCTCCATCCACTGAGCCACACCGGTTAGGGCCGGGGCTGGTTCTTAAAGCACCTGTTTGCAGGCGACTTTCTATTCGGAGAGAGCACTCATCTTTTTTCAAACTGTACACATATCTCCCCTCAGGAATGGTGTGGGCTCGTTGCAGTGGTGCGCAGTGTGTGGTAGAGGTGATGGGCATCTAACAAGAAGCCGCGGTGTGGACGGCACCCCGGGGACCAGCCGTGTCCTGCCGGGGGTGGGCGTGCACCTGCACTGACTTCCCTCCGGTCCTCAGAGTGGCTTCCTGTCCGCCCTGCTGCTTGGTGTGGCCTTTATCAGCATCATCCTGGGGGGCCTGCTGGCCGACTTCCTCCTCTCCAGGAACGTCCTCTCGCTCCTTGTGGTCAGGCGGCTCTTCACCTCCGTAGGTAAGGACGCAGGTGGCCCGGGGGGGCGGGGCGGGGGGAGCAGGGGAGCGAGGTGGGGAGCGTGGGCAACCTCCCGGCCTCTCCATCTGCCTCCCGCCAGGGGTGCTCTTCCCCAGCCTGTTCTCCGTGCTCCTGCCCTGGGTCAGCTTCAGCCTGGGCGTCACCATGGCCTTCCTGGTGCTGAGTTTGGCCACCAGCAG
This sequence comes from Ia io, assembly GCA_025583905.1. Lineage (NCBI taxonomy): Eukaryota > Metazoa > Chordata > Mammalia > Chiroptera > Vespertilionidae > Ia > Ia io. The sequence goes on from JAJQQW010000022.1 coordinate 43,792,194, forward strand.
CCTCTGCCAATCTGGGGCCCTTGTCAACTTCATGGACATTGCTCCCAGGTAAGGACCCCTTGGCCTCCTCCTCCCCCACGGCAGCTCAGTCTCGGTCCAGGGCCCCTGCCATGACTGTGGGTCAGCGTGTGAGTGACATGTGGGACGGGGCCCGGGGAATGTGGGCCCCAGCCCTGCTCCCAGATGCTGTCTGGAAGGAGCCATCGTTCCCCGCGGGGGACGCCGCGGTCACACGGCCTTGGGCCACGGGGCTTGCTCACGTGGGGGAGGATAAGGCTAAAGGGCACGGCGCACGAGGTTTCAGAGACCACGGAGACTCCTTCCTTAGTCCACGGGCCACACTCCATCAGACATGGACCATCAGGACACGTGGGAGACACGTCTCAGCCAACGAGGGTCTTGTATCCCCAAAGCAAGGCTGCCAGGGCGGACTTCATAGCAGAAGCCAAGAGGCGATGTAAACGAGGTCAAACCACCACCATCTGTTTTGTGTCAACATCACTGACCTGGCAGCACAGGCTGCCCCTCGGGTGTCGCAGGCCCCGCACAGGATGGCAGCCATCGCCGGTCAGTACGTTTCGCTCAGGGTTGTGTTTCTTAAAAATACATTTTTATGGACTACAGAGAGGAAGGGAGAGGGAGGGGAAGAGAGAGAGAGGTGGAAACATCAATGACGAGAGAGAATCATGGATTGGCTGCCGCCTACACAGCCCCACTGGGAATGGAGCCTGAAATCTGGGCCTGTGCCCTGACCAGGAATTGAATCCTGACTTCCTGGTGCAGGACGGCAGCACATCAGCTGAGATTAACCTTTGTTGATGGTCTCTCTCTCTCTCTCTCTCTCTCACTCTCGCTCTCGCTCTCTCGCTCTCGTTCTCGCTCTTGCTCTTGCTCTCGCTCTCTCTCTCCTCTCAGGTACACTGGCTTTATCAGGGGCTTATCCTTGGTCTTTGTTCAGCTCTCAGGAGTCATCGCTCCCACGGTTTCTGGATTTTTCCTCAGTCAGGTGAGGTCCAACGTCCTGGTGAAAATATTCCTGAGCTGCACCTCCTGGCCACCCGGAGTCAGACTCAGGGCATTTGGGTTCTCTCCGCCATGCGGCCCAGCTGGGAGCTCAGGGCCCCCAGCACCCCTCGGGTTTGGGTGGAGGGAGGAGAATGCTCGACTCCTTGCGGTGATGCTTCACGAGTTCTGAGAAGATGTGCTTCTCACGCTCATCATCAATCCCGGCAGCCATGCCGCGGACGTTCCTGGGGAGCTGAGAGCTGCCGACCCTGCGGGTCGCTTGAGAGGGAAGGGTTTTCTGGGATGCGGGACTTTCAATCCTAACACCTTGAAAGTTCCCAGCAACCGGGAAAGAGCTGGTTACCCCACGTAGGAACCCAACAAACACGGACAGAATGAGTGAGCGAGAGGCTGAGCCGAGGACAGAGGGAGTAGCAGCATCCTGGGAGAGGCGTTTACAATCCCCAGGACGGACAGCTTCCGCGGATGCCTGAGCAGGGGTCCTCAAACTTTTTAAACAGGGGGCCAGTTCACTGTCCCTCAGACCGTTGGAGGGCCGGACTATAGTTTAAAAAAAACTATGAACAAATTCCTATGCACACTGCACATCTCTTATTTTGAAGTAAAAAAACAAAATGGCAAAAACACCCGCATGTGGCCCGCGGGCCGTAGTTTGAGGACGCCTGCCTGAGTGTTTCCTCGGGATCCGTGGGTGAAGGAGATGTAGTGACATTCGCAGGCGTGTCATTCTTTATATATATATATATATATATATATATATATATATATATATTATATATATTATTGACTTCAGAGAGGAAGGGAGAGGAAGAGAGAGAGAGAAGCATCCATAATGAGAGAGAATCATGGATTGGCTGCCTCCTGCACGCCCCCCACTAACTGGGGATCCAGCCTTGACCGGGCATCGAACCGTGACCTCCTGGTTCATAGGTCGACGCTCAACCTCTGAGCCGCGCCTGCCGGGCCACATGAGCATCATTTTTTTCAGTTCGCTCTGATTTCCCACAAGGAAGTCAGGAAAATGGAGGCTAAGGAGGAAGGTGTGTCCTGTCTGCCATCACGTCCTTTGTCACTTGAAGCTTCAGTTCCTTTCAGTCACTGACTAACACTCGTCAGGAAGTGGCCGTTGAATGGACATTCTTAGGCCGACAGGGTCTCCCTGTCATTCATTCATTCATTCATTCATCCATCCATCCATTTCACAAACACGCATCGCCCCTGGGCATGCGCCACGCAAGGCACTACGGGAATGAAATGCAAGTGCCTGCCCCTGGGAAGCCTTTATTCTAGAAAAGGAACCGATAGGAAATGAATACGAGGGCTGGATTTCCATTTTACATAGGGCGGTCGAGGAAGGGCTCATTGAAAAAATGATATTTAAGCCGCGGGCTGGAAGCAAGCAGAGGGGAGAGACAATGCTCTCGGCGTGTTGGGGGTGTGCGTTGCGGGGGCAGGTCTCTGCAGAGGGAAAGGCTGGCGTCCCTGCCGGGCTCAGCCAGGCTCCCCCACAGTCCGGAGCTGAGCTGGGGGGTGGCGGGGGGAGCTGGAGCCACCGCCCCCTGGACAGGAGGGACGCGAGCTTGGAGGCTGTGGTGACCGTGGCTTCGTCTCCAGGACGCCGAGCTGGGATGGAGAAACATCTTCCTGCTGTCCGCGGCTGTGGACGTCTCGGGCCTGGTCTTCTTCCTCATCTTCAGCCGAGCGGAGGTGCAGGACTGGGCCAGGGCGCAGACCCTCACCCGCCTGTGAGCTGAGGCCAGGCGCCCGCGACCCCACGACCCCGTGACCCCGCAACCCCGAGACCCTGCTACCCCGAGACCCCGCTGCCGCTTCCGAGCGGGTGTCTGCCCTCCCGGCATTGCCCTTTTGTGCTTTCGTTGAACTGACTTTGTTTCCGGTCTCTTCTCGGACCCTGAAGGCTCCGCCTGGAGGTTTTATTGGGGTTCGGGGAGGAGGAGGCGTCAGTGATTTAAGTGTGAGCTCCTGCAAGCGTAGGTGTGTCTGAATTTCTTTTTAAGAAAATATGTTTTTGCTGGTTTCAGAGAGGAAGGGAGAGGGAGATAGAAACATCAGTGATGAGAGAGAATCATGGATCGGCTGCCTCCTGCACGCCCCACACGGGATCAAGCCCGCAACCCGGGCCTGTGCCCTGACTGGGAATCAAACCCAGGACCCTGCAGTCCACAGGCCGATGATCTACCCACTGAGCGAAGGCGGCCAGGGCTGTGCTTGGGTCTCTATGTGTTGCTCACCCTTCCCACTGTTACTGGGACATGATCATGCGTAGTTGGTCGCTGCCTCCTGGTTCCCGGCACAGGAACCCTAAAAGCCTCGTCGCGTCCTGAGTGGTGGGACAATGGGAGCCTCGTTTGTTATCCTATTTGGTGTGAGTCCCTCGTTGCTGTCACACAAGCTGCTAAGACCCTCACACTTTCTGGGGTGATGAGTGTCTTTGTGGTACAAGGTGAGGGGACTGCAGCCAGGGCCTTGGGGTGGGGGCTGCTGCCAGGGGCACAGCCTCTAGGAGGGGAGAAGGGCTGGAGCCTGGGATGTTCATCCATGGCCAATGACTGAACCCTCACGCCTGCGCAATGCGAACCCTAAGTGACTCCACGGAGGTGCGGGGAGGGGGTGCGCCCGGGGAGGGCCCGGAGCCCCTGCGTGTCTCCCCACACTCACCCTGTGTACCTTCCCGTTTGGCTGTTTCTCAGTTACATCCTTTGTAACAAACGATGCTAGTGAGTCATCTGTTCCCTATGTCCTGTGAGTCGTTCCAGCAGATTGTCAAACCGAGGAGCGGGTCGTGGTAGCAACAGGAGCGTGGGGACCTCAGGCACCGCCACTCCGGTTCGTGTCTGACGCCAGGGCAGTCTGGGGGACACAGCCCTGAACCGTGGGGTCTGGATGACCTCTGGGTAGTCGGTGTCTGAGTGACATCGGAGGGCTCCCCGCTGGTGTCGGCAGAGACTGGAGAACCGCTTGAGGTGGGAACCCCACGCGTGTGGCCCCAGACGTGTTGTGGACACGGAGACCAGTCACCTTCCGTGGTCCCGGTGAGAGCATCAGGCCAGAGGACAACTGCTCACCCAGACGAGAGAGGAAGCCAGGACCGTGGGAGGGGGGCTGAGAGCCCCCGAGAGATCGTGTCCAAACCCCCAGCAGATGGCGAGCGTAGCTGCCACCAAAGAAATGCCCGGAACAGCCAGAGCCGCGGTCACGCCCAGAGCCCCGCGCCCGGTGCCCCGGACAGGGTGGCCGCCCGCTCACACCCCACCCACCACCCACCCCTTTACCCTCAGAGGCGGGTGAGCTGCTTCTCCTGGGCCCAGGCCTGCACGTCGGCCGCGGCGAAGACCAGGTAGAAGAGGAGGCTGCTCACGTTGACAGCCGCCATGAGGAGGAAGATGGTGGACCAGGCGGCTCCCGGGTCCTGCGGGATGCAAGTGCGAATGAAGACGTGTGGCCGGGCGTGTTGCCATGTCCGCAGCATTTAAGACATGAACACGAAGACGGGCTCCAGCAGGCCCCCTCACCACACGGGCGGAGGGAGGAGCCGGAGGGTAGCACTCCCCCCCCCAGACAGACACCCCGATCTGTCTCTCCGCTCCGGGAAGCGGAAACCGCACGCATTCTCCGTTTGGCCGTAGTTCCTCGGAATTCCTGACCTCAGTGTTACAGTTGTCATGTCCAGAGGCAATCTTTGTATATTTTTTTTGGATCAAATCTCATGTTTCGGGTTTGTAGTTTCGATCCTCTCTTTTATGTCCTTAAACCTCAGATGCGTTTCCAGGGTCTCTGAGCACCGGATCCTGAGGGTCTGGTTCTGTGACATCCTCCCTCCTCTCACAGGACCCCTCGTTTCTCTGAGCGTCTGGTGGCGTGTGATTAACGCGGAGCCACCTGGCCAGGCTGTACCGATCACCCTGGACAGCACGGTCCCTTTCTTACCTGATTGAGGATTATCCCCGCCAGAGTGGACGAAATGAGACCCCCCGTCATTCCGATGAGAACCGTGACTCCTTTCAGAAACCCGTAGTATCTGCACAAAAGAGAAGGACAGCACGCAGGTGTATTTTTAAAGCTTAAACCTCAGCTGTTGGTTTCCTGAATTACCCATTCTCCTCCTCAAATGCCATTGAGATATCAGACAGAGGCCCAGCCACCGTGGCTCAGTGGTTGAGTGTCGACCTGTGAACCAGACTTATGAACCAGGAGGTTACAGGTTCGATTCCTGGTCCGGGTAGTGGGCTTGATCCCCAGTGTGTGGCATGCAGGAGGCAGCCATTCAATGATTCTCATCATTGATGTTTCTCTCTTTCTCTCTCTCTCTCTCTCTCTCTCTCTCTCTACCTCTCTCCCTCTCCCCCTTCACCTGAAATCAATAAAAAATAGCATATTTTAAAAAAGATATCAGACGGAGATGGTGGTTGCGAGTAACTTTCTGGTTACACTACAGCAGGGACGGTGGGCCTCAACAGTAAATGATGTGATGTTGAGAAAATGAGGCCGTGCTGGCCTGGAAGCCATGTGGGTTAGGAAGTCTGCACACACAGCGGAGGAATGCAGAGGGGATGCATGTTGGTCATGGGCGTGGTTTAGGGTTCATCAACATGGAAGAACTGTCCACCTGGTCAGTCCCACAACCCCAGAGCGACTGGCCCCGTGGCAGCCCCCAAGCAGCGGGATTGCCGGTCGCGGCTGGAGCGTCAGACGCCAGGCTCACCGCTGGGACATGAGAGAGACACGCCACTACCCCTGCGTGCCGTGGGAGGTTCTCCTCTCCCCCTGCTCCTCACAGGGTTTGCGCTCGGGTTTTTTGCCCCTTGCCCCCGCGAACTTCAGAATTCAACACACATCTTCGGGAGAAAAGCTGACCTTGTGTTTAAGTTCCCTTAATGTTTAACTTTGTCGCTGCCGCCCTGAGCAACGACCGGGTGCTGGGTGAGTTCCTCTCCAGGGCAGAGCCTTCCGCCAGGGCCCAACCCGGGACACCAGCCTTTGCCACGTCCCAGAACTGGCGAAGGGTAACCGAGAGAGCGCGGTGGGCGCTGCCAGCACGCCGCACCTCACCCAGGGGCGTGCTCGGGTGTCTGTGGCCTTGTTGACCTCTCAGCCCGTTGGTGAGCACGTTTGGTGCTTTACTGGCCTTCTCAGGCCTTTCCCAGCTGAGCCGTCAATCATCCTCTCCCTGTGCAATCCTATGCAGAAGTCCAACCGCTTTCTCAAATCCTGCGTCGTGTTGTACAATGCTAGGAAGCACAGAGATTTAGAATATTGATCTCCAGGGGATGAGAAGACCTAGAGTGGTGGCTGCTCGTCATTTCCGTGGCCTGTCTGTGGGCAGACGCTCAGCGCGGCTGTTTTTCGAAGCGCGTGGCTCTGTTGGCTTGTGCGTTCTCTGTAAAAGGCCCTTGTATGTCTTCAGACAATTCCAGATAACAGGGTGCTGCGGGCAGTTCTGGGGAGGGTCTTGGAACTGAGCTAATCCAGTGGACACACGTCCTCATGGCTGCGCTCACCCCGCGGAGCTGACGGGCGAGATTCTTCAGCTGCGGCAGCGGGGACCACGCTCGGCCGAGCTTGCCTCTCCACGGGCCTCTGCTTCACACAGCTCCGGGGCGTCCGGTTCATCTCGGACCTATGTTCTCCAAGGAGCACCGGCACCATTAAGAACAATGTGGCCCGGCCCGCCTGGCTCAGTGGCTGAGCATCGACCTATGAACCAGGAGGTCATCCTTCCAGTCCCGGTCAGGGCACAGGCCCAGGTTGCAGGCTTCATCCCCAGTGGGGGGCGTGCAGTAGGCAGCCGATCAGTGAGTCTCTCTCATCACTGATGTTTCTCTCTCTCTCTCCCTCTCCCTTCCTTTCTGAAATCAATAAAAATATATTTAAAAAAAATCCTGGGTACGATCCCAAACCGGGGTGAGCTCTTAGGAAAACAAGGAAGCGCCTGAACCCCGGCCTCCGTAGTGAGAAGATAAATACTCCTCGCTTGTCGGGCGGGTTCAGGATGTAAGACCTGCGCACAACAGCTGCAGCGACCGAGAAGCCAAGCCTCACAGAGTCGGACTTTCGGCAAGCTGGCCACGAACTCCAGAACCGCCGCAATCTTAAACACCCCGAGAGCGGGGATGCAGCCAAGCAGGAGAAGGTAACCCCTACCTGGGGGCGATGTCCAGGGGGTTGATCACTATCCCGGCCACGCAGAAGCCCAGTGTGGCGCTGGCCAGTGTGAGGCACGTGACGGTGCCGTGGAAGCCTGGGCCCAGGTAGAGCAGGCCCACCACGAAGACGGCGGGCAGGAGGAGGCCTGTGCAGGCGGGCGACACAGTCAGGTGCGTCCTGGACATGTAGGGAGCTCCCCCCCCCCCCCCCCCCACCAGAGCTGGACTGGTCTGGGCTGTCACTTACCCAGCGCGGTGAAGAGCTTTCGGACGGCGAGCAAGCTGAGCATCTTCCTGGACAGGAAGCCGTCGGACACGTGCCCCGCGAGGATGCCCAGGAGCCAGCAGCACAGATGGGGGAGGGCGGACAGCAGCCCATTCTGGGGAGGACACGTATCGTGAGAGCCTGTGCCACAGAGGACTCGCCGCCCACTGACCTTCAGTGTCTGGAATAGCTCAGACCTGGAAGCCGCCCAGGGCCCATCGGCAGACGAGTGGGTAAAAAGCTGTGGTGCAGCTGAAACTGGTTTGACTCAGTGGATAGAGTGTCGGCCTGCGGACTGAGGGGTCCTGGGTTTGATTCTGGTCAAGGGCATGTACCTTGGTTGCGGGCACATCCCCATTAGGGGTTGTGCAGGAGGCAGCTGATTGATGTTTCTCTCTCATTGGTGTTTCTAGCTCTCTATCTCTCTCCCTTCCTCTCTGTAAAAAAAATCAATAAAATATATTAAAAAAAAAACTTTGCTAGAATGCCAAAGTAAAAATACATTTATTAAAAAAAAAAAAAAAGCTGTGGTGCATTCACACCAGGGAACACTATGCAGCTGTGAAAAGTCAACCTCTTTCACTGGAGCGTATCATGCTGAGTGAAATAAGCCAGTCAGAGGGAGACAAATACCGTAAGATCTCACTCTTATGTGGAATCTAAGTAACAAAATAAACTGGTGAACGGAGTGGATCCAGAGACACGGAAGCGTGGAATGGAGTGCGCAACCTCAGAGGGGAGGCGGGGCGGATGGGTGGGAGGTGATCAACCAAGGACCTTGTGTGCAGCTATGCATGGCCCATGGACATGGACAACGGGCGGGGGTGGGCTGGAGGAGTCCGTGGGGGAAAAGGGGACATATGCAATATTTTCAACAATAAAGAATTATTTAAAAAGTTCAGTATCTGAAATGGGCGCCGTCATCTGCAAAACCATCAGCGCCCAACGCCCACGTGCGTGCTGGGGCCCCACGCCCCCAAGAAAGAGGACAGTCGTTTGGAGGTCGGAAGCCCTTGTCACCATCTGTCTATTTTTATTTTTATTTTTAGTGTCACAGGACCTGAAATGACTGGGCAGGTAGTAAGAGGAAGACTACGCCGAGAGTGGGACATGCTGGCCCTGGGAACATGACAGAGATGAGAACAATTGGAAACAGCCCAGCTGGTGTGGCTCAGTGGTTGAGCCTCGACCTTTGAACCAGGAGGTCAGGGTTCGATTCTGGTCAGCGCAGAAGGCAGCTGATCCATGATTCTCCTTCACCATTGATGTTTCTCTCTCTCTCCCTCTCCCTTCCTCTCTGAAGTCAATATCTATCTATAGCTATATCATCTATATCTATATCTATATCTATATCTATATCTATATCTATATCTATATCTATATCTATCTACCTATGTATCTATGTATCTATCTATCATCTATCTATCATCTATCTATCTATCTATCTATCTATCTATCTATCTATCTAAAGAAAAGAGAACGGAGGGGATACTGACCTCTCTCACGTTAACGTGGAGCTTGGAGCTGATGAATGTCGGCAAGTACAAAAACATGACGTGATTTGTCCAGGAGAAAGCAAAACAGCCGAGGGAAATGGCCCAGACTGGCAGAGACTTGAGCACGGCCCGGATGGGCACTGATTTTCCCGCGGAGCTGACCTGGGAAGAAGCCCATCACCCGTCGTTAGCACGTGGGGACCAGCAGGGCACGCTCCCCTGGCTCGGGACCTGGAGGTAAGGCGTTGGCGTTTACCTGCTCGACGAGGGAGGACGCGATGAGCTCCTTCTCCCTGGGGCTGATGCACGGGTGGCCCTTGGGGTCGTCGTGAAACAGAAGGAACCAGCAGAGGCTCAGGGCGCAGCCGCCGGCCCCTGTGGAGGCAGCGCCGTGAGAGCCGGCTGCTTCTCTCCGGTGCGTCTCTACACGGCCCTTCCCAGGGCGGGCACGAAGCTGGGCCTCCGCCTGCTCTTCTGAGACTTTGCAACAGGCTCACGCTGTTTTTAAATCCTCACCCGGGTAGATTTTCCCCATCAATTTTTAGAGAGAGTGGAGGGTGTGTGTGTGTGTGGGAAAGATAGGGATAGAGATAGAGATAGGGATAGAGATAGAGATAGGGATAGAGATAGAGATAGAGGTAGAGATAGGGATAGGGATAGGGATAGGGATAGAAATAGGGATAGGGATAGGGATAGAGATAGGGATAGGGATAGGGATAGAGATAGAGGTAGAGATAGGGATAGGGATAGGGATAGAGATAGAGGTAGAGATAGGGATAGGGATAGAGATTGGGATAGGGATAGGGATAAGATAGGGATAGAAATAGGGATAGGGATAGGGATAGAGAGGGATAGAGATAGAGGTAGAGATAGGGATAGGGGTAGAGATAGGGATAGGGATAGGGATAAGATAGGGATAGGGATAGGGATAGAGATAGGGATAGGGATAGGGATAGGGATAGGGATAGGGATAGAGATAGGGATAGGGATAGGGATAGGGATAGGGATAGGGATAGGGATAGAGATAGAGATAGGGATAGGGATAGGGATAGGGATAGGGATAGGTAGAGAGATACAGATAGAGAGAGAGAGATAGATAGAGAGAGAGAGAGAGAGAGAGAGAGAGAGAGAGATAGATAGAGAGAGAGAGAGAGAGAGAGAGCGAGCTCTGCTGGTGTGCTCAGTGGTTGGGCGTTGACCTATGAACCAGGAGGTCACAGTTCGATTCTCGGTCTGGGCACATGCCAGGGTTACGGGCTCCATCCCCATTGGGAGGAGCACAGGAGGCAGCCAATCAAGGATTCTCTCTCATCCTTGATGTTTCTATCTCTCCCTTCCTCTCTGAAATCAATAAAAATATATTTAAAAAAAAAGAAACCAACAAATGTTGACATCTCTCTTTCCTTCATGAAATGCATCATTTCTAACATCATTGATTTCATGTAAGTTATATTTACTCGGTTCTTATTTTTATGTTAATTAATTAATTTATTAAATGGATTGGGGAGACGTGGGTCGACATGACGTGTGGGTTTCCATGTTACCAGATCTGTATCTTGCACCGGGTGCCCCCCACCCAACATCAAATGCTCTCCCGTTATTCTTTATAACCTTGCCTTAAAGGCTGAACAAGGACAGGGATTTCGCAGGAGACTCACCGAAGATGTAGAAGACCATGGGCCAGCCTAGGGACTGACAGATGAGCCCAGTCACACACAGGGCCAGGGAGGGTCCCAGCATCAGCCCTAACGGGGCACAGAGAACAGGCCTTGTGAGCACCGGCGTCGGGACGTCGAAACGGTGAGACAGGAGGGCTCCTGGGGGCGGCGACCGCTCTCCGGGGAGTCACTCTGCACAGCACAACCCGCATCAGAAGCAAAGGAGAGCCGAGCCGCAGGGCTCAGCCCGGGAGCCAGGAGGTCAGGGTTCGATTCCCGGTCAGGGCACAGGCCCGGGTTGTGGGCTCCATCCCCAGTGGAGGGCGTGCAGGAGGCAGCCGATCCATGATTCTCTCTCCTCATTGATGTTTCTCTCTCTCTCTCCCTTCCTCTTTGAAACCAATAAAAATATATTTAAAAAGGGAAAGGAAAGAATATTTACTCTCTCTCTCTCTCCTTCTGCTGAGATAAGCTCGCCACGAGACAACCACGGGATGGGAGCATCCCGGCGCGCAGCCGTTACCTGATAGACTCAGAGAGGTCAGCCGGCCTCGTTCCGACGGAGGCGCCCACTTGGTCCAGACCGTGTGCTGAGCCACCAGCATCGTCCCCTGCAACGAGACGCAGAGGCGGGTCCTGGCCGGCACGCGCGTGCGCGGGCAGCGGCTCAGGCTCCACACCGTCACCGTACCTGGCTGAGGCCCTGGGCGACGCGGCAGGCGATGACCGCCGACTCCCCCGCCGCGGCCGCCAGCGGCAGGAGCAGGCTGAGCAGGGAGCTGAGCATCAAGGCGGAGCCCACCATGTTCTTCACGGGGTAGATCCCGGACAGGTACCCGACAGGCACTTGGGTGAGGAGCATCCCGTAGGTGACGGAGCTCAGGATGACGCCCCGGGTTTGGGGGCTCCAGTTGTACACGGGGTTCTGGAAGAGAGGAGGAGGCGTCTCCTCACTCCGCAAACCTGGGGCCAGGCCCAGGGACGGGTAGCCCCCGCCCGGGACACGTGTCTGTCGATGAGGACTGGCGAGGCAGGTGGAGACGTGGGCTCGTGTCCGCGTGATGACGTCGCACGGATCTCGGTGGCGTCCCCTCTGCACACAGATGGTGAGCGAGGCAGGGCTGCCCACGCGTGAGCGCGGACGACATTTTCCACGCACCTTGATGTCGTCCAGGGGCTCCGGGGTGGAGGTGTTGGGCGGACCCTGGGGGCCCGTGCCGTTCACCATGGCGACCATGGTGAGGCTGAGACAGGCGCGCTGGGACATCATGGACACGTTGCAGAAGTGCAGGAGGAGGGCCAGCCCGCAGCGGAGGGAACCGCAGCCGGGCGCTGGGGAGGAGAGCAGGACACACCCGCGTGAACACAGCTGAGGCCACAAGCAATCACACACGCTTTTAACTGCAGGCGGGGGCCCCTCGGACATGGGGGACCCCAGGCGTTATTTTCAGATCGTATTGAGCCTGGTGGCCGTTGGGAAATGACGGCACCATAGGAAGGTGTGTGACTGGTGTCACCATCCCACAGCCCCTGAGACAAGATCCCATCTAGAACGTCCCGGAAATTAAGTCCTCCGAGGACTTTGGCTCATGTATATCTTACTTTTTAAAAAATGTATGCTTTTATTGGTTTCAGCGAGGAGGGAGAAGGAGAGAGAGAAATATCCATGACGAGAGAGCATCATGGGTCAGCTGCCTCCTGCACGCCACAGCGGGGGATCGAGCGCCCTGACCGGGCATCACACCGTGACCTCCTGTTCACGGGTCGACGCTCAACCACGGAGCCACGCGGTCGAGTTAAGACCCGTCACACGCTCTCAGGGAAGCTTCCTCTCGCCTGGACCCTGGGGTGCGTGTTAAGAAGGAGCAAGCCTGCGGGAGGGGACAGGGAGCACGTCTACCTCTCCCGGACGGGGACCGGTCGTCCATCAGCCTCACGATGGTCGGGCTCCTGCGCCTCTCGCTGGAGGGTCTGCTCTCCGTCCTCTGCAAGTTCAAGGCGCGTTGACGTCAGCAGGACACGGGGAGGAGCCCACCCCACCCCTCCAGGCTCCTCTGATCTAAACGACGCGTCAAAGGAAACTGACGCTGTCACGGCGGTGCCCACGCAGTTCCATCCTGCACTGCCCTTGACGTTGTATTTCTACGGTTTTGTTGTTGTTGTTGATTACAGGAAACCTGAATGCTGTAGACGGCAAACCGAAAGCCCTACCAATCCGTGGTTTTATATCCGGTGAGAACGTCCCTCAAAAGTGAGAGACATAAAGACCTTATCAGACCGCCGGAAGTGAGGGCCTCACCACAATAGGGAGCCTCGGGGCGTTCTCGGCGGAGGCCGTGGCTGAGGCCAGGAGCCAGATGCGCCGAGGAAGGAGGACCGTCGGGAAGGAATGGCGGGAAGGGAAATGCCTTCCTTTCCCGAGGCGTGAGCAGAGCTGCCAGCTGTCCTTGTGAACGTCACTGCCCCAGGCGCGCCACCTCACTTTGCACCCGGCCCTGGACCGAGCTGCCGCTGGCCCAGGCCTGCATTCACCGGGTGGGGGCGGGGGGCAGGGGGCGGGGGGGGTGACGGGGGGAGCCCCGCTGAACGGTGACTCGAGCGAAGCCGCCTGGTGTCAGACGGCCCCTCGCCGAGTCCAGCACCAACCTGGCTGCTCACACACTGGTCTGCACCTTAGGCTTTGACCGCCTCAGCTCATGTGACAGCAGACGCTCCGAAGACATACACAGTCCCTAAGATCTGCTCTGCAGGTATTTGTACGTGAGCAGGCTTCAGCCACCATCACCACACATGGGACGCCTTCTGGGGCTGCTGTTTACTTCAATGCACACACACACACACACACACTCCCCCACACACATATACTGCACACACACACACTCCCCCACACACATACACTGCACACACACACTCCCCCACACACATACACTCCCCCCTCCACACACACACACACACACACACACACACACATACACACACACATTGCACGCATACACACACTCCCCCAACACATACACTGAACACACACACACTCCCCACACATACACATACACTACACACACACACACACACCACACTTACATTCCACACATACAAATACATCTCAGTACCACACACAGCACATCCATGCAACTAACTGTACCCACCACACATATCCCAGTCACACACACACACCCCACACACACATCATGGACACACTGATCCATAACCTCACCCAGCACAACGCTCAGATTCACAAGCACCACACCCCTCACCACACACATTCTCTTTCCGTGTCTAGCCACACAGCCATCCACTGCACACGCGTCCCTGATACACATTCTTTCCTCTTTTCCTTGTGAAAAACCTGTGAAAGTAGGTTTTCCCAGCAACCTGCCCCCGATGGACTGGAAGTACCTTTGCTGGGATCTGTGACCGGGAGGCCCTCGCCGTTGCTCGGCTCACTCCATGGGCGGCAGGAGAGGAAGACGGGCCTGGCTCGGGACAGAGGGCTCCTCCCTCCCGTGAGGGCTTCCTCTCGGCTCGACGCGAGATCGAGATCGCCCGCCTGGATGCACTCCTGTCAGCCCTGCAGCGCCTTCCCCCAATCCTCTGACCTCAGGATGTCAAAGTTAAAAACTTAATTTTTAACTTCACGTTCACCTTTGCCTTGAGTCTTCAGGGGAGGAATGTGGGCCTTAACACCATCCCATGGCCCAGCCGGCGTGGCTCAGGGGTTGACTGAGCATCGACCTATGAACCAGGAGGTCACAGTTTGATTTCCGGTCAGAACACAGGCCCGGGGCGCAGGCTCCATCCCCAGGAGGGGGCGTGCAGGAAGCAGCCGATCCATGATTCTCTCTCATCATAGATGCTTCTCTCTCTCCCTCTCCCTTCTTCTCTGTAATCAATAACAATATATTTAGAAATAAAATAAGATGTGAGCAGGACCGTGTAGGGCGGCCAGCTGACTGCTGGGGAGGTTTTCACGGCCTCCTGGGGTGGGAGTGTTTGCCTCGGAGTCTCCAGGTGGGGAAGACGGATCGAGGAGGCTGTGCCTGGGAGACTGGGCCGGCCTGAGAGTCAGGGCCTGGGCACTGGGACCTGCGGGGAGGCCCGGGGTCGGGGAGTTAAGGCTGAGATGAGAGGAGGACAAGCGAGGGAGGTACACGTCTGGGGAAAGGAGGGGTTCGTGGGAGCCAACAGAACCCAGGGCAGCGGGAAATGTGAAATCCGAGTGGGAGGGGGAGGGGCGTGCTGGGAAGTCCTTCCCACAGGACTGCGGGGGGGTGACCCCGACTGCTGAGCCAGCGGCAGGCACGCAGGCAGTGCCCAGACCGATCCTGGAAAACAGTCAATGAGTGGAGGAGGGAGGCCCAGGCCCAGAGAAGGGAGTTTCCGTGGTAACGTCAACAGGAGACCCCCCCCTGACGAGCTCAGCAGGGGGCCAGGGTCCCTTCCGGCACCGGGGTCACCGGGGACCCAGGAAGCCTGGCCATGGGGGGGGGTGTCCAGGTGCAGAGTCCGGTCGCCTCTGGGAAGGCCAGGCCGTGGCGCACGGAGGGCAGGCCCTTCCCGGGGTCACTGCTGCGTTTAATCAGAGCCCGTGATCAGCTCATCAGCTGGGGCCTCGCCGATTTTAGGGGAGAAGTGGGGCCACCTGCAGGATGGTGGGAGGTGAGCTCAGACCCCTCCCGGCACATCCTCTGCACACCTGGGGGCGCCGCAGCTCTGGGTGTTTTGCGGCCCGTTGTGGGTTTTTTTTTTTTTTAATAATATATTTTATTTATTTCAGAGAGGAAGGGAGAGAGAGAAACATCAACGATGAGAGAGAATCACTGATCAGCTGCCCCCTGCACGCCCCCCACTGGGGATCTAGCCCCCAACCCGGGCGTGCGCCCTGACCGGGAATTGAACCAGGGACCTTTAGTCCGCAGGCCGAGAGAAGGGAGTTCTATCCACTGAGTCACACCAGCCAGGGCCCCGTTGTGTTTTGAAAGCTTTTTGTTAATTAGGCTCATGAGCCCTCATCTGAAGCCCGAGGCCCAGTGACCCCCGGTGTTGTGATGGAGCCGCTGTCCCTGGAGGAAGGCTGGCGTCTGGGTGAGATGTCCCCCGGCTGTCGGCTGTTTCTCTGCGAGGCTCTGCACTCGGGGACCACTCCGAGGGCCCGCAGCCCCCGCATGGGCTCGAAGATCAAAGGCCAGCAGCGTCCACAGTTGTGTCTGCTGTGCCTTCCTAGAACCTTGCTGACTCCATTCCCGAAAGACCCCCTTCACCTCCTTCCTTCTCACAGGCGTGAGCTTCCCGGTTCCACCTTCTCTCGCCGCCGACGTCCTTTAAGCTCCGTCGGGTAGTCTTCTCCTGGTCGCGACTCCCGGGATGCAGCCGGGAGGGGTAACACCTGTGCTGCCTGATGGGCAGGATCCCGAGTAACTAGAACACCGTCTCTTTCACTTTAGCGTCTGAGTGTTAATGGCCGTGAACCCCATACAAGAACACCCAGGTTTCACAGTCTGTAGCACAACAGGCCGGCTCCTGCTGGGGCTACGGCTTCACGTGCTGCCCAGGGTGCGGGCTGTGACATGGGCACAGGTCCCCGCAGACCTCACCCCTGAACATACTCATCGGTCATTATTCCCTAGAGATTCCTGTTCTCCCGGCACTTTCCACAGAGCGGGGCTACAAGGCAACAAGAATTGCCCGCCCGTGGCTCAGGGGTTGAGCGTCCACCTATGAACCAGGCGGCCACGGCTCGATTCCCAGTCAGGGCACAGGCCCGGATTGCGGGCTCCATCCCCAGTGTGGGGCGTGCAGGAGGCAGCCGATCCATGATTCTCTCTCATCATTGATGTTTCTAAATCCCTCTCCCTCTCCCTTCCTCTCTGAAACCAATAAAAAAAAACATTTAAAAAAATAATAAAAAACAAAGGCACAGGAATTGGCGTTTCAAGGGTGTCCAGCTGTTGTCGGCCTGGCTGGGTGTGAGAGCCCCCGGGGAGTGTCTAAGACTCACTGATGTCGGGGTGCTCCCCCCCAGACCCATGCGTTGGGGCTCTCTGGAGCAGTGCCCACACATCCGTACGTTTCAGAGGCTCCCCAGGAAAACCTGATTCCCACTCGGAGGCCGCAAAGGACGTGAAGAGTGAAGACAAGTAAGAAAACGCTGAGCAGCGGATGGTCCGCGTCCCACGTTGACGTCTGCGCTCGGGGCCCTCAGAGGCGCGTCAGGGTCCTCTCTTTGGCCCAGTCCTGGATCTCCGCCCGCCCAAACGTGAGGTAGAACACCAGGCCGAACACGTTGACTGCGGCAGCCAGGAAGAAGACGTTCCTCCACCCGGACGCCGAGTCCTGGGAGAGAAAACCGGGGTTGTCGCTCAGGGTCCCCTCCGCACCGGGACCGGAAGCCCTCCGTGTTGGGGGTGCCATGCTGACCCCAGAGAACACAGGGCATGCCCTGAGATGGCCACATGTCCTGGGTTATCGGAGAAGGTTTCATGAAACTTGGAAGGAAAACGACTCTATTGTTCTTTAAACCAGAATTCACCTACGCTAATGTTTTTCTGGATTTGGGATCTCAACAGTCATGAGCATATCCTATTCCTCAGAAAATTACGCTTAAAATGACATCATTAAGATTTCATCCTCTCCCTCCCGCCACCCTCCCTGGAACCTGAGCTCTCGGGGCCCATGGATGGTCCTGCTTAGAGCAGAGCAGTGTGTCAGCATCCGTGCCCGCCTTGCTCTCAGATCACACAGTCCCGGAGCACAAAGGCCCTACTGTGCTCCCCCAGGCCCAAAACAGCATCGCACACGCTCAGCCCTCGGCCCACCTGGCTGATGAGGAACCCGGTGGCCGTGGAGGAGATGATGCCGGCGAGGAGCCCGAATCCCCGGGAGATGCCCATGAGGAAGCTGGCGTACCTGCGGAGAGGATGGCACGGGCTCGCCGAAAGCCGCCTGCTCACCGCCAGCGCTCCGGGCGGCCTTTCCTCGGGCAGAGAGATGGCTTTCTCGCCACTCAGCTCAGAGTGGGCGGCGTCTCACTCGCCCCAAGACATCTGGGGCCACATATACCTGTGCCGGCCCTGACGCCACCAGTCCAGAACCAGAACCAGAATCAGGGAGCCACGCTGTCCCCTGGGAGCCCGCCTGGCGGTGTGCGGAGTGAACCGGACAACTGGCTCTGGACAGAACGCCTGGGTTCAGATCTGGCTCTGCCTTGGTCTGGTGTCAGGCACGTCACCTGACCTTCTGTGCCCCAAGAGGGCCTGCCTCGTGGCGCCGTGAGGGCTGGGTGTGGGGGTACATGAGAAGCCCCCAGGCCCGGCTGGCGTGGCTCAGTGCTGAGCGTCGACCTATGAACCAGGAGGTCACGGTTCGATTCCCGGTCAGGACACAGGCCCAGGTTTCAGGCTCCATCCCCAGTGGGGGGTGTGCAGGAGGCAGCCGATCCATGATTCTCTCTCATCTTTAATGTTTCTCTCTCTCTCTCCCTCTCCCTTCCTCTCTGAAATCAATAAAAACATATTAAAAAAATAAACAAATAAAAAATAAAACTGCCTCTGCCAGGCTGGCGTGGCTCAGTGGTTGAGCATCCGACTATGAACCAGGAGGTCAGGGTTCGATTCCCAGTCAGGGCACAGGCCCAGGTTGTGGGCTTGATTCCTGATAGGGGTCAGGCAGGAGGCGGCCAATCAATGATGTTCCTCTCTCATCAATGTTTCTTTCTCTCCTTCTCTCTTCCTCTCTCTCTAAAAAGCAATCAGTGAAAACATAGTTTAAAAACAAGCAAACAAAAACCCGCCTCAGGACAGGACGGAGGCCTGCTGCCCCTGCAGGGTGGGGCCTGGAGGCGGGAACCATCAGGTGAGCTCTCACCTGGGGGCGACGTCCAAGGTGTTGATGATGAACCCCGAGTCACACAGGTTGCTGGTCCCGGGAATGAGGATCAGCAAAACCACAGTTGTCACGTAACTGGAAGCCACGAAGGGCAGGGCCACGGCGCAGAGCGACGGGAGCAGGAGGCCTGGGCGAGGAGGATGGTCAGGACCCGCTCGGACCAGACGCGGAGCAGGCGTAGGTCCCCCGAGCCCGGGCCCTGTCCTTACCCAGGGCCGAGAAGAGCTTCCGGACGGTGACGAGCCTCAGGAGGTTCCTGGACAGAAGGAAGTCCGCCAGCTGGCCCCCCAGGACCGTGCACGTGGAGGCAGCCACGAAGGGCAGGGAGGACAGGACCCCGCTCTGGGGGCAGGAAACCGGCCGTGAGGCAGAGGGCACGGGCAGCCACGTCCCACGGATACCAGCCCCTCCGGACACTGAGCCGTTTTAGGGGAACGAGTGTCCCTGTCTCAGGTGAGAGGCCGGGCACCTGCCTCCCCCGAGGATATTTCCC
This sequence comes from Ia io, assembly GCA_025583905.1. Lineage (NCBI taxonomy): Eukaryota > Metazoa > Chordata > Mammalia > Chiroptera > Vespertilionidae > Ia > Ia io. The sequence goes on from JAJQQW010000022.1 coordinate 43,811,177, forward strand.
CACTGATTCTTAGGGAGAGTGGGAGAGACAGAGAGAAACATCGATGTGAGAGAGACACATTGATGGGCTGCCTCCTACACGCACCCCGACCAGGTCCCGGGCTGCGGAAGAGCCTGCAACTGAGGGATGTGCCCTTGACAGGGTTCGAACCCGGGACCCTGTGGTCCTCAGGCCGACGCTCTAGCCCAGGGGTCCTCAAACTTTTTAAACAGGGGGCCAGTTCACTGTCCCTCAGACCGTTGGAGGGCCGGACTATAGTTTAAAAAAAACTATGAACAAATTCCTATGCACACTGCACATATCTTATTTTGAAGTAAAAAAACAAAACGGCAAAAACACCCGCATGTGGCCCGCGGGCCGTAGTTTGAGGACGCCTGCTCTAGCCACTGAGGCAAACCGGTCAGGGCAAACAGTACAAATCTGTACAAATTCCTAAGAGAACTTGAAGAATTAAGAATGAGGTGTGAGTCCTAGCCGGTGTGGCTCAGTGGATAGAGCACTGGCCTGCAGACTGAAGGGTCCCGGGTTCGATTCCGCTCAAGGGCACATGCCTGGGTTGTGGGCCCGGTCCCCAGTGGCGGCGTGCAGGAGGCAGCTGATCAATGATTCTCTCTCATCAATGACATTTCTATCTCTTCCTTCCTCTCTGAAATCAATAAAAATATATTAAAATTTTTTTTTTTTAAAAAGAATGAGGTGTGAGAGAGAAAAAAATAAACAAAACAGAAATAAATTAAAAACACACACACAAAAAACCCCAAAAGAATGAGGTGTGGTAGGGTAGCCTGGTGATTAGGGACACGGACCGCAGCGCCCTGTCCCTGAGCAGCCCTGGGATGCAGGGCGTCCTCGCACCTCTGCGTGTCCCGTCCCCACGCCTGTCCCCTGGGGTCCTCACGGTGCCCCTCAAGGTCACCTCCAGGGTTGATGGGTGCGTGCACAGCCCGACGGACACCTCCCTCCCTCACGCCCCGGCCCGGGCGCGCACCTCCCTGATGCTGACGCGCAGCACGGAGCTGACGTAGGTGGGCAGGTAGGTGACGAGGACGGTGCACAGCCAGAAGTGGCTGAAGAACCCCGAGAAGATGGCCCACAGCGGCAGGCAGCGGGCCATGGCCTTGAGCGGGACGGAGCGCCGCGGGGACGTGGGCTGAGGACACAGCGCATCCACGTGGGTATTCGGACAGTCAGAGGGCCCCTCGGGGGCGGGCCCCGCCCACTACAGGGGGGAGGGGCGCAGGTGCTGGGAGCCCCGCCCACCACAGGGGGGAGGGGCGCAGGTGCTGGGAGCCCCGCCCACCACAGGGGGGAGGGGCGCAGGTGCTGGGAGCCCCGCCCACCACCTCTGGAGGGGGGTGAGGGGGGTGGGAGGAGTGGGGGCGATGGGAGGAGCGGGGAGTGGGGGGGTCCCGGGGGGCAGGGGCGCAGGTACCTGCTGAGCCAGCGAGGACACGATGTGCTCCTGCTCGCGGAGGCTTATGCACGGGTGATGCGTGGGGTCGTCGTAAATCACGGTGAACCACAGCAGACAGCACACGCAGCCCACGCCGCCTGGCGGGGAAGCCGGACCCAGTTAGTGCTCAGGGGGATTTGTGAGCTGCCAGAGGGAGTTTGTCCGACGTGATGTTGCCTCCCCCCAAACACACACACACGCACGCACGCGCACGCGTGCACACACACACCAGTTCATGGCTATTCCATCCCAAGGACCTCAACGCTCCCACCTCATGTCAATTCTTTTTTAATATTTTAAAATTGATTTTAGAGAGAGGAAGGGAGGAGAGAGAGGGAAGCATCCATCAGCTGCCTCCTGCACGGCCCCCACTGGGGATGGAGCCTGCAACCAAGGCCCCTTGACTGGAATCGAACCCGGGACCCTTTAGTCCTCGGGCCAGTGCTCTATCCATTGAGCCAAACCCGTTGCGGCTCTATCAGTTCTTGTACAAATCTCCTTTTTCAAATGAATGAAGGAATGAATTTTTTATAAATATATTTTTATTGATTTCAGAAAGAGGGAGAGGGCGAGAGGGATAGAAACATCAAAGATGACAGAGAATCGCGGGTTGGCTGCCTCCTGCAAGTAGAGATCGAGCCCTCAACCGGGGCACGTGCTCGGATGGGGAACCCAACCGTGACCTCCTGGTTCATAGGTTGAAGCGCAACCACTGAGCCACGCTGCCGGCTCTACAAATCTCCTTTTAGCTAAAGCTCTCCCGTGACCATCCCTCCAGTAGCGACACCATTGCTTACCCTCTGCAGACGCCTGGGTGTGTCCCCTTCTGGCCTCCACCAAGAAACCACCCCTCCCCTTCCCGCCACCTCCCCTGTAACACAGGACCGCCCGTCCCACGGGAGGAGGGTGGCCGGACGCCAGGGACGTGGCGGCGTCCAGGGTGAGAGACGCGACTCACTCACCGAAGATGTAGAAGATGAAGGGCCAGCCCAAGGCCTGCGAGATGAGCCCCCCGACGCAGAGGATGAGGGAGGACCCCAGCGCGGCCCCTGAGGAGAAGGCGAGGGAGACACGTGTGAACCCCGGAGAGGCCGAGGCCTGTGGCCCCCCGGGATGGCGTCCCAGCAGTGAGGTGGCCGACTCAGTGACTGGGTGAGGAGAGATCTCCCCAGTAAAGTCCTGGGAAGGAACTAGGATTCATCTTCATCACAACACTAACCCCCTTAACCAGCCTGGCCAATCCACAGCCCACCTCCTTTCCTTGTTTTTTTGTTCTTTAAGTATATTTGTATTGGCTTCAGAGAGGAAAGGAGAGGGAGAGAGAGAGAGAAGCATCAATGGTGAGAGAGAATCATGGATCAGCTGCCTCCAGCACGCCCCACACTGGGGATGGAGCCTACAACCCGGGCATGTGTCCTGACCGGGAATCGAGTCCAAGAGCACCTGTGGAGGGGGGACGCAGTGTAGACACGTCTTAGCACAGACAGACACGTGAGAACCGCCTGTGGGAACTCGGGGTGGTGAGGAGAGAAAGGCTGGACGGGGACTGGCCATGACACTGCCCGCCCCCCCCTCCCCGACCTGGGCAGCGAGTCCCGGGGAGCAGGGAATGTGCCCGTCTTTCCTCTCCTGCCCCCAACCTCCTGATACTCCCTGCCAGCAGGCAACTCTGGTCATAAGGAAAGAAGGTGAGCCCGGCCGCCGTGGCTCCGTGGTTGAGCATTGACCTATGAACCAGGAGATCACGGCTCGATTCCCGGTCAGGGCACATGCCTGGGTGGCGGGCTCCATCCCCAGTGTGGGGTGTGCAGGAGGCAGCCGACTGGTGACTCTCTATCATTATTGGTGGGTTATCGATGGGAGAAGAACTCTAATCCCTCTCCCCCAAACCGTCCCATCCACCAAGGGAAGGCGTGGGAGGGTGAGGCCGGTCACGGGGCTGTGATCCGCGTCGGAATCCTTACCGGAGCCCGCGATGCTGGTGAGCTTGCTGCGCTCCAGCGGGGGCGCCCACTTCGCCCAGATGGTGAACTGACCTGTCCATGCCATTCCCTGAAAAGAAAACCATTCAGACCTTGGCTCGCCAACAGGATGCCCGAGTCGTACCCCACGCCGGGGAGAGCGGCCCTGGGTACCTGGGCCATGCCCTGGGCAACGCGGATCGCAATCACCAAGCTCACGCCCAGGTCAGCGGCCAGCGGCGTGCAGAGGCTGAGCAGGGAGGAGGCCAGCAGCCCCGCCCCCAGCATGTGCTTGGTGCCAAATATCCCCGCCAGGTATCCGCTCGGGATCAGAGTCAGCAAAATCCCGTAGCTGATGGAGCTGAAGAGGATGCCCTGGGTCTCGGGGCTCCATGCGTAGACGGAGGTCTGAAAAAAGAGGAGGAAAAGGGAAATCCATTGCTGAGAACGTGGGCACAGAACATTCCAGCCAGAGCTGCTTGTGGTTGGTGGGACCTCCCAGGAAAGGTCGCATTTGGTTTCTCTCTCTTTTTTCTTTTTTAAAATCTAGCTTAACTATCCCATCATTTCCAAAAAAACCTAATGATACGCCTAATTTTTTTTAAAATATATTTTTATTGATTTCAGAGAGAAAGGGAGAGGGAGAGGGAGAGAGAGAGAAACATCATTGATGAGAGAGAAGCATGGATTGGCTGCCTCCTGCACACCCCCTACTGGGGATCAAGCCCGCAACCCGGGCAGGTGCCTTTGACAGGAATCGAACCTGGGACCCTTTAGTCCACAGGTCAATGCTCTAGCCACTGAGCTCAACCAGTTAGAGCAGTGATCGGCAAACTCATTAGTCAACAGAGCCAAATATCAACAGTACAATGATTGAAATTTCTTTTGAGAGCCAAATTTTTTAAACTTAAACTTCTTCTAACGCCACTTCTTCAAAAGAGACTCGCCCAGGCCGTGGTATTTTGTGGAAGAGCCACACTCAAGGGGCCAAAGAGCCACATGTGGCTCGCGAGCCACGGGGTTAGGGCATAGAACCCTGCTTTGTTCCTCTCTGAGGAAGGAAAGACAGAGGACACGAAGGAAAAAAGAGATGAAGCCTTCCCTTTCCACTGGGGATTGCCTCCCGACAAAGGGCCTGCTCTCCGTCCCTCTCACCCCTGCGTGGAATTCCCCGATGGATCTGCTGGGGTGCTGCAGGGGGCTGGCGAGAGGGCCGTCCGCGGAGGCGTTGGCCGGGGCGGGCTGCTGGGTGCCGTTGACCATGGCGATGATGGCGATGCTGAGGCCCACGCGCTGGGTGATCATGCTGAGGTTGGAGAGGTGCATGACCACGGCCAGCCCGTAGCGCAAGGAGCAGAGACCCGGGCCTGTGGACGACGGGGAGAAAGTGGGGGACTCCTGGTGGCGATCGCTCCTCCCCGTGAAAAACACACCGCAGGCCCGGCTGGCGCGGCTCAGCGGGTGAGCATCGACCTATGAACCCGGAGGTCGCGGTTCGATTCCCAGTCAGGGAACATGCCCGTGTTTCAGGCTCGATCCCCGGTAGTGGGTGTGCAGGAGGCAGCCGATCCATGATTCTCTCTCCTCATTGATGTTTCTCTCTCTCTCTCTCTCTCTTCCTCTCTGAAATCAATAGAAATATATTTAAAAACAACAACAACAAAACACTGCGGTCCCCCTCTCTCTTTTCACTAAAACGACCGGACAGCAACCCTGCTCGGTCCTTCCCGTTAGTCGGCTGCAGGCCATGAATCTGGGATCCCCTCATCGAGCAAAGCCACGAGGGGAAGCCGATGATCAACTAGAACGAGCTGCACGAGGGCATTGATCGTCCCTTGTTCCCAAACTAGTGATGGGGGAGATGGAGGCAGAGCCCCCCACAACACTTCTCCCCGCTGCCAGCCGCTCCCCATCTGGTTTGCGTATTCATTTACCCAAAAAATCTTGCAAGTTTCTTCTAGACAGCCGGCTGCCTTTGAATGAAGCTAGTCACACACCCAGGATCTTCTTTTTTAAACAATTTTTTTGATTTTTTAAAAAAAATATATTTTTATTGATGTCAGAGAGGAAGGGAGAGGGAGGGAAAGATAGAAACATCAATGATGAGAGAGAATCATTGATTGGCTCGCACGCCCCAACTGGGGATCTAGCTCACAACCTGGGCATGTGCCCTTGACTGGAATCAAACATGGGACCCTTCAGTCCACAGTCCGACGCTCTATCCTCTGAGCCAAACCAGCTAGGGCATTTTTTAAATTTATTTTTAGAGAGAGGGAAACATTGATTTGCTGGGATACTTATCGATGCCCTAATAGGCTGGCTCTTGCATGGGCCCTGAAGGGGGATCGAACCGGCCAACCGGGGGGTGTCAGGTCGATGCTCTACCCAACCCAGGGTCTTTTTTTTAACGTATCTGAGCGTAAATATTTTTGCATATTTGGAGAATTCGGACTAAAGGGAAGAGAGAACCTGGGAGGAAATAGATGAGAATACAGGGTGTCCTCTCTCCCCCAAATGTCTACGCACTTTGAATATGTTAAAGTGTGTGTGAATTTGGGGGGACACCCTGTATTAATGGAAGAAATCCTCTTCAATGGCTGGGTGGCTCAGGGAAGGGATGGGTCGCCTGCAGAAGAATTATTTCCTTATTCCTGGAGGATTCCAAGCTCAGGGGACATAGCCAGCTCCCTGGCGAGGGTACCATCGCAGGGATTCATGCCTGGATGGAGGGTTTCTATAAAATGACTTTTTCGAGGCTCATTCTATTCCTTGTGTCCCAGGACTCACTGACCAGCTTGGCTTAATTTCTGACCCATTACTCAGTGGGGCTCCCTGAGGAAGAAGCCACAACGGGCGACAGGATGAGGGGCTGGAGCGGGTCCCACTCTCCACGGAGAGCCTCGTTGGCGAGGGCGTGATGGGAGGAGGAGGAGGGGAGCAGAGCGAGGAGGTGCAGGGGACACGGGACACCCCCTGCCCTTGCCCGCGGCACGGCAGGTGCCGGTACCTCTCCTGGTGGACGGCTTCTCGTCCATGGGGCTCCTCCGGGAAGCGGCTCCGCTCGTGGGGGCAGAGGCGCCCCTGCCCTGAGTCTCGTTCACGACGACAGGCTCTGACCTAGGGGAGAACAACCCAACGCAGGGCCCTCAGTCACGTCCTCCGTTCCCGTTGCCTGCTCTCAGCATCAGCAGGCCCTTTGTTTTGTTGTTGTTGTTATTTTAAAATATGTTTCTATTGACTTCAGAGAGGAAGGGAGAGAGGGAGAGACAGAAAATCCATGATGAGAGAGAATCATGGATTGGCTGCCTCCTGCACGCCCCACACTGGGGATCGAGCCCGCAACCCGGGTCTGTGCCCTTGACCGGGAATCCAGCCGTTACCTCCTGATTCCTAGGTCGGCGCTCACCACCTGAGCCATGCGGGCCAGCCCTGCCCATTTCCTGTCACCGTCTCGTTACTGCCCTCAGGTCGCCCCTAACACGCAGCCTGCCTTGCATCACCCTGTTGGCTGGCCACCTTGTTTACTCAGAGTAAATGCCAACGTGGCTGAAAGAGCAGGAGCCGGACGGCCGCAGGGCCCGGGGACCCAGTCCGGCCATCCGGGAATGAGGCCGGGGACCCAGTCTGGCCATCCGGGAATGAGGCCGGGGACCCAGTCCGGCCATCCGGGAATGAGGCCGGGGACCCAGTCCGGCCATCCAGGAATGAGGTGGGACAAAGGCAGAGCATGTTCCCGTCGCCCCAAGCTTTTTCACTCGTCTCCTCGGAAGCAGGGGGCTCGCGAGTGGGAACGAAGGTGTGAGACGCGCCTCCTCACCGAGGACAGCACACGGCGTAGCGTTCGATCCATGCTCACAGCGGCGAAGACAGACACTTCCAAGCATGGCCCCCAGCTTGCGGGTTACTGCATGGAGGCTCCCAGCGGACATATGTTACTATAAACGTGCTTTTGATGGTTCAATTGGCCTTAAACTTTTCCTTTTCTTTATTTATTTTTTTTTTGGTAAATCATCACTGGAGGATATTTTCCCATTAATTTTTAGAGAGACTGGAAGGGAGGGGAGAGACAGAGAGAGACACATCGATTGGTTGCCTCCCACATGAGCCACCAACTAGGGCCAGGGGGTCAGGCATGTGCCCTTGACTGGACTTGAACCCGGGACCCTTCATTCCTCAGGCTGATGCGCCATCCACGGAGCCAATCCGGCAGGGCTTACACCTTTCCTTTTAAAAGTGGGTTCGTGTGCGGTAGAGTCCACACGGTGGGTGAGCACGGGATGCCACTCAACACAAACTTCAGGGAATAAGTTCTGGGTTAGTGCCACTGCCCACCTTTCAGAAGACGGAGGTTCTAAATGAAATTGGTTTCCCAGCAGGTGATTCTGATCATGCCACTGGTCATGCCACCGATCATGTATGAATTTAACCATGAAGAAAAAAGTGTCCTGAGCAGCAAGAGTGGGCATCCCTGGAAGGCAGGGTTAAGCCACTATTAAGGTGCAGCTGGCCCTGGCCAGTTTGGCTCAGTGGATAGAGCATCAGCCTGCAGACTAAAGGGTCCCGGGTTCGAGTCCAGTTGAGAGCACGTACCTCCGTTACAGGCTCCTCCCTGGCCTGTGCCCTGGTCGGGGCTCGTGCAGGAGGCAACCAATCGATGTGTTTATCTCTGTCTTTCCCTCTCTCTTCCACTCTTCCTAAAAATCAGTGGAAAAGTAGCCTCCAGGGAGGATTAACAACAACGAAAGGTGCAATTGGACCCAGCCCCGGGGAATGGACAGAAGCTCAGGCTCCTCTCCTGAGTGACAGTCTGGGGCGCCGTCTTCCAGGCCAATGTGAGCCCAGCTGTGCTGTCCTTCAGGTCCCTTCCCTGCGTCCTTTCCTGCCCCCCTCGCCCCCCGCCCCCCCGCTATCCTCCTCTTCCCCCCTCCTTCCCATCGGAGCAGCCACGGTCTCCCCGGACAGTGCCCTCAGCTCCCAGACCAGGCGCTCTTCACAAGCATCCACGTTCTCTTGCTTCCAACCTTACACCTTCGTTCCTGTTCTCTTGCCCTGGGAGATAATTTCAAATCTACAGTGAAATCCGAAGACGCATTCATCCCAGGCCCCGGCCCCAAACCTTGTTAGCTGGGATCCAGCATTTTACTCCGCAGCTGAAGCCCGTCCACATGCCACGGCGTCCCGGTGAGCATCTCACCCAATGTCCCCGGGGCCTGGTGGCCCCCAAGCCCTGCTCTAGGGTCTTGATGGAATCGATCACCTTTTTCATTTTTCTAAAGTCGTTTGGATATTCCTCACCCGAGGATCTTTTTTCCATTGATTTTCAGAGAGAGTGGAAGGGAGAGGGAGAGATGGAGAGAGACATCGATGGGATGCCTCCTGCACGCCCAGGTACATGCCCTTGACCGGAATTGAATCCGGGACCCTTCCGTCCGGGGACCAACGCTCTATCCACTGAGCTCACTGGCCAGGGCTCGGTCACCTTGTTCAGAAAGTCTCTTCTTCATTTTGCAACCAGAAGCCATCCCCAGAGGGAGGCCATGCGGCTGCTGTTCAGGCTCTTTCTCCGACGTCCCCTCAACCCACTCGCTCCCTCGGAGGGGCCCCCGGAGCACGACTAGTTCTCGCAGACCCGGAGAGGAGGGAAGCGCTTACCTTCACCATTAAACCCGTCTGCTAAGCCCGCACCACCGGCGGCCGTGGAGTCGTCCGTTCCTTCTCCCCTTCCCAACAGTCCTGCTGTTCCACAAAGGCAAACACGAGCCACGTGGGAGGCCCACGGCAGCAGGCCGGGGAGCCCGGCTCGGGCTTTGCTGCTTAATTTTTAACTTCGCGCCCACGTTCTCGCTGGGAGGGTGCGCACCTCAGGAGATGACACCACGTTTCTCTGCTTTGAACTGTGCCCAGAGCCGAAAACGTCAACAAGACTTTCCCCTGAAGGGAAGGCGGCCTCAGGGTGGGAGAGGTGAGGCCAAGCCCACCTTCTAGTGTTTTCTGTGGCCTGGGGACGAGTCACGGAGCCTCCTTGGACTGATTTCTGTGTTATCACGCTCAGCTGAGGTCCATGAGCAAATTAAGTGAGATCCACGTGCTCATGGAAGTGGGTCTTCGAGAAATGAGGAGTGGCCCCACTGGCCTGGCTCCGTAGTGGAGCATCGATCTACGAACAAGGAGGTCCCGGTTGGATTCCCGGTCAGGGCACAGGCCCGGGTTGCGGGCTCCATCCCCAGTAGGGGGCGTGCAGGAGGCAGCCCATCCATGATTCTCTCTCATCATGGATGTCTCTGTCTCTCTCTCCCTCTCCCTTCTGCTCTGAAATCAATAAAAATATATTTAAAGTAAAACAAACAAACAAACAGGTGTCTGTAATGTATAAACATCAAGAGGGATGTAGCAGAAAAGATCCTCGAGTCTTTTAAGAAAACTAGATCTCGCTGGCCTGGCATAGCAGCTGTTTCCCATCGGAGCAGGGCAATTCCCCCCTGTTCTTCGTTATAGAATTGACCGCGTTCCCGGCTCCGTGCTGGCCTCTGAGAGCAGCCACGTGTCTCAGCGCTGCCCTCTTACTCCACGGAGGTCAGAGTCCACGGCGTGAGGCACACTAGGGTGGGAAGTCATGGACACAAACAATTCAATAGGGACCCTGCCAACCAAGGGGTCAGCGGAGGCCTTCCCGTCGGAGGCGGCAGGAATGAGTCAGTAACGCGGGAAGGGCCTGCGGGAGGAGTCCGCGTGGGGAATGAGGACTGTCCAACACGCCTGGGGATTACAGTGCAGAGGCGTGAAGGGAATTTGGTGAACTGACTGAAAACATGATAAACAGTTACCGGTATTTTTTAAAAAAAACAGTTGCTTTTCCCAAAAGTAGAAGTATTTACTCAGGAACAAAGATAGAGATTTTTATCAGTCTTTAGCAACAGTTGGGCACCTAGTAAGGTGGTAAAAAAAAAAAAATTACAAAACTGCCCTAGGTGGTTTGGCTCAGTGGTTAAATTGTTGGCCTGTAGACTGAAGGGTCCCTGTTTCAACGCCAGTCAAGGGCACACGCCCAGGATATGGTCTTGATCCCCAGTTGGGGTCGTGCAAGAGGCAGCCAATTCATGATTCTCTCTCATTGCTGATGGTTCCATCTCTCCCTCTCCCTTCCTATCAGAAGTCAATAAAAAATATATTTAAAAAATTAAATAAATAAATATGGTTATATAACTAAACAGATAACTACAAAAACCCAACACACATAGCCTATACATGTAGAATTATGTGTATGAATACACACATGTACATTTACTATGAGTTCATGTGTAGACATGTATGTACATGTACAGACACACACACATAGAAGTGTGAGAGCTCAGGCCCACCCTGGCCCACGGGCACATCCAGCACTGTGATCAGTTTCACACACGTGATACATTTAGGAAGCGCTGCCAGGGAAGTGGAAGAACATTGTGAGGGAGGATCACTGATCAGCTGCCTCCTGCACACCCCTCACTGGTGATGGAGCCCGCAACCCGGGCCTGTGCCCTGACCGGGAATCAAACCCTGACCTCCTGGTTCCTAAGTCACTGGTCAACCACTGAGCCACACCAGCCGGCTCCCAGCTCACATCTCTCTGTTTGCCTCCTCACTGCCTCTTCTGGGTGTGCCAGCCGGCATGTCCATAGTTTCTGTTTTTACCCTTTAAAAATTCATGCAATTTGTGCCTCTGACTGAGTTTGCTTAGGACGAATAAAGAGAATTTGTTGCATGAAATTGCCAGAAAAAAGTGTTGTATGTAGCTGTGGCCTCAGCACGCTGTCTGTGTGTCCACACACATGTGCCCAGTCAGCACAGGAACCACCGATGAAGGTCACGCTCGGGCTGTTACATAAGCAGCTGAGTGACCTGACCTTGCTGACTCCTCACCCAGAATGCCCCCTATTCCTGGGGTGGGAGTGAGCTGTCGTGGGTGTTTCTCAATGTCCCCCAACCAGGACCCCCGACAGCATGTCACCCCCATGGGCACAGGGTCACCCAGCTGCCTCTGGCCCTGGCTCCAGGGTGAGAAAGGGGACTTCTAACCCTCGGGTGAGTGGGGCTGGGGGTGAACCCATGTGTTCTTCCTTGTCTGCCTTCTCTCCCACCCAGTCTGCCAGCGATCCCGTAGCCTAAACTCTTTCGGGGGGGTGAGCCTTCAGCTCATGGCCGAACGGTGGCCTCAAAGGGGTGTGGGCCATGCCCTCTGCTCTCTGTGGTCCCAGGAAGAAGGCAGCAGAGCCCGTGAAGTCCCAGCTTCCCTTTTGTCTAAGCCAGGGATTCTCAAAAGGGAGCCCCCACACATGGAAGGTGCTAGGGAGACCTGTGGGGGAGGAGGCTGCTGCTGAACTCCTGGGCTCAGCCCTGAGCCCCTCTGTGTGGCCTGACCTTCTACAGGGGCCACAGAGCTGAGCAACGAACCCTGCCTGACCACTAGGGGGCACCCCGAGGCCAATAGGAGCAGTCTGGAGCAGGAACTGACCCTCAGAAAGCTGAAGGGAACACACAGCCTGGGGGGCGGGGAAGGGGGCGGGGTGTCTCAGGAGCCTGAGTGTTTGCTGAGGGAAAAAATATCAATGTGGCTCAGTGGATAGAGCGTGGGCCTGTCGACCTAAGGGCCTCGGGTTTGATTCCAGGTCAAGGGCATGTACCTTGGTCAAGGAGTCTCTCTCACTTTGATGTTTCTCTCTCTCCCCTCTTTACCCTCCCTTCCAGTCTCTCAAAAAAAAATCGATGGAAAAAACATCCTTGAGTGAGGATTGAAAAAAAAAAAAAGAGTAAGTCTAGGTTGGGCCGGACAGGCCATTTTTTAAAAATATTATTTTATAATTGATTTCAGAGAGGAAGGGAGAGGGAGAGAAACTTCAATGTGAGAATCATCCATTGGCTGCCTCCTGCCGCCCCCCTCTGGGGATCAACCACGCAACCCGGGCCTGTGACCTGGAATGGAACTGTGAGCTCTTGGCTTGTAGGTGGGTGGACGCTCAACCCCTGACACACGGGCTGGGCCCTGGAGTCCTTTTGCTCTAAGTACCGGCCCCACGGTGGCCTGGGGCCTCCCTGGCTCCCGGCTCCCAGCTGGGTCCTGGCTGCTGGTGATGCTGAGGAGTGTCTGACCCTGTAGAGTGACCTGAGGAGGAGAAGGAGGGTGGAGGTCACCAGCCCTTTCCACCAGCCTCTTCAGAGCAGTGATGACAGAATAGGGACCCAAAACAGCAGAAAATAAAATAACATCCACCCCCTAGAGGGTTGGTCAGTGGCCAGGGCAGGAAGAGCTGCAGTTGGGCCTGTGGGCTGTGCTGCTACCCGACCTTGCGACCTCAGACACTCCTGCTGGCCCAGAGCCGAGGTCCCATTGAGGACCTGCCCCCCCTCTTTTGTCCCCCCACTCATTTTTAAAAACATATTTTATTGACTTTTTACAGAGAGGAAGAGAAAGGGATAGAGAGTTAGAAACATCCATGGGAGAGAAACACCAATGGGAGAGAAACATTGATCAGCTGCCTCCTGCACACCTCCTACTGGGGATGTGCCTGCAAACAAGGTGTGTGCCCTTGACCAGAATCGAACCGGGAACCTTTCAGTCCGCAGGCCCATGCTCTATCCACTGAGCCAAGCTGGTTAGGGCCCTGTCTTCTTTCCTGGTGGCTGCAGAAGAAGGACTAATTCCCACTACTCCCCGCCCTGCCAGGCCCAGCCCTGCCACCTGCACACCCTTAGGGCCCAGCCCAGCCAGGTGCAAAAGCTTAGGGCCATTTCCTGGTTTCCTCCCAAAGGGAGCAGGGCCTGCCCCTCACTTCAGGCAGTTTCACTTCTACTTGAATCTCCAGCCCAGGACCTGGGAAGTGGGTGCTCCAGGCGACTCCCTCCAGCAAGTGGTGGCCCAGGTACTGGGGAAGGTCCGAGGGTGGGGGGGGGTCTCCCAGGGATGGTCGTGACACCCGGTGTGTGGACAGGAAGGGGGGGTGCGGTGGGGGGCCTGGGCGGCAGGGAGTGGTGGGTTTCAGACACCAGGACCACTGGACTCTGTACCTCCAGGCCCCTGCCCGGCCCCCCTTCCCGAGGCCGCTTTCCTTCCACCAAACTCCAAGCTGATCCACCTCAGGAGATCCGGGGTGCGAGGTGAGGGGAGTGGAGGCCTGGACAGGCACCCCGGGGGCCTCGGAGGGCAGGTCCTGTCCTGGGGACACAGCCCAGCCACAGAGGACCTGAGTGTGTCCCTGGGAAATCATCTGCCCAGGAAGGGACTCTGAGCAGAGACTCTGTGGCCCTGGAGGCTGCCCTGGTGACAGAGGAAGAGGCCATCCGTGGTCTCAGGGAATGCGGGCTGTATTCCCACCATTGTCAGGTCCAAGCAAGGTTGCTCTGCAGCCTGCCCGCCTCCCTCCGCTCCCAGGAGGGCAGGCTGGCTCTGCAGGAGCTGCAGCCCCGGGCCAGGACCCAGGGTCCCTCCTTCGCTGTCCGGTTCCTGGGTCCTCCCTGGAGGAACTTGGGGTCTTGTCTTCCCATTTGTTCCCCCTCCCTTCCCCCCATGGTTCCAGGTGCCTGGAACTTCTCTGGGAGACAGTCCTGGCTGGAGGAGAGAGGTCACCTGACTGGTCCTCCAGGACACGCCCCTCTCTGCCCAGCCTAAAAAAGGTTTTTACCTTTTTTTAGAAAATATTTTTATTGATTTCAGAGAGGAAGGGAGAGGGAGAAACATCGATTATGTTTCCCCTGTATGCCCCCCACTGGGAATGGAGCCCACAACCCAGGCCTGTGCCCTGACAGGGAATCGAACCCTGACCTCCTGGTCCAAAAGTCCACACCCAACCACTGAGTCAGCAGGCCCTGCGCCTCTCAGGTCAGGGAGGGCCTGGAGAGCGGCCTTGTGCACTTCCGGGTCATCCCGGTTGGGCTTCATCGGAAAAGATTTTTCCATTGTTTCTTACAGAGAACGGAATGGAGGGCAGCTGGAGAGGGTGGGGGAGAGAGAGATCTCCGGAATTGAACCCGGGAGGCCTGGGTGCCCAGTGGACGCTCTGCACTGAGTGCCCTGGCCAGCCTTGGTTCCCGGTGGGGGGCAGTCGGGGAGAAAGGCTGGGGGTGGGAGCCTCAGCGGGTCCACAGTCACTGTTTCATTGGAATCTTCCGAATCCACCCGGTTCCTTAAGTTGCAAAGAAAGGATCCTGGAACCACTTATTCCCGATTATTCCTCATGTTCTCAGGCAGGGAGAGAGTCTCCCAGGCTCTGACTGAGTCCCGGGGGGCATCCCGCCACGCTCTGACCCTCCCTGTGTCTGGGGATCCAACACCACCTTCCCCCGTGACGGATGGTCTATATTGGGGCTTCATGCAGCCCCCCACCCCGTGGCCATGAAGCAATTGAAATGTGACCAGTCCTACCCAGTGTGGCTCAGTGGATAGAGCATTAGCCTTTCCACTTCCCGCAACTCCAGGGTTCTACTGCGGCCAAGGGCGTGCACCTGGGTTGCAGATTCCATCTCCGCCCTGGTCAGAGTGCATGTGGGAGGCAACCCATGGATGTTTCTCTCTCTGTCTCTCCCCCTCCCCACCACTCTCTCTACAAATCAATGGAAGAACATCCTCGGGTGAGGATACCCCTGAATGTTAAATTCTATTTCATTTTAGTAAATGGAGTTGGGGTCCTACCCTGTTCCCCAGCACAGCTGCTCTCTGCATCGTCTACATTGCAGACCTTTCTTCCTCCAGATAATCCTCAAGGCCCCTGGGGACACGGCAGCCGGGCGCCCACAGGAAGCGCGGGGTGGGTGTGCCTCCACCGCTGTGGGGAGCCTCTGGGTCCGGCATTGCAGCTTTGGGCAGAGGCATGGCGTCGGCCACCACCAGCAAGAAGATGCGGGAGGAGGCCACCTGCTCCATCTGCCTGCAGCTGATGGCCGAGCCCGTGAGCATCAGCTGTGGCCACAGCTACTGCCAGGCCTGCCTCCTGAGCCTCATGGGCTCGGCCTCCTCGCTGTGGACGCTGCTGGAAACCTTCTCCTGCCCCCAGTGCCGGGCTCCCTTCCAGAGAGGAAGCCTGAGGCCCAACAAGCAGCTGGGCAGCCTCATCACCACCCTGCAGGAGCAGGAGCCGAAGCAGGAGCAGGAGCAGGAGCAGGAGCAGGAGCTGTCCTGCCAGGAGCACGGGGAGCGGCTGCACCTCTTTTGCGAGGACGAGGGCCAGCTCATCTGCTGGCGCTGCGAGCGTGACCCGCGGCACAAGGGCCACGCCACGGCGCTCGTGGAGGACGTGGGCCCTGGCTACAGGGTGAGTGCCCCCTCGTGTGCCCGAGATCCCATCATCCAGCCCAGTGCCCCCTCGTGCGCCCGTGACCCCCATCATCCAGCCGGGAGTCCAAGGTTGGGACCCTGAATGCTAGGTTTCCTCATGTTGTTCTTTCTTCTAGGGTGAGGGGGCGGGGTGGGAAGGTTTAGGATGGGTCCTCCCTGAATCCAGTCCTGGCTGTCCAGCCCCACCTTCCCGGATGGTCAGACTCACCCACGACCGCGCTGCCTGATTAAATGGTCCCTGTTCTAGCGCGTCATGCGCTCAGATGCACACATGCGTGTTTTTTTGTTTTGTTTTGATCATCCTCATCCAAGGATATTTTCCATTGATTTTTAGAGAGAGTGAAAGGGAGGGAGAGAGAGAGAAAAGCATTGATCTGATAGAGACACATGGATTGGTTGCCTCCTGCCCACATGGCGACCAGTGCCGGGAACTGCAGCCGAAGTTCATGCCTTTGACCGGAATTGAACATGGGACCCTTCAGGCCTCAGATTGAGGCTCTAGCCACTGAGACAGATCAGCAAGGGCCGCACCTGTGAGATTTATAGCCTCATGGGTGCCTGAATGAGCTGGCACCGTGTGCGTGGGAGAGTGAAGCACAGGGACCAAGCCCACCTCATGGGCGGCCTGCCGTCCAGTAGGGAAGATGAACCAGCGAAGGGACAGCCTGGCTCCCCTGGTGCGGGTGGTCTCGGGGAGCCCTCCCATAAGTGAGTCCTGAGGAGCCTAAACACTAACCATGTGGCCCTGCCTTCGTGGCTCAGTGGTTGAGCATCGACCTAGGAACCAGGAGGTCACGGTGGGATTCCTGGTCGGGGCACATGCCTGGGTTGCAGGCTCCATCCCCAGTGTAGGGCGTGCAGGAGGCAGCCAGTCCATGATTCTCTCTCATCATTGATGTTTCTCTTCCTCTCTGAAAGCAATAAAAATATATACATATTTAAAAAACAATTAACGGTATGTAGAAGTGCTGAGCATAGAGAGGTCTATCCATGTGACAGGACCCCATGGCAAACACACAGCTAGGGGGCGGGGGGCATGTAGGGAAAGGCAGGGTCCCCCAGACTTCGAATCAGCTCAGTCTAGGTCCCCGCAGGGTGTCCTGACCATTAGCTGGGAGGAGGGTCAGGTGACATTGGACAGAGAGCCCCGGGCACAGACAGTCAGGTTATTCCCGTGAACGGGTACAGCGAGGTGTGGTCAGCAAGAGTCACTCCATGTCTCCCTTCAGGAAAAGCTCCAGGAAGCGGTGAGGAAACTGAGGAAACTGGACGAGGAATGTGCCAGCCAGAAAGTGTTCACAGCGAAGCAGATAGCCGAGTGGAATGTGAGAATGGGGGGTTCTCGCCGGGGCTGCTGGTGGGCACCCCTGGGCTCAGGTGCAATCCATACCCAGTCAGGCATGTGCAGGAGGCAACAGTGGAAGTGTCTCTCACATTGATGTTCCTCTCGCTCTCTCTCTCCCCACCCTCCCTCCCTTCCACTCCCCTCTCTCTGACAATCACTGGAAAGAACATCCTCGGGTGAGGATTAACGACAACAACACCAAAGAGAACATGGATTTCTTGGTGTCAAGCTCTTTTCTGTCCTGGCACTTAGGCATAGGCTCTGACTGGGCAAAGCACAGTCCTGGTGTCACTGGACCAGAGCAGGCAGGTAAGACCCCGAAGAAGCCATTTTCCTTCGATGTCTACATGGATGAGAACTCATCCCCTGCCCCTCCCACTTCCGGCAGGAAATGGCCAGGAGGCCAGCGACTGTCAGAGAAGCAGAATCACATGCCTGTTTACCGAGATCCATCCCCCACTGGGTTTCCTACTTTCCTTCATTTTATTTTATTTTATTTTCTTATTTTATTTTTATTTTATTTTACTTTATATTTGTATGTATTTCAGAGAGGAAGGGAGAGAGAGATAGAAACATCCATGAGGAGAGAGAATCGTGGATCGGCTGCCTCCTGCACGCCCCCTACCGGAGATGGAGCCGAAACCTGGGCATGTGTTCTGACTGGGAATCCAACCAGGACCTCCTGGTTCCTAGGTGGATGCTCAACACCTGAGCCCCGCTGGCTGGGCTGAGCATCCTCTCTGGACTCTAGGAGAAGATAGAGGCTCAGAGACAGAAAGTCCAGGCGGACTTCCAGAACCTGCACAGTTTCCTGAGGGAGGAGGAGAAGAGGTACTTGCAGATACTAGAGAGCGAGAAAGAGCACACACTGCGGAGACTGAGGGACCGTGAGGCCAAACTGGGGCAGCAGAGCCGGGAGCTGGAGAGCCGCATCCTGGAGCTGGAGGAGCGATGCCAGGGCTCCGCCCAGAAGGTGCTGCAGGTGAGGCTGTGCCCTGGGAGGACGCCAAGCTGGCGGGTCCTGAGCTGCCCTGGGGGAAGGGATGTGGGGAGCTTGGGAACAGAGGACCGTCTGCCTCTCTCAGCGGTGGCACATCATGTGGGGGATTTAAAGGCATATTTCTCCTATTTTTATTTAGTTATTTTGTTAATCCTCATTAAGGGTATTGTTCCTTTGGTTTTGGAAAGAGTGGAAGGGAGAGGGAGAGACAGAGAGAAAAACGTCGATGTGAGAGGGACACATTGATTGGTTGGTCCCAAGGTGTCCCAACCCTGGGCCAGGGATCAAGGTTGCAACCAAGGCCTGTGCCCTTGTCGGGAATTGAACTTGGGACCCTTCAGTCCATAAGCTGACGCTCTCTCCACTGTGTTAAACCGGCTGTGGCATAAAGGCATATTTCCTTTATTTTTATTATCAGTTATTAACCTATTTTTGAAATTGATTTCAGAGAGGAAGGGAGATGGAGAAAGCGTTAGAAACATCAATGATGAGAGAGGATCATTGATCGGGCCTGCAACCTGGACATGTGCCCGGATAGGGGATGAAACCCTGACCTTCTGGTTCATAGGTTGATGCTCAACCACTGAGCCACACCAGCGGGGCTAAGCCTATCCTTTTAGAATATTGAACAGACTAAAACCTACAAGGTGGCTTCAGTGGTCTACAGGGCTCTCTATAAATTGGAAAATTTTGATTTGGCTCAAAAATCCAGTGTGGCTCAGTGCATAGAGCATCAGCCTGAGGAAGGAAGGGTCCCGGGTTTGATTTTGGTCAAGGGCACGTACCTGGGTTGCAGGCTCTTCCGTGGCCCAGGCCGTGGTCAGGGTTCGTGCAGGAGGCAACCAATCGATGTGTTTCTCTCAGGTGAGGGTCAAGAAAAATACCCCCCCACCTGCTGGTAGAGGGGTGGGTTCCTCAGCGGAACAGGCTCACGGGATGGCTTCCACTCCCACGTGTCTGGGTCCCAGGGGCACAGAATCCTGATGGTCAGGTGATGGCGGGGACCAGGTGGGGCCGCCGTGTGAGTGATGGGTGAGCCTGGCCTGCTGGGCCGTCCTTTCAGCCTCAGGAAGGTGAACCTCCCCCTCCCCCACCCCAATGCTTGTCCCAGGTCCGGCTGGTGGAACTGGAGGGCGCCCCTCAGGGTGACCATGTCTCAGCTGCTCCATCCGCATGGGTCACCTGTGGCCGCCACCTCAGTGCCCAGTCTGGGCGCCGTGCTCCCACCCACCGCCGAGAGGCTTTGTGACTTGTGGCCTCTCTTGGGGTGCGCTCTGAGGGAAGTGAGGCCAGAGGCAGCGTGGGGGCTTCCCGACCCCCCTTAGCAGCCGCCAAGTTCCCAGTACCTCAGCAAGGAGGGCGCCCGGCTCAGAGGCTGAGAAGTGTCCTGCCGTGCTGACCGTCCCAGAGGCCTGAGTGAGGATAGTGGCACAGGGTGTCCATCTGTTACCGGAAACCCCCGGGTGGACTCTGTGTCCAATCACGAAGGCAGGGTTGAGGCCTATAAGGCGTTTACTGAGAAGGCCAGCCCACCAAGCAGACACGGTGCTTACAAGCATCAAGTCCTGTCTCCCAGCAGGTGCAGGGGACAGAATTATAAAGGGGAAGGGGCTGGGGTGCTGTGTGAAGGCCTGGGGGCCTCAGATGATGAGATGGTGTTGATCAGATGACGTTTTGATTCCTGGTGGGTCGGCCTGACCCTGCTTATGGGTTTTGCTTGCTGGACTCACAGCTGAGTCCCCTCCCCAATCACTTGGCACAGGGCTTGGAAAGGAAACTTAAGGAAAACTTAACCCCTGTTCACATGTGAGAAACTGACCCTGTTCCCGTAAGTGTAAGTGTCCCCAGATGTGAAACACTAGGAGTACTTTCCAGAGTCATTCAGGTGCTGTACTGACTGGGCTATGAGGCCCCATCACACCCGCACCCAAGGCTGGGCCCCCCTGTGCCTCTGGGAGGAGCAGCCGCCCCATCAGCACGCTGCTCCCTCACTCACCTGTGCCTTTGTCCCCGCAGGACGTGAAGGGCGCCCTGAGCAGGTGAGTGCTGCAGGAAGGGCGAGGGGGAGTGGGGTGTGGAGCCGCGGGGTGCCCGCTGAGCAGCTCTGGCCTCTGCTCCCCCAGGAGCCAGGCTGTGCGGCTGGAGACGCCAGAGGCCGTCTCCTTGGAGGTTCAGACCCAGTGCAAGGTCCCTGAGCTCTACTTTGACCTAAGGAAACGGTTGAGGAGCCATCAAGGTACGTGAGGGCATTATCAAGCCCTTAGGGTACCACAGCTCAGTGCAGCCTCCGCCCTGCCTGTGTCACGGGGACAAATGGGAGGGTTTCTAGTTTATGGTCAAAACCCTGTGCTCCTGTCCCTAGTCTGAAACAAGGTTGAGACTCCAGAGCACAGGCAGGTCTTCTCTAAAATAAACTGTGTTGGGAGTGGGGCCCGCCTCCAGCCCTGAACCCCGAAGCACCCAGGTCCCGAGGAGTGGGGTGGGCCCGGCCCGGGGGAGTCCTTTGTGTGCCCATGGGGGGAAGGTCCCAGGAGGAAGAGCCCAGCCTTCCCTTCCCCATTCTCTGAGGGCACATTCTTGGAACAGATGAGAACCCAGGAACCCGTCCCTCAGCAGAACTGAGAGTCTGAGTCTGGGGGTGGTCGTGGATCCTCTGTGAATGCCCACGCTGTCTGCCAGCGCCCTGAATTCTACCCTTGAGCTTCTTCTAATTACACAGGACCCTTCGAGGATGAGCTTCCTCTGTCCGTATTTGTTCGGGATTTCTTGAACCATCTGACAGAGCTGCCTGGCAGTTGTGAAACTGACATGGAACAGTTTGCAGAGACCCTGCGTGGCCGGGTGACCACGGACCAGGCTTTGCAAGAACTTGTGGACGTCATCTATGAGCAGGCCACGTCCGTGCCAAAGTTCCGCTGTGTGGGAGCTCGCCTGTGTAATTACCTGTCCCGTCACCTGATTGTTAGCTCACAGAGGGGCAGCTTCGGCCGAGTGTTCCTTCAAAGATTACAGACTGAATGTGAATTTAGTTATCAAGCTGCCAATGGGGATGAAGCAGCTCGGACACGATTCCATGGGTTTGTGCTCTTTCTGGGAGAACTTTATCTTCCACTGGAGATCGAAGGGGCCAAAGCACAGGTTCTACCAGCTGCTCTTCGTGTGCTGTTGACTGCCCTCCTCTTTAACCCTGTGGACGATAACCTAGTTTGTGCGGTACAATTACTGGAGTTGACAGGGCCCAAGTTGGAAGATGCCTGGAGGGGACAGGGAAGTACGGACATGGAGAAAGTTATCCAGAGGATTGCGAACGTCGCCCTGGACGCGCCCTGCAGTGCAGATGTGAGGCAGATGCTCTTGAAGCTTGTAGAGTTCCGATCAAGTAACTGGGGGAGAGTCCCTGTCAACTCCACACTCAAGAAAAGCAGCACCTGAGAATGATCCCAGCTGTTTTATGACTGAACCACCTCTGGGTCCAGCGGATGGTGCTTCTCTCACTGCAGCTGATCCCGATGACCATGATTCCTGTCAGGAGTGACGTGAGGGTGGGAGAGAGAGTGGGGCGGGGGGGGGGCATATGTAATACTTACCACAATCAAGATTTATTTATTTTTTAAAAAAAGAGTGACTTGAGGAGAAACCAAGATGGCAACATAGATGAACACCTATACTGCTGCCTCGCACAACAATTTCCAAAACTGCAACTGGAAGACAGAGCAGACACCGTCCAGAACCACAGGAAAGCTGGCTGAGTGGAAACTCTACAACTAGAAGGAAAGATAAAACGACACTGAGACCCAGAGGAGCTGTGGAGGACAGAGGTGCGGAGACCCGTGTGTGCAGAAAGGGCAGGCAGCGGAATACGCAGCTGGCTTACTCGAGGCTCGCGGAGAGGGCGGGCAGCAAGCGCAGTCTGCTGTCTCGTTCAGGAAACAAAACCTCCCAACTGCACTGAAATCCAGTTCCGGGTGAGACTTTGGGTACCCAGACTCATTCAGGGAGAAATTGGACTGTCTGGCAGTGGGCGAAACTCGAGGGCAGCCTTCTCTCAGAAGTGCGTGCAGCCATTGCCGCAGGACACTGGGACACAGGGGCCTCGTAGGGTGGGACTGATGGGAAATCAAGGCTGTCTGCTCCACCCTGAGAGGTTTTTCAAGAATTTCCTAGAAAAGGCCGATAAATTTAATGAGGTCCTTGAAGATATGAAAAAGGATCAACTAGAAATTAAGCATACACTGACTGAAATAAAAGATATACAGAGACCTAAAAGCAGACTAAAGGATTGCAAGGACCAGGTCAAAGATTTGGAATGCAAAGAAGCAAAAAACACTCAACCGGGAAAGCAAAAAGAAAAAAGAATCCAAGAAGTTAAAGATAGTGTAAGAAGCCTCTGGGACAACTTCAAGCGTACCAACATCATAATTATGGGGGTGCCAGAAGAAGAGAGAGAGCAAGATACTGAAAAGCCATTTGAAGAAATAGTGACCGAAAACTTCCCCCACCTGGTGAAAGAAATAGACTTACAAGTCCAGGAAGCGCAGAGAACCCCAAACAAAAGGAATCCAAAGAGGACCACACCAAGACACATCATAATTAAAATGCCAAGAGCAAAAGACAAAGATAGAATCTTAAAAGCAGCAAGAGAAAAACAGTTAATTACCTACAAGGGAGCACCCATACAACTATCAGCTGATTTCTCAACAGAAACTATGCAGGCCAGATGGGAGTGGTGAGAAATATTCAAAGTGATGAACAGCAAGAGACTACAACCAAGATTACTCTACCCAGCAAAGCTATCATTCAGAATTGAAGGTCAGATAAAGAGCTTCACAGATAAGAAAAAGCTAAAGGAGTTCATCACCACCAAACCAGAATTATAGGAAATGCTGAAAGGCATTCTTTAAGAAGAGGAAGAAGAAGAAAAAGATAAAGATAAAAATTATGAACAACAAATACATATCTACCAACAAATGAATCTAAAAACCAAGGGAATAAAAAATCTGAGGAACAGAATAAACTGGTGAATATAATAGAATCAGGGGCATAGAAAGGGAGTGGACTGACATTTCTTGGAGGAAAAGGGGAGTGGGGGTGCGGGGAGAGACTGGACAAAAATCGTACACCTATGGATGAGCACAGTGTGGTGGGTAAGGGCAGAGGGTGGGGTACGAACCTGGTGGAAGGGAGCAATGGGAGGAAAACAGAGGAACAATTGCAATAATCTGAACAATAAAGATTTATTAAATTAAAAAAAAAAAAAAGAGTGACTTGAAAGAGAAGACTCTTTTTCCAGATTGTGAGGAAAATGGAGCCGATGTGTCAGGGCTGGTGACCGAGCTGGGATGATATGGACGATGAGGGGACCCAGAAGCTTCTGCACAGTTTTGTTGGGAACCAGAGCGTCTGCGGAAGTAAAATAATAAAATAAAATAAAATGAACTGTGTTGCCCTAGCCCAGTGATGGGCAATCTTTTGAGCTTGGTGTGTCAAATTTCGCCAAAAAACTGAGCATAACTTGGGTAGTGTGTCACTTTGAGGAAAAAACTAACTCCAAGACTCTAGTTGCAAATGTTTCATCCTCAGGAGCAGCAAATGTTTCATCCTCGGCATGCGGCCGCGTGTCATCAGAAATGGCTACGCGTGTCAGTGCTGACATGCGTGTCATAGGTTTGCCATCACTGCCCTAGCCGGTTTGGCTCAGTGGATACAGGTTCGGCCTGTGGACAGAAGGTTCCCAGGTTCCATTCCAAGGGCATGAACCTCTACAAATCGATGTGTTTGTCTCTCTCTGTCTCTCCCCCTCCCTTCTACTCTCTAAAAAATCACTGGTAGCCCGGCTGGCATGTCTCAGTGATTGAGCATTGACCTATGAACCAGGAGGTCAGGGTTCCAACCCAGGTCAGGGCATATGCCCAGGTTGCGGGCTCGATCCCCAGTGTGTGGCTGGCTGGAGGCTTTGGATCAATGAATCGCTCTCATCATTGATGTTTCTATCTCTCTCTCTCTCCCCCTTCCTGTCTGAAGTCAATAAAAAATATATTTTAAAAACTAAAAAAAATTATAAAACGAAAAAAATGATAACTACAAAAAAATCCAACATGTAGAACTTATACATGTAAAATTATGTGTGAGAATATAGATATGTACATTTATCTGTGTGCATGTGTAGACATGTATATATATATGTATGTATTTGTATAGACACACATAGAAGTGTGAGAGCTCAGGCCCACCCTGGCCCACGGGCACATCCAGCACTGTGATCAGTGTCACACGCGTGATACATTTAAGAAGCACTGTCAGGGAAGTGGAAGAACATTGTGAAGGAGGATCACTGATCAGCTGCCTCCTGCACGCCCCACACGGGATGGAGCCCACAACCCGGGCATGTGCCCTGACCGGGAATCGAACCCTGACCTCCTGGTTCCTAGGTCACTGCTCAACCACTGAGCACACCAGCCGACTCCCAGCTCACATCTCTCTGTCTGCCTCCTAACTGCCTCTTCTGGGTGTGCCAGCCGGCATGTCCATGGTCTCTGTGTTTTCCCTTTAAAAATTCATGCAATTTGTGCCTCTGACTGAGTTTGCTTAGGACGAATAAAGAGAATTTGTTGCATGAAATTGCCAGAAAAAAGTGTTGCATGTAGCTGTGGCCTAGGCACGCTGTCTGTGTGTACACACAAGTGTGCCCAGTCAGCACAGGCACCACCGATGAAGGACATGCTCGGGCTGTTACACAAGCAGCAAGTGACCTGGCCTTGCTGACTCCTCACCCAGAACGCCCCCTGTTCCCGGGGTGGGAGTGGGCTGTCATGGGTGTTTCTCAGTGTCCCCCGACCTGGACCCCCAGCAGCGTGCCACCCCCATGGGCACAGGGTCACCCAGCTGCCTCTGGCCCTGGCTCCAGGGTGGGAAAGGGGACTTCTAACCCTCGGGTGAGTGGGGCTGGGGGTGAACCCATGTGTTCTTCCTAGTCTGCCTTCTCTCCCACCCAGTCTGCCAGCGATCCCGTAGCCTAAACTCTTTGGGGGGTGAGTCTTCAGCTCATGGCCGAACGGTGGCCTCAAAGGGATGCGGGCCATGCCCTCTGCTCTCTGTGGTCCCGGGGAAAAAGCAGCAGAGCCCGTGAAGTCCCAGCTTCCCTTTTGTCTAAGCCAGGGATTCTCAAAAGGGAGCCCCCACACATGGAAGGTGCTAGGGAGACCTGTGGGGGAGGAGGCTGCTGCTGAACTCGCCCTGAGCCCCTCTGTGTGGCCTGACCTTCTGCAGGGGCCACAGAGCTGAGCAACGAACCCTGCCTGACCACTAGGGGGCACCCCGAGGCCAATAGGAGCAGTCTGGAGCAGGAACTGACCCTCAGAAAGCTGAAGGGAACACACAGCCTGGGGGGCGGGGTGTCTCAGGAGCCTGAGTGTTTGCTGAGGGGAAAAATATCAATGTTGCTCAGTGGATAGAGCGTGGGCCTGTCGACCTAAGGGCCTCGGGTTTGATTCCAGGTCAAGGGCATGTACCTTGGTCAAGGAGTCTCTCACTTTGATGTTTCTCTCTCTCCCCTCTTTACCCTCTCTTACAGTCTCTCAAAAAAAATCGATGGAAAAAACATCCTTGAGTGAGGATTGAAAAAAAAAAAGAGTAAGCCTAGGTTGGGCCGGACAGGCCATTTTTTAAAAATATTATTTTATAATTGATTTCAGAGAGGAAGGGAGAGGGAGAGAAACTTCAATGTGAGAATCATCCATTGGCTGCCTCCTGCCGCCCCCCTCTGGGGATCAACCACGCAACCCGGGCCTGTGACCTGGAATGGAACTGTGAGCTCATGGCTTGTAGGTGGGTGGACGCTCAATCCCTGACACACGGGCTGGGCCCTGGAGTCCTTTTGCTCTAAGTGTTGGCCCCACGGTGGCCTGGGGCCTCCCTGGCTCCCGGCTCCCAGCTGGGTCCTGGCTGCTGGTGATGCTGAGGAGTGTCTGACCCTGTAGAGTGACCTGAGGAAGAGAAGGAGGGTGGAGGTCACCAGCCCTTTCCACCAGCCCCTTCAGAGCAGTGATGACAGAATAGGGGACAATATAGCAGAAAATAAAATAACATCCGCCCCCTAGAGGGTTGGTCAGTGGCCAGGGCAGGAAGAGCTGCAGTCGGGCCTGAGGGCTGTGCTGCTACCCGACCTCCCGACCTCAGACGCTCCTGCTGGCCCAGAGCCGAGGTCCCATTGAGGACCTTCCCCCCCTCTTTTGTCCCCCCACTCATTTTTAAAAACATATTTTATTGACTTTTTACAGAGAGGAAGAGAAAGGGATAGAGAGTTAGAAACATCCATGGGAGAGAAACACCAATGGGAGAGAAACATTGATCAGCTGCCTCCTGCACACCTCCTACTGGGGATGTGCCTGCAAACAAGGTGTGTGCCCTTGACCAGAATCGAACCGGGAACCTTTCGGTCCGCAGGCCCATGCTCTATCCACTGAGCCAAGCTGGTTAGGGCCCTGTCCTCTTTCCTGGTGGCTGCAGAAGAAGGACTAATTCCCACTACTCCCCGCCCTGCCAGGCCCAGCCCAGCCACCTGCACACACTTAGGGCCCAGCCCAACCAGGTGCAAAAGCTTAGGGCCATTTCCTGGTTTCCTCCCAAAGGGAGCAGGGCCTGCCCCTCACCTCAGGCAGTTTCACTTCTACTTGAGCCTCCAGCCCAGGACTAGGGAGTGGGTGCTCCAGGCGACTCCCTCCAGCAAGTGGTGGCCCAGGTATTGGGGAGGGTGGGGAGGGGTCTCCCAGGGAGGGTCGTGACACCCGGTGTGTGGACAGGAGGGGGGATGCGGTGGGGAGCCCCAGGAGGCAGGGAGGGGTGGGTTTCAGACACCAGGACCACTGGACTCTGTCCCTCCAGGCCCCTGCACGGCTGCCCTTCCCCTTGGCCGCTTTCCTTCCACCAAACTCCAAGCTGATCTGCCTCAGGAGATCCGGGGTGCGAGGTGAGGGGAGTGGAGGCCTGGACAGGCACCTCGGGGCCCCCGGAGGGCAGGTCCTGTCCTGGGGACACAGCCCAGCCACAGAGGACCTGAGTGTGTCCCTGGGAAGTCACCCGCCTAGGAAGGGACTCTGAGCAGAGACTCTGTGGCCCTAGAGGCTGCCCTGGTGACAGAGGAAGAGGCCATCCGTGGTCTCAGGGAATGCAGGCTGTGTTCCCACATTGTCAGGTCCAAGCAAGGTCGCTCTGCAGCCTGCCCGCCTCCCTCCGCTCCCAGGAGGGCAGGCTGGCTCTGCAAGAGCTGCAGCTCCGGGCCAGGGCCCAGGGTCCCTCCTTCGCTGTCCGGTTCCTGGGTCCTCCCTGGAGGAACTTGGGGTCTTGTCTTCCCATTTGTTCCCCCTCCCCTCCCCCCAGGGTTCCAGGTGCCTGGAACTTCTCTGGGAGACAGTCCTGGCTGGAGGAGAGAGGTCACCTGACTGGTCCTCCTGGACCCGCCCCTCTCTGCCCAGCCCAGGTCTTTACCTTTTTTTAGAAAATATTTTTATTGATTTCAGAGAGGAAGGGAGAGGGAGAGAGAGAAACATCGATCATGTTTCCCCTGCACTCCCCCCACTGGGGATGGAGCCCACAACCCAGGCCTGTACCCTGACCGGGAATCGAACCCTGACCTCCTGGTTCAAAAGTCCACACTCAACCACTGAACCATAAGGGCCGGCGCCTCTCAGGTCAGGGAGGGCCTGGAGGGCGGCATTGTTTACTTCTGGGTCATTCAGGTTGGGTTTCACTGGAGGAGATTTTTTCATTGTTTCCTACAGAGAACAGAAGGGAGGGCAGCTGGAGAGGGAGAGAGAGATCTCCGGAATTGAACCCGGGAGGCCTGGGTGCCCAGTGGATGCTCTGCTACTGAGTGCACTGGCCAGCCTTGGTTCTCTGTGGGGGGCAGTCGGGGAGAAAGGCTGGGGTGGGAGGCTCAGCGGGTCCACAGTCACTGTTTCAATGGAATCTTCCTAATCCACCCGGTTCCTTAAGTTGAAAAGAAAGGATCCTGGAACCAGTTATTCCTGATTATTCCTCATGTTACTTAGCGGGGAGAGAGTCTCCCAGGCCCCGACTGAGTCCCTAGGGTGGGGGGGGTATCCCACCTCCCTCTCCCCCTTTCTGTGTCTGGGGATCCAACACCACCTTCCCCCGTGACGGATGGTCTATATTGGGGCTTCATGCAGCCCCCCGTGGCCATGAAGCGATTTAAATGTGATCAGTCCTACCCGGTGTGGCTCAGTGGATAGAGCATTGGCCTGCGGACTGAAGGGTCCTGGGTTCGACTGCGGCCAAGGGCACGCACCTGGGTTGCAGGTTCCATCTCTGGCCCTGGTCAGAGTGCATGTGGGAGGACAACCCATGGATGTTTCTCTCTGTCTCTCCCCTTCCCCACCACTCTCTCTACAAATCAATGGAAGAACATCCTCGGGTGAGGATACCCCTGAATGTGAAATTCCATTTCATTTTAGTAAATGGAGTTGGGATTCCCCAGCACAGCTGCTCTCTGCATCGTCCACATTGCAGACCTTTCTTCCTCCAGATAATCCTCAAGGCCCCTGGGGACACGGCAGCCGGGCGCCCACAGGAAGCGCGGGGTGGGTGTGCCTCCACCGCTGTGGGGAGCCTCTGGGTCCGGCATTGCAGCTTTGGGCAGAGGCATGGCGTCGGCCACCACCAGCAAGAAGATGCGGGAGGAGGCCACCTGCTCCATCTGCCTGCACCTGATGGCCGAGCCCGTGGTCATCAGCTGCGGCCACAGCTACTGCCAGGTCTGCCTCCTGCACTTCATGGACCCGGCCTCCTCCCCGCTGAGCCAGCAGGACACGGAGACCTTCTCCTGCCCCCAGTGCCGGGCTCCCTTCCAGAGAGGCAGCCTGAGGCCCAACAAGCAGCTGGGCAGCCTCATCGCAGCCGTCCAGGAGCTGGAGCTGGAGCAGGAGAAGGAGCAGGAGCAGGAACTGTCCTGCCAGGAGCACGGGGAGCGGCTGCACCTCTTCTGTGAGGACGAGGGCCAGCTCATCTGCTGGCGCTGCGAGCGTGACCCGCGGCACAAGGGCCACGCCACGGTGCTCGTGGAGGACGCGGGCCCCGCCTACAGAGTGAGTGCCCCCCCGTGTGCCCGAGACCCCCATCATCCAGCCCAGTGCCCCCTCATATGCTGGAGGTCCCATCATTCAGCCCAGTGCCCCCTCGTGCGTGGCCTGCCGTCCGGTAGGTAAGACACACCAGACAAAGGACGGCCTGGCTCCCCTGGCCTGGGTGGTGGGAAGGGTACCCCAGCGTGGGGGTGTTCTCCAGGGAGCCCTCCCAGAAGTGAGTCCTGAAGGAGCCCAAACACTAACCATGTGGCCCTACCAGCGTGGCTCAGTGGTTGAGCATCGACCTAGGAACCAGGAGGTCATGGTAGGATTCCTGGTCGGGGAACATGCCTGGGTTTCAGGCTCCAACCCCAGTGTAGGGCGTGCAGGAGGCAGCCGATCCATGATTCTCTCATCACTGGTGTTTCTGGTCGCTCTTCTTCTCGGAAAGCAATAAAAATATATGCATATTTGAAAACATTAACGGTTTGTATAAGTGCTGATTAAAGAGAGGGCTCTTCATGTGAGAGGACCCCGTGGCAAACGCACAGCCAGGGGGATGGGGGCGTGTAGGGAAAGGGAGGTGTCCCCTGAGCCTTCGAATCAGCTCAGTCTAGGTCCCCGCAGGGTGTCCTGACCATTAGCTGGGAGGAGGGTCAGGTGACATTGGACAGAGAGCCCTGGGCACAGACATGCAGGTTATTCCCGTGAGAGGGAGCAGCCAGGTGTGGTCTGCAAGAGTCACTCGATGTCTCCCTCCAGGAAGAGCTCCAGGAATCGGTGAGGAAACTGAGGCAACTGGAAGAGGAATGTGCCAGCCAGAAAGCATTCACGGCGAAGCAGATAGCTGAGTGGAATGTGAGAATGGAGGCTTCTCGCCGGGGCCGCTGGAGGGCACCCCTGGGCTCAGGTGCAATCCCCACCCAGTGGGGCATGTGTAGGAGGCAACAGTGGAAGTCTCTCCCACATTGATGTTCCTCTCGCTCTCTCTCTCCCCACCCTCCCTCCCTTCCACTCCCCTCTCTCTGACATTCACTGGAAAGAACATCCTTGGGTGAGGATTAACGACAGCAACCCCAAAAAGACATGGGTTTCTTGGTGTCAAGCTCTTTTCTGTCCTGGGGCTTAGACATAGGGTCTGACTGGGCAAAGCACAGTCACGGTGTCACTGGACCAGAGCGGGCAGGTGAAACCCCGAGAAGAAGCCATTGTCCTTCGATGTCTACATGGATGAGAACTCATCCTCTGCCCCTCCCCCTTCTAGCAGGAAATGGCCAGGAGGCCCGCGCCTGTCAGAGAAGGAGAATCACATGCCTGTTTACCAAGAGCCATTCCCCACTGGGTTTCCTACTTTCTTTCTTTTTTATTTTTACTAGAGGCCTGTTGCATGAAGATTTGGGCAATAGGTCTGTCTTCACCTGGCTGCTGGCACCGGTTTTCCTCTGGCACTCGGGACCCAGGCCTTTGCTCTGGCCCCCGCCTTCCACCTTTGCTCCAGCCAGGGTCTGCATGCTTTGCTTCCTTCTAGCCAGAGCACCGTTCCTATAGCTCCCTCCACCCCCACTCTTTCCCTCATAGCAGGCGTCCTGCCCTCCCCAGCTGCTCCGGGCCTGGAAAGGCAGAGGTGCAGCTTCAGACATCTTTGCCCTGCTAATTTGCATATTCCCTCCTGATTGGTTGGTGGGCATTGAAGAGGTAAGGTCAATTTACATATTTCTCTTTTACTAGTGTAGATAATTAGTGTAGATTTGTATTTATTTCAGAGAGGAAGGGAGAGAGTGACAGAAACATCCAAGAGGA
Source organism: Ia io (assembly GCA_025583905.1). NCBI lineage: Eukaryota > Metazoa > Chordata > Mammalia > Chiroptera > Vespertilionidae > Ia > Ia io. Next base: position 43,842,121 of record JAJQQW010000022.1, read on the forward strand.
GAGAGAATCATGGATCTGCTGCCTAATGCATGCCCCCTACTGGGGATGGAGCTCGAAATCTTGGCATGTGCCCTGACCAGGAATCCAACCGTGACCTCCTGGTTCATAGGTGGACCCTCATCCACTGAGCCCCGCCGGCCGGGCTGAGCGTACTCTCTTGACTCTAGGAGAAGACAGAGGCTCAGAGACAGAAAATCCAGGCGGACTTCCAGAACCTGCACAGCTTCCTGAGGGAGGAGGAGAGGTACCTTCAGATACTGGAGAGTGAGAAAGCGCACACACTGCGGAGACTGAGGGACCGTGAGGCCAAACTGGGGCAGCAGAGCCGGGAGCTGGAGAGCCGCATCCTGGAGCTGGAGGAGCGATGCCAGAGCTCCGCCCAGAAGGTGCTGCAGGTAAGGCTGTGCCCTGGGAGGACGCCAAGCTGGCGGGTCCTGAGCTGCCCTGGGGGAAGGGACGTGGGGAGCTTGGGAACAGAGGACCGTCTGCCTCTCTCAGCGGTGGCACATCATGTGGGGGATTTAAAGGCATATTTCTCCTATTTTTATTTAGTTATTTTGTTAATCCTCATTCAAGGATATTGTTCCTTTAGTTTTAGAGGGAGTGGGAGGGAGAGGGAGAGACAGAAAGAGAAACGTCAATGTCAGAGGGACACAGTGATTGGTTGCCTCCCACAGGTGCCCCAACCATGAGCCGGGGATCAAGCCTGCAACCAAGGCATGTGCCCTTGACCGGAATTGCACTTGGGACCCTTCAGTCCATAAGCCGACGCTCTATCCTCTGAGCCAAACCAGCTAGGACATAAAGGCATATTTTTTAAATTTTTATTTGTTATCATTTTTAACGTATTTTTAAAAATTCATTTGAGAGAGGAAGGGAGAGGTAGAGAGTGATAGAAACATCAATAATGAGAAAGAATCATTGATCGGGCCTGCAACCTGGACATGTGCCCTGACAGGGAATCAAACCCTGACCTCCTGGTTCATTGGATGATGCTCAACCACTGAGCCAGACCAGTGGGGCTAAGCCTATTCCTTTTAGAATATTGAACAGACTAAAACCTACAAGGTGGCTTCACTGGTCTACAGGGCTCTCTATAAATCGGAAAATTTTGATTTGGCTCAAAAATCCAGTGTGGCTCAGTGGATAGACCATCAACCTGAGGACCAAAGGGTCCCGGGTTCGATTCTGGTCAAGGGCATGTACCTGGGTTGCAGGCTCCTCCCTGGCCCAGGCCGTGGTCAGGGCTCATGCAGGAGGCAACCAACTGATGTGTTTCTCTTGGTTGAGGATCAAGAAAAATAAAATCCCTCTGCTGGTAGAGGGGTGGGTTCCTCAGCTGAACAGGCTCACGGGATGGCTTCCGCTCCCACGTGCCTGGGTCCCAGGGGCACAGAATCTTGATGGTCAGGTGATGGCGGCGACCAGGAGGGGCCGCCAGGTGAGTGATGGGTGAGCCTGGCCTGCTTGGCCCTCCTTCCAGCCTCAGGAAGGTGAACCCCCCTCCCTCATCCTGCCCCTCCCCCAACACTGCTTGTCCACGTCCAGCTGGTGGAACTGGAGGGCACCCCTCAGGGTGACCATGTCTCAGCTGCTCCATCCTGTGGGTCACCTGTGGCTGCCACCTCAGTGCCCAGTCTGGGCGCCGTGCTCCCACCCACCGCCGAAAGGCTTTGTGACACGTGGCCTCTCTTGGGGTGCGCTCTGAGGGAAGTGAGGCCAGAGGCAGTGTGGGGGGCTCCCCGACCCCCCTTAGCAGCCGCAGGCTCCCCAGCACCTCAGCAAGGAGGGCGCCCGGATCTGAGGCTGAGAAATGTCCTGCCCGGCTTCGGTCCCAGAGGCCTGAGAGTGATTCGTTGCACAGGGTGTCCATCTGTTACCGGAAACCCCTGGGCGGGCTCAGGCCGCCTGTTGCTGTGTCCAATCATGAAGGCAGGTTGAGTCCTATAAGGCATTTACTAAGAAGGCCAGCCCACCAAGCAGACAGGACGCTTACAAGCATCAAGTCCTGTCTCCCAGCAGGTGCAGGGGACAGAATTATAAAGGGGAAGGGGCTGGGGTGCTGTGTGCAGGCCTGGGGGTCTCAGCCGTCCGCTATTAGTCCCCAGTCGATGAGATAGTGCTGATCAGATGGTGTTTTGGCTCCTGGTGACCCTGCTTATGGGTTCTACTCTCTGGACTCACAGCTGAGTCCCCTCCCCAATCACTTGGCACAGGGCTTTGAAAGGAAACTTAAGGAAAACTTAACCCCTGTTCACATGTGAGAAACTGACCCTGTTCCCATGAGTGTACGTGTCCTCAGATGTGAAACAGTAGGATTACTTTCCAGAGTCATTCAGGTGCTGTACTGACCGGGCTATGAGGCCCCATCACACCCGCACCCAAGGCCGGGCCCCCCTGTGCCTCTGGGAGGAGCAGCTGCCCCATCAGCACGCTGCTCCCTCACTCACCTGTGCCTTTGTCCCCGCAGGACGTGAAGGGCGCCCTGAGCAGGTGAGTGCTGCAGGAAGGGCTAGGGGGAGTGGGGTGCGGAGCCGCGGGGTGCCCGCTGAGCAGCTCTGGCCTCTGCTCCCCCAGGAGCCAGGCTGAGCGGCTGGAGACTCCGGAGGCCGTCTCCTTGGAGGTTCAGACCCAGTGCGAGGTCCCTGAGCTCTACTTTGACCTGAGGAAACGGTTGAGGAGCCATCAAGGTGCGTGAGGGCCTCTGACCAAGCGCCCAGGGGACCGAGCTCAGTGCAGCCTCCGCCCTGCCCGGGTGAAGGGGACAAATGGGAGGGTTTCTACTTTATGGTCAGAACCCTGAGCTCCAGTTGCTGCTTCGAAACAAGGCTCAGAGTCCACAGCTGTCCCAGGTAGATCCCGGAAAGGATCTGGGGGGTTTACCCAAGGCATCCCTTGAGATGAACTTTAACCGTGCAGGTGTTGGGACATTGAAGGAGTTGCTAGGGAAGAGACTACTCTACACCATCAGGACCAAGGGCAGGCCTAGGACCGAAAAGACCAGAAAGTTTAACTTCAGTTTTAAGCGTACGCAAAATGGTTCAATTAACTGCTGGAGTAATTACACCACATGACACAGATGCAGTTGCAGATCACAGAGCACTTTATTACTCACACACACGTTCCTGATGCTGCGGGTGCAGGCTTAATGGGATCCCGGTGGTGCTGTCCTCTGGGGTCTGGCAGCTGGGCTGGTCCGGTCCGGATGCAGGGGGCCGGCGTTCCTCACCCGAGATCTCAGTCGCATCTCGATCGGGAGGTACTAGCTGTTCTTCTGTCGTCTGGCAAGGAGAGAGGAGTGTGGAGTGGCGTTGCTTGCCCGACCGAAAAAAGGACTTGCCTTTGTGGCGGTCTCTACAGGCGAGCACTGTTGGCTGGTCAGGACCCGTTTTTAAAGCCTGCTCGTACCCCAGCAGTTCAGGTGGCTATCAGTGAATGACGTCAATGCACACATGTTAATCTCAAACAGGGCGAGGGGCTACATGTGGTTATCTAGGGAGAGTACATCACTCACACATATGGGTATCTTAGCAAGTCACTCTGAGTCAGTAACTGAGGTTCAAATCCTTATCTGTGGGGTACACACGCTTCAGGGCATTGGGGAATGTGTCCTTAATATCACACATAAGTTAATTCAAATATTTCAAACCTTTTCAACATTTTTAGACATTTTTTAAGCATTTTAAACATTTCTCTATATTACTATACCAGAGCACAGGCTGGTATTCTCTGAAATAAACGGTAATGGGAGGGGGCCTGCTTGCAGCCCGACCCCCGAAGCCACCCTGGTCAACACGGGGTGTGGTGGGCACGGCCCCTGGGAGCGCTTTGTGTGCCCGCGGGGGAGAGTCACCGGAGGTAGTGCCCAGCCGCCCCTTCCCAGGGGACATTCTAGGAACAAACGAGACCCCAGGACCCCATCCCCCAGCAGAACTGGGAGTCCGAGTCCACCATGGCTAAACCACAGATGGTCATCGCTCCCCTGTGAATGCCCACGCTGTCTGCCAGCGCCCTCAATTCTACCCTGAGCTTCTAATTACACAGGACCCTGGGAGGATGAGCCCCCACTGTTCGTATTTGTTTGGGATTTCTTGAACCATCTGACAGAGCTGCCTGGCAGTTGTGAAACTGACATGGAACAGTTTGCAGAGACCCTGCGTGGCCGGGTGACCACGGACGAGGCTTTGCAAGAACTTGTGGACGTCATCTATGAACAGGCCACGTCCGTGCCAAAGTTCCGCTGCATGGGAGCTCACCTGTGCAATTACCTGTGCTGTCACCTGACCTTTAACTCACAGAGGGGCAGCTTCAGACGAGTACTCCTTCAAAGATTAAAGACTGAATGTCGCCTTAGATATCAAGCTGCCAAGGGGGATGAAGCAGTTCGGACACAATTCCATGGGTTCGTGCTGTTTGAAGGAGAACTTTATCTTCGGCTGAAGATTGAAGGAGAAAATGGACGGGCTCACACAGCTGTTCTCCGGGGGTTGTTGGATGCCCTCGTCTCTAACCCTGTGGATGATAACCTAGTTTGTGTGCTAAAATTACTGGAGTTGACAGGGCCCGCGTTGGAAGATCTCTGTTCGGGACAGGGAAGGACAGACTTGGGCAGAATTATCCGGAGGATTAAAAACAACATCCAGAGGTGCCTTGCAATGCAGATATGAGGCAAAATGCTCTTGAAGCTCATAGAGCTCCGGTCCAGTAACTGGGGGAGAGTCCCTGTCACCTCCACACTCAAGAGAAGCAGCACCTGAGAATGATCCCAGCTGTTTTATGACTGAACCACCTCTGGGTCCAGCGGATGGTGCTCCTCTCACTGCAGCTGATCCCGATGACCACGATTCCTGTCAGGAGTGACGTGAGGGCGGCAGAGAGAGTGAGGGAGGGGAAGGGCATATGTAATACTTACTACACTCAAGATTTATTAAAAAAAAAAAAAAAAAAGAGTGACTTGAAAGAGAAGACTCTTTTTCCAGATTGTGCGAAAATGGAGCAGATGTGTCAGGGCTGGTGACTGAGCTGGGATGATATGGACGATGAGGTGGACCCAGAAGCTTCTGCACAGTTCTGTTGGGAACCAGAGCGTCCGCGGAAGCAGTCGGGTTCAATGTCCATGGGTCAGTGTTAGGAAGCCGTGCAGGTGATGGGGGAACCGGAACGCAGGGAACCTGTTCCACTTGTACCCAATGAAGGATGGTGAGGGATGTGACTAATGTACGCACCTTCAGTCGTGTGTGACACTCTGCACAATAAACCTTATTCCCTAGAATTTAAAAATAAAGTAAAATAAAGTAAAATAAAGTAAAATAAAATAAAATAATAAAATAAAATAAAATAAAATGAACTGTGTTGCCTTAGATGGTTTGACTCAGTGGCTACAGGTTCGGCCTGTGGACAGAAGGTTCCCAGGTTCCATTCCAAGGGCACGAACCTCTACAAATTGATGTGTTTGTCTCTCTCTTTCTCTCCCCCTCACTTCTACTCTCTAAAAAATCATTGGTAGCCCGGCTGGCATGTCTCAGTGATTGAGCATCGACCTATGAACCAGGAGGTCAGGGTTCCAACCCAGGTCACGGCATATGCCCAGGTAGCGGGCTCGATCCCCAGTGTGGGGCTGGCTGGAGGCTTTGGATCAATGATTCTTTCTCATCATTGATGTTTCTATCTCTCTCTCTCTCCCCCTTCCTGTCTGAAGTCAATAAAAAATATATTTTAAAAACTAAAAAAATTATAAAACGAAAAAAATGATAACTACAAAATAATCCAACACGGAGACCTTATACATGTAAAATTATGTGTGAGAATATAGATATGTACATTTATCTGTGTGCATGTGTAGACATGTATATATATACATGTATGTATTTGTATAGACACACATAGAAGTGTGAGAGCTCAGGCCCACCCGGGCCCACGGGCACATCCAGCACTGTGATCAGTGTCACACGCGTGATACATTTAAGAAGCACTGTCAGGGAAGTGGAAGAACATTGTGAAGGAGGACCACTGATCAGCTGCCTCCTGCACGCCCCACACGGGATGGAGCCCACAACCCGGGCATGTGCCCTGACCGGGAATCGAACCCTGACCTCCTGGTTCCTAGGTCACTGCTCAACCACTGAGCACACCAGCCGACTTCCAGCTCACATCTCTCTGTCTGCCTACTTACTGCCTCTTCTGGGTGTGCCAGCCATCATGTCCATAGTCTCTGTTTTTTCCCTTTAAAAATTCATGCAATTTGTGCCTCTGACTGAGTTTGCTTAGGACGAATAAAGAGAATTTGTTGCATGAAATTGCCAGAAAAAAGTATTGCATGTAGCTGTGGCCTCGGCATGCTGTCTGTGTATCCACACACGTGTGCTGAGTCAGCACAGGAACCACCGATGAAGGTCACGCTCGGGCTGTTACATAAGCAGCCGAGTGACCTGACCTTGCTGACTCCTCACCCAGATCGCCCCCTGTTCCCGGGGTGGGAGTGGGCTGTCGTGGGTGTTTCTCAGTGTCCCCCGACCTGGACCCCCAGCAGCGTGCCACCCCCATGGGCACAGGGTCACCCAGCTGCCTCTGGCCCTGGCTCCAGGGTGGGAAAGGGGACTTCTAACCCTCGGGTGAGTGGGGCTGGGGGTGAACCCATGTGTTCTTCCTAGTCTGCCTTCTCTCCCACCCAGTCTGCCAGCGATCCCGTAGCCTAAACTCTTTGGGGGGGTGAGTCTTCAGCTCATGGCCGAACGGTGGCCTCAAAGGGGTGCGGGCCATACCCTCTGCTCTCTGTGGTCCCGGGGAGAAAGCAGCAGAGCCCGTGAAGTCCCAGCTTCCCTTTTGTCTAAGCCAGGGATTCTCAAAAGGGAACCCCCACACATGGAAGGTGCTAGGGAGACCTGTGGGGGAGGAGGCTGCTGCTGAACTCCTGGGCTCAGCCCTGAGCCCCTCTGTGTGGCCTGACCTTCTACAGGGGCCACAGAGCTGAGCAACGAACCCGGCCTGACCACTAGGGGGCACTGCGAGGCCAGTAGGAGCAGTCTGGAGCAGGAACTGACCCTCAGAAAGCTGAAGGGAACACACAGCCTGGGGGGTGGGGGCGGGGGCAGGCGGGGTGTCTAAGGTGCCTGAGTGTTTGCTGAAGGAAAAAATATCAATGTGGCTCAGTGGATAGAGCATCGGCCTGTCGATCTAAGGGCCTCGGTTTTGATTCCCGGTCAAGGGCACTGACCTTGGTCAAGGAGTCTCTCTCACTTTGATGTTTTTCTCTTTCCCCTCTTCTCCCTCCCTTCCAGTCTCTCTAAAAAAATCAATGGAAAAAACATCCTTGAGTGACGATTGAAAAAAAAAAAAGATTAAGTCTAAGTTGGGCCGGACAGGCCATTATTTAAAATATTTTTTTATAATTGATTTCAGAGAGGAAGGGAAAGGGAGAGAAACTTCAATGATGAGAATCATCCATTGGCTGCTTCCTGCCCCCCCCCCCCCCCCCGGAGATCAAGCACACAACCAGGGCGTATGACCTGGAATGGAACCGTGAGCTCTTGGCTTGTAGGTAGGTGGACGCTCAACCCCTGACACACGGGCTGGGCCGTGCAGTCCTTTTGCTCAACGTGCCGGCCCCACGGTGGCCTGGGTACTCCCTGGCTCCCGGCTCCTAGCTGGGTCCTGGCTGCTGGTGCTGCTGACTGAAAGATCCGACAGAGGCCGAACACCAGGACCACAGGCTTAATTAGAGGAGAAGGACCCGCCGGGCTGTCTCACAAGGAGAGAGCAGCAGCACGTGCAGAGGGGAGCACGCCTTTAGAGGGCGGAATGGGAAGGATTGGGGGCTTAGTGTACTCGGCACGCACTGATTGGTGCTTAATGTATCACCCATATAAGGTACAGAGTCACTGAGGTACTTAGGGACAAGGGCTTAGGGCAGTGGTGGGCAAGCTGCGGCTCACCAGGCACATGCGGCTCTTTGGCCCCTTGAGTGTGGCTCTTCCACAAAATACCATGGCCTGGGAGAGTCTATTTTGAAGAAGTGGCTTTAGAAGAAGTATAAGTTTAAAAAATTTGGCTCTCAAAAGAAATTTCCATCATTGTACTGTTGACGTTTGGCTCTGCTGACTAATGAGTTTGCCGACCACTGGCTTAGGGAATTGGGCAGGTGCTGATTGGTGGTTCAGTGTACAGTCCATACAAGGTGCCTGGTTAGGTACTCAGGTATGTCCAGACCGCAGGTGCAGGTTACGTCACACTCCGCCCACCAGTTGGGGGAAGGGAGGGTCTATCACTGAGGAGTGTCTGACCCTGCAGAGCGACCTGAGGAGGAGAAGGAGGGCGGAGGTCACCAGCCCTTTCCACCACCCCCTTCAGAGCAGTGATGAAAGAATAGAGGACTAAAAATAACAGAAAATAAAATAGCATCTGCCCAGAGGCTGATGCACCCTGAGGGGGCTGGTGGGTGGCCAGGGCAGGAAGAGCTGCAGTCCGGCCTGTGGGCTGTGCTGCTCCCTGACCTCAGACGCTCCTGCTGGCCCAGAGCCCAGGTCCCGGTGAGGACCTGTCCCCATTCCTCGTGGCTCTAGAAAGACTTCTATCCACCAGTCCCCGCCCTACTAGGCCATGCCCAGCCGTGTGCATACGCTCAGGACCATTTCCTGGTTTTGTCTCCAAACCCAGCATGGGCCCCGCCCCCACAGCAGGCAGTTTCATTTCTACTTGAGTTTCCCCCAAGTTCTGGGAAGTAGCTGCTTCAGGCGACCCCCTCCAGCTAGGGTGTGGTGACAGTGGTGGCCCAGGTACTGGGGAGGGTCCGGGCAGGTCACCCAGGGAGGGTCCTGACACCCGGTGTGTGGATAGGAAGGGGGGTGCGGTGGGTGGCCCAGGCGGCAGGGAGGGGCGGGTTTCAGACACCAGGGCCTCAGGACTCTGTCACTCCAGGCCCCTGCCCAGCCGCCCTTCCCCAAGGCCGCTTTCTTTTCTCCAAACTCCAAGCTGATCCACCTCAGGAGATCCAGGGTGGGAGGCGAGGGGAGTGGAGGCCGGGACAGGCACCCCGGGGCCCCCGGAGGGCAGGTCCTGTCCTGGGGACACAGCCCAGCCACAGAGGACCCGAGAGTGTCCCCGGGGAATCACCCACCCAGGAAGGGACTCTGAGCAGAGACTCTGTGGCCCTAGAGGCTGCCGTGGTGACAGAGGAAGAGGCCATCCGTGGTCTCAGGGAATGCGGGTTGTATTCCCACATTGTCAGGTCCAAGCAAGGTCGCTCTGCAGCCTGCCCGCCTCCCTCCGCTCCCAGGAGGGCAGGCTGGCTCTGCAGGAGCTGCAGCCCCGGGCCAGGGCCCAGGGTCCCTCCTTCGCTGTCCGGTTCCTGGGTCCTCCCTGGAGGAACTTGGGGTCTTGTCTTCTCATTTCCTCCCTCTCCCCTCCCCCCAGGGTTCCAGGTGCCTGGAACTTCTCTGGGAGACAGTCCTGGCTTGAGGAGAGAGGTCACCTGACTGGTCCTCCAGGACCCGCCTCTCTGTGCCCAGCCCAGGTCTTTACCTTTTAAAAATATATATTTTCATTGATTTCAGAGAGGAAGTGAGTGGGTGAGAGAGAAACCTCTGTTAACGTAAAAAAAAAAAACAAAAAAAAGCACACCATTGAAATCTGTAAAGAATTTTTGTGAGTTTATTTGAGCCAAACTGTCGACATATGCCGGGAAGCAGAACCTCAACGATTGAAATTATGCTCCGGAGAATGGAGGGTTACATCTGTATTTATACATTGCAATCAAAGGAAAGGGACTTAGGGGAGTTACATGAAATTCATTGGTGATAGATTAGGGAGGTGGGAGAAAGCAAAGGGGGAAACCTCTGGGGTAGGGGGAAAAGTAAAATGACGGACATGTGCTTCTTTTACAGAGATGGATACAGGATACTTTAACGTAATTAACAGCTGACAATTAACTTGATACCAATCACAATGAAGGAATGACCCTGTGCCATTTGTTGTGTCCTGAGGCGTCCGGGGTAAAAAGGAAGTTACAAGTTACCCAGACATCTCACACATATGTTATCTTAGAGGCAAAAAGGCAAATGGGCTCATTAGAGAACATCTAAGTTGATCTTTGTCAGGGAAAATATCTGCCTAGGCCATGACTGCCCACTCACTATAACCTGTTTGTAGTTAACTATTTAATTTTTTAACCATCTTTTGTGGTTATTTTGGGTCTCTGAGTTTGCAAGACTGCCACACAGGTCTCTCCTGAGCTTTGTCAGGTGAGCATGTGGCTCCTTTTGTCCAACCTCGCTGGTCCATAGGTCGACACTCAGCCACTGAGCCAGGAGGCCTAGAGCCTCTCAGGTCAGCGATGACCTGGAGGGCGGCTTTGTTTACTTCCAGGCCATCCTGGTTGGGTTTTCCTGGGGGAGATTTTTCCATTGTTTCTTACAGAGAAGGAAAGGGAGGGCAGCTGGAGAGGGTGGGGGTGAGAGATCTTGGGAATTGAACCAGGGAGTCGTGGGTGCCCAGTGGACACTCTGCTACTGAGCGCACTGGCCAGCCTTGGTTCCCTGTGCGGGACAGTCGGGGAAAAGGCTGACGGTGGGAGGCTCAGCGAGTCCACAGTCACCGTTTCAATGGAATCTTCTGAATCCACCCGGTTTCTTAAGTTGCAAAGAAAGGATCCTGGAACCAGTTATTCCTGATTATTCCTCATGTTTCTCAGGGGGGAGAGAGTCTCCCAGGTCCTGACTGAGTCCCTGGGGGCATCCCGCCTCCCTCTCGTCCTCCCTGTGTCTGGGGTCCAACACCACCTTCCCCCGTGACGGATGGTATATATTGGGGCTTCATGCAGCCCCCCGTGGCCATGAAGCGATTTAAAAGTGACCAGTCCTACCCGGTGTGGCTCAGTGGATAGAGCATTGGCCTGCGAAGTGAAGAGTCCTGGGTTTGACTGTGGCCAAGGGCACGCACCTGGGTTGCAGGTTCCATCTCTGGTCCTGGTCAGAGTGCATGTGGGAGGCAACCCATGGATGTTTCTCTCTGTCTCTCCCCCTCCCCACCACTCTCTCTACAAATCAATGGAAGAACATCCTTGGGTGAGGATACCCCTGAATGTGAAATTCCATTTCATTTTAGTAAATGGAGTTGGGGTCCTACCCTGTTCCCCAGCACAGCTGCTCTCTGCATCGTCTACATTGCAGACCTTTCTTCCTCCAGATAATCCTCAAGGCCCGTGGGGTCACGGCAGCCGGGCGCCCACAGGAAGCACGGGGTGGGTGCCCCTCCAGTGCTGTGGGGAGCCTCTGGGTCCGGCATTGCAGCTTTGGGCAGAGGCATGGCGTCGGCCACCACCAGCAAGAAGATGCGGGAGGAGGCCACCTGCTCCATCTGCCTGCAGCTGATGGCCGAGCCCGTGAGCATCAGCTGTGGCCACAGCTACTGCCAGGCTTGCCTCCTGACTGTCATGGGCCCCGCCTCCTCCCCGCTGAGCCAGCAGGACACGGAGACCTTCTCCTGCCCCCAGTGCCGGGCTCCCTTCCAGAGAGGCAGCCTTCGGCCCAGCAAGCAGCTGGGCAGCCTCATCGCTGCCCTCCGGGAGCTGGAGCAGGAGCTTTCCTGCCAGTAGCACAGGGAGCGGCTGCACCTCTTCTGTGAGGACGAGGGCCAGCTCATCTGCTGGCGCTGCGAGCGCGACCCGCGGCACAAGGGCCACGCCACGGTGCTCGTGGAGGACGCGGGCTCCAGCTACAGGGTGAGTGCCCCCTCGTGTTTATGAGACTCCATCATCTAGCCCAGTGTCCTGTCCTGCACCTGAGACCCCCACCATCCAGCAGCCCAAGGTTGGGACCCTGAATGCTAGCTTTTCTCCTGTGGTTCTTCTAGCGAGGGGGGCGGGTTGGGAAGGTTTAGAGGTTTAGGATGGGTCCTCCCTGCATCCAGTCCTGGCTGTCCAGCCCCACCTTCCCGGATGGTCAGACTCATCCAAGACTCCGCTGCATCAGGAAGTGGTTCCTGCTCTTGCATGCCATGCGCTCAGAAGCACACAATCAAGGTTTTTTTGTTTTGTTTTGATAATCCTCATCCAAGGATATTTTTCCATTGATTTTTAGAGAGAGTGGAAGATGGGGGGAGAGAGAGAAAAGCATTGATCTGAGAGAAACATGGATTGGTTGCCTCCTGCACACGCGGCAACCAGGGCCAGTAACTGCAGCCGAGGTTCATGTCTTTGACTGAAATTGAACCCGGGACCCTTCAGTCCGTGGGCTGAGGCTTGAGTCAATGATCCAGACCAGACAGGGCCCCACCTGGGTGTTTTATGGCCTCACAGGTGCATGTGATGAGACGGTGTAGTGTGTATGGGGGGTGGGAGAGTGAAGCACAGGGACCAAGCCCACCTCATGGGCAGCCTGCAGTCCAGTAGGGAAGACACACCAGCGAAGGGGCGGCCTGGCTCCCCTGGCCTGGGTGGTGGGAAGTGGTACCCCAGGGTGCGGGTGGTCTCGGGGAGCCCTCCCAGAAGCGAGTCCTGAGGAGCCTAAACACTAACCATGTGGCCCAGCCAGCTTAGCTCAGTGGTTGAGCATTGACCTAGGAACCAGGAGGTCACGGTGGGATTCCAGGTCGGGGCACATGCCTGGGTTTTGGGCTCCTACACCAGTGTAGGGTGTGCAGGAGGCAGCATATCCATGATTCTCTCATCATTGGTGTTTCTGTCTCTTCCTCTCTGAACGCAATAAAAAGATATACATATTTAAAAACATTAACGGTATGTAGAAGTGCTGAGAAAAGAGAGGGCTCTCCATGTGAGAGGACCCTTTGGCAAACACATAGCCAGGGGGATGGGGAGGGGCGTGTTGGGAAAGGCAGGGGTCCCCCGAGCCCTCGAATCAGCTGAGTCTAGGTCCCCACAGGGTGTCCTGACCATTAGCTGGGAGGAGGGTCAGAAGACATTGGACAGAGAGCCCCGGGCACCGACATGCAGGTTTTCCCGAGAGAGGGAGCAACAAGGTGTGGTCACAAGAGTCACTCCATGTCTCCCTCCAGGAAAAGCTCCAGGAAGTGCTGCGGAAACTGAGGCAACTGGACGAGGAATGTGCCAGCCAGAAAGCGTTCACGGTGAAGCAGATAGCCAAGTGGAATTTGAGAATGGGGGGTTCTCGCCAGGGCCACTGAGGGCACCCCTGGGCTCAGGTGCAATCCCCACCCAGTGGGGCGTGTGCAGGAGGCAACAGTGGAAGTCTCTCCCACATTGATGTTCCTCTCGCTCTCTCTCTCCCCACCCTCCCTCCCTTCCACTCCTCTCTCTCTGACAATCACTGGAAAGAACATCCTCGGGTGAGGATTAACGAAAGCAACCCCAAAAAGACACGTGTTTCTTGTTGTCAAGCTCTTTTCTGTCCTAGCTCTTAGGCGTAGGGTCTGACTGGGCAAAGCACAGTCCTGGTGTCACTGGACCAGAGCGGGCAGGTGAAACCCCGAGAAGAAGCCATTGTCCTTTGTTGTCTACATGGATGAGAACTCATCCCCTGCCCCTCCCCCTTCCAGCAGGAAATGGCCAGGAGGCCAGCGACTGTCAGAGAAGCAGAATCACATGCCTGTTTACCGAGAGCCACCCCCCACTGGGTTTCCTACTTTCTTTCTTTTTACTTTATTTTATGTTTGTATTTATTTCAGAGAGGAAGGGAGAGAGAGATAGAAACATCCAAGAGCAGAGAGAATCATGGATCGGCTGCCTCCTGCATGCCCCCTACTGGGGATGGAGCCTAAAACCTGGGAGTGTGTCCGGACCAGGAACCCAACCTTGACTTCCTGGTTCATAGCTGGACACTCAAGCCCTGAGCCCCGCTGGCCGGGCTGAGCATCCTCTCTTGACTCTAGGAGAAGATAGAGGCTCAGAGACAGAAAATCCAGGCGGACTTCCAGAACCTGCACAGCTTCCTGAGGGAGGAGGAGAGGGCGTACCTGTAGAGACTGGAGAGCGAGAAAGAGCACACACTGCGGAGACTGAGGGACCATGAGGCCAAACTGGGGCAGCAGAGCCGGGAGCTGGAGAGCTGCATCCTGGAGCTGGAGGAGCGATGCCAGGGCTCCGCCCAGAAGGTGCTGCAGGTGAGGCTGTGCCCTGGGAGGACGCCAAGCTGGTGGGTCCTGAGCTGCTGTAGGGGGACTTGGGGAGCGTGGGAACAGAGGACCGCCTGCCTCACTCAGCGGTGGCACATCATGTGGGGGATTTAAAGGCATATTTCTCCTATTTTTATTTAGTTATTTTGTCAATCTTCATTAAGGGTATTGTCCTTTGGTTTTGGAAAGAGTGGAAGGGAGAGGGAGAGACAGAGAGAGAAAAACGTCGATGTGAGAGGGACACAGTGATTGGTTGCCTCCCACAGGTGCCCCAACCATGAGCCGGGGATCAAGCCTGCAACCAAGGCTGTGCCCTTGATGGGAATTGAACTTGGGACCCTTCAGTCCTTAGGCCGATGCTCTATCCACTGAGCCAAACTGGATAGGGCATAAAGGCATGTTTCTTTTATATTTATTTCTCATCATTTTTTAACGTTTTAAAAAAATTGATTTGAGAGAGGAAGGGAGAGGGAGAGAGAGATAGAAACATCAATGATGAGAGAGAATCATTGATCGAGCCTGCAACCTGGACATGTGCCTGGACAGGAAATCAAATCCTCACCTTCTGGTTCATAGGTTGATGCACAACCACTGAGCCACACCAGCGGAGCTAAGCCTATTCTTTTAGAATGTTGAACACACTAACATCTAGAACAGTGATGGGCAACCTTTTGAGCTTGGTGTGTCAAACTTCGCCAAAAAACTGAGCATAACTTGGGTAGTGTGTCACTTTGAGGAAAAAACTAACTCCAAGACTCTAGTCGCAAATGTTTCATCCTCAGGAGCAGCAAATGTTTCATCCTCGGCATGCGGCCACATGTCATCAGAAATGGCTACGCGTGTCAGTGCTGACACGCGTGTCATAGGTTCGCCATCACTGATCTAGAAGGTGGCTTCACTGGTCTACAATTCTCTCTATATAAATCAGAAATTTTGATTTGGCACAGAAATCCAGTGTGGCTCAGTGCATAGAGCATCAGCCTGAGGACCAAAGGGTCCTGGGTTCGATTCTGGTCAAGGGCATGTACCTGGGTTGCAGGCTCCTCCCTGGATCAAGCCCTGCAGGAGGCAACCAATCGATATGTTTCTCTCACATTGCTGTCTCTCTTTGTCTCTCCCTCTCTCCCACTCTCTCTAAAATTCAATGGAAAATTGTCCTCAAGGTGAGGATCAAGAAAAATAAAATCCCCCTGCTGTTATATGGGTGGGTTCCTCGGCCCAACAGCTCATGGGATGGCTTCCGCTCCCACGTGCCTGGGTCCCAGGGGCACAGAATCCTGATGGTCAGGTGATGGCGGGGACCAGGTGGGGCCGCCAGGTGAGTGATGGGTGAGCCCGGCCTGCTGGGCCCTCCTTCCAGCCTCAGGAAGGTAAACCTTCCCCCTCCCCCACCCCAATGCTGGTCCCAGGTCCGGCTGGTGGAACTGGAGGGCGCCCCTCAGGGTGACCATGTCTCATGGTTACTCCATCCCCGTGGGTCACCTGTGGCCGCCACCTTGGTGCCCAGTCTAGGCTCCGTGCACCCACCCACCACCGAGAGGCTTTGTGACACGTGGCCTCTCTTGGGGTGCGCTCTGAGGGACAGAGGGAGTGTGGGGGGTTTTCCGGCCCCCGCTCCCAAGCTTCCTGCAAACTCCCCACCTCCTCAGCAAGGAGGGTGCCTGGAAGAGAGGCTCAGAAGTGTTGTGCTGTGCTAACCGTATCAGAGGCCAGAGTGGGGATCATTGCATGGGGTGTCCATTTGTTACCCGGAAACCCCCAGGTAGGCTCAGGCTTCCTGTTGCTGTGTCCAAACACGAAGGCAGGGTTGAGGCCTATAAGGCGTTTACTGAGAAGGCCAGCCCACGAAGAAGACAGGGCATTTATAAGCATCAAGTCCTGCCTCCAGCAGGTGCAGGGGACAGGATGATAAAGGGGTGTCCCACGCCAGCATGGCCATGGGTGTACCTGAGGGGGCATAGTGATGGATTAGAAAAGATAGATAAGAGAATAAAGCTGGGGCTTGGTGGGATGCTGCCCTCTGATTAGAGAGACAGTGCCATGGCCTGAAAGCCGAGTAGTTTATTTTACAGTCAGAGCACACAAAGCAAAACAAGGTAGTGGTCACCATAGTTACAATGTTCTTGTGAGTTTCACTTGTTTTGGCAGCACTTGCTGCACCTCCCACAGCCCATTAGCTACCTAGGAAGGATCTAGGGAGCAGCTATAAGGTTAAGCTTAATTATGCTAAGAGGGCTCTGCCCTCCAAGCTGGCCCTGCCACAGGTCAATCCAAGTCTTAACCCTATAGCCACTCCCTACAAAGGGAAAGGGGCTGGGGTGCTGTGTGCAAGCCTGGGGGTCTCAGCCGTCCACTATTAGTCCCCAGACAATGAGATGGTGCTGATAAGATGATGTTTTGAGTCCTGGTGGGTCGGCCTGACCCTGCGTATGGGTTCTGCTGGCTGGACTCACAGCTGAGTCACCTCCCAATCACTTGGCACAGGGCTTGGAAAGGAAACTTAAGAAAAACTTAACCCCTGTTCTCATGTGAGAAACTGACCCCTGATCCCATAAGTGTGTGTGTGTCCTCAGATGTGAAACAGTAGGAGTACTTTCCAGAGTCATTCAGGTGCTCTACCAACCGGGTTATAAGGCCCCATCACACCCGCACCCAAGGCCCGGCCGCCCTGTGCCTCTGGGACGAGCAGCAGCCCTATCAGCACGCTCACTCACTCACCTGTGCCTTTGTTTCCCTCAGGACGTGAAGGGCACCCTGAGCAGGTGAGTGCTGCAGGAAGGACGAGGGGGAGTGGGGTGCGGAGCCGCGGGGTGCCCGCTGAGCAGCTCTGGCCTCTGCTCCCCCAGGAGCCAGGCTGTGCGGCTGGAGACCCCGGAGGCCGTCTCCTTGGAGGTTCAGACCCAGTGCGAGGTCCCCGAGCTCTACTTTGACCTGAGGAAACGGTTGAGGAGCCATCAAGGTACGTGAGGGCCTTTGACCAAGCGCCCAGGGGACCGAACTCAGTGCAGCCTCCGCCCCCAAGGGTAGTGGGGACAAATGGGAGGGTTTCTGCTTTATGGTCACAATCCTGAGCTCCTGTCCCTAGTCCGAAACAAGGCTGAGACTCCAAAGCACAGGCTGGTCTTATCCAAATAAAGTGTTTTGGGAACGGGGTCTGCCTCCTGCCCTGAACTCCAAAGGCACTCATGGCCCACGGTGTGGGGTGGGCATGGCCCGCAGGAGCCCTTTGCGTGCCCGCAGGGGAAGGTCTTGGAAGGAAGTGCCCAGCTGCCCCTTCCCCACCCTGCAATGGGACATTCTTGGAACAAAGAGACCCCCGCAGAGCTGTGAGTCCGAGTCCGCCTTGGCTAAACCCCAGGTGGTCGTGACTCCCCTGTGAATGCCCATGCTGTCTGCCAGCGCCCTGAATTCTACGCTTGAGGTTCTTCTCATTACATAGGACCCTGCGAGGATGGTCTCCCTCTGTCTCTATTTGTTTGGGATTTCTTGAACCGTCTGACAGAGCTGCCTGGCAGTTGTGAAACTGATATGGACCAGTGTACAGAGACCCTGTGTGGCCGGGTCATCACGGACAAGGCTTTACAAGAACTTGTGGACCTCATCTATGAACAGGTCACGTCCGTGCCAAAGTTCCGCTGCGTGGGAGCTCGCCTGTGCAATTACCTCTCCCTTCACCTGACCGATAGCTCACAGTGGGGCAGCTTCTGCCGAGTGTTCCATCAAAGATTACAGACTGACTATGATCTTAGATATCAAGCTGCCAAGGGGGATAAAGCAGCTCGGAAACGATTACAAGGGTCCGTGCTCTTTCAAGGAGAACTTTGTCTTCTGCTGGAGATCGAAGGAGAAAATGGACTGCTTCGAGCAGATTTTCTTCGGGAGTTTTTGGAAGCCCTCCTCTCTAACCCTGTGGACGATAACCTAGATTGTGCCGTAAAATTACTGGAGTTGACAGGGTCCGAGTTGGAAGATGCCTGGAGGGAACAAGGAAGGATGGACATGGAGGAAGTTATCCAGAGGACTGCGAACGTCGCCCTGGACGTGCCGTGCAGTGCAGATGTGAGGCAGATGCTCTTGAAGCTCGTAGAGCTCCGGTCAAGGAACTGGGGGAGAGTCCATGTCACCTCCACACTCAAGAGAAGCAGCACCTGAGAATGATCCCAGCTGTTTTATGACTGAACCACCTCTGGGTCCAGCGGATGGTGCTCCTCTCACTGCAGCTGATCCCGATGACCACGGTTCATGGCAGGAGTGATGTGATGAGGGGAGAGGGAGTGGGGGAGGGGAGAGGGCATATGTAATACTTACAACAATCAGATTTATTTTTTTAAAGAAAGAGTGACTTGAAAGAGAAGACTCTTTTTCCAGATTGTGAGGAAAATGGAGCAGATGTGTCAGGGCTGGTGACCGAGCTTGGATGATATGGACGATGAGTGGACCCAGAAGCTTCTGCACAGTTTTGTTGGGAACCAGAGCGTCCGCGGAAGCAGTTGGGTTCAATGTCCACGGGTCAGTGTTAGGAAGCTGTGCAGGTGATGGGGGAACCGGAACTCAGGGAACCTGACACACTAGTACCCAATGAAGGATGGTGAGGGATGTGACTAATGTACCACCTTCAGTCGTGTGTGACACTCTCTGCCACAATAAACGTTATTCCCTAGAACTTAAAAAATAAAATAAAATAAAATAAAATAAAATAAAATAAAATAAAATAAAAAAAACTGTGTTGCCCTTGCTGGTTTGGCTCAGTGGACCGAAGATCGGCCTGTGGACAGAAGGGTTCCAGGTCCCATTCCAGTCCAGCTCACGTACCTCTACCAATAGATGTGTTTGTCTCTCTGTCTCTCCTTCTCCCTTCTACTCTCTAAAACAATCACTGGAGGCCTGGCCGGCATGACTCAGTGATTGAGCATCGACCTCTGAACCCGGAGGTCAGGGTTAGATTCCAGGTCGGGGCACATGCCCAGGTTGTGGGCACAATCCCCAGTGTGGGGCGTGCACGAGGGAGTGGATCAATGATTCTCTCTCATCATGGATGTTTCTACCTCTCTCTTCGTCTCCCTTCCTCTCGAAAGTCAATAAAAAATATATTTAAAAAATAAAAAGAAATTTTAAAAAAAGTATAAAACTAAACAAAAAGATAACGGCAAAAAAATCCCAAGGCGTATAGCCTATACATGTAGAATTATGTTTGTATGAATACACACATCTACATTTATCTATGGGTGCATGTGTAGACATGTACATATATGTATGAACATACCTACCTGTACGTGCATACATGTACACACATGTAAATACATGTATGTACATGTACACACACACACACACATAGAAATTTGAGAGCTCAGGCCCACCCTGACCCACGGGCACGTCCAGCACCGTGATCAGTTTCCTACGCGTGATACATTTAGGAAGCGCTGTCAGGGAAGTGGAAGAACATTGTGAGGGAGAATCACTGATCAGCTGCCCCCTGCACGCCCCACACTGGGGATGGAGCCCGCAACCTGGGCATGTGCCCTGACAGGGAATCAAACCATAACCTCCTGGGTCCTTGGACACTGCTCAACCACTGAGTCACACCAGCCGGCTCCCAGCTCACATTTGCTGTCTGCCTACTCACTGCCTATTCTGGTGTGCCAGCTGGTATGTCCATAGTCTCTGTTTTTTCCCTTTAAAATTTCATGCAATTTGTGCCTCTGACTGAGTTTGCTTAGGATGTATAAAAACAATTTGTTGCAAAAAAAGTGTTGTATGTAGCTGTGGCCTTGGCACACTGTCTGTATGTCCACATATGTGTGCCGAGTCAGCAAAAAAACCACCGATGAAGTTCACGCTCAGTCTGTTACATAAGCAGCCGAGTGACCTGACCTTGCTGACTCCTCACCCAGATCGCCCGCTGTTTCCAGGTTGGGAGTGGGCTGTCATGGGTTTTTTTCAATCTCCCCCGACCAGGACCCCAGACAGCGTGCCACCCCCATGGGCACAGGATCACTAAGCTGCCTCTGGCCCTGGCTCCAGGGTGGGAAAGGGGACTTCTAACCCTAGGGTGAGTGGGGCTAGGGGTGAACCCGTGTTCTTCCTAGTCTTCCTTCTCTCCCACCGAGTCTGCAATCTATCCCGTAGCCTAAACTCTTTAAGGGGGTGAGTCTTCATCTCATAGCAGAACTGTGGTCTCAAAGGTGTGAGGTCCATGCCGTCTACTCTCTCTGTGGTCCCAGGAAGAATGCAGCAGAGTCAATGAAGCTCCAGCCTCCCTTTTGTCTAAGGGATTCTCAAAAAGGAGGCCTGTAGAGAGTGCCTGGGAAGGCACATGAGCTAATTGTTGCGTGAATCCAGTGGCATCAGAAGACCCACATCCTGGAAACATACTGTGCCAGAGTGGGTGTGTTGTCAGTCTGACCATTAGCTCAGGTGCCAGGGGGTGGGTTACATTATCTAAGTTCAGCCAGGTGCAGGGAACAGATGCAATTATCCAGGCTCAGCCAGGAGTGACACTTATAAAGAAGCCGCAAAAATGAAGAATTGTAGCCTGATCTTTACCATGACTTCACATAATTTCCTTTGTCTTAAACTCTAGTAAAACTTCCTGGAATCATACTGTATAAAATAAATGTGCTACCCCAGCTCTGGGTCACTGTCTCTCCACCAGCGAGCATCTGTCCCACCTGGTCCCAGAATTTTCCTACTATCTCTGTATCTGTCTCTTTCATTTTCTCAATTCCCCTGACGCCCCTACTCAGGAATTGTCGTTTACTGTCTAGCCATGCTTGTTGCGGTCCAAGAGAGAACTACTTATAGAGCCCCCACACATGGAAGGTGCTAAGGAAACCTGTGGGGGGAGGAGGCTGCTGCTGAACTCCTGAGCTCAGCACTGAGCACCTCTGTGTGGCCTGACCTTCTGCAGGGGCCACAGAACTGAGCAATGAACCCTGCCTGACCACTAGGGGGCATCGCAAGGCAAATAGAGGCAGCCTGGAGCAGGAACTGACCCTCAGAAAGCAGAAGGGAACACACAGCCTGGGGTGGGTGGCTAAAGGGGGTGTCTAAGGAGCCTGAGAGTTTGCTGAGGAAAAATATATCAATGTTGCTCAGTGATAGAGCATCGGCCTTTTCACCTAAGGGCCTCGGGTTTGATTCCCAGTCAAGGGCACTTACCTTGGTCAATGTGTCTCTCTCACTTTGATGTACTCTCTCCCCCCTCTTCTCCCTGCCTCCACTCTCTCTAAAAAATTGATGGAGAGAGGCACCGGGCTGACAGCCAAGCCCCACAGCAGCTCAGTGTTGGGCCAGGATCACCCATCCTGAATGTCTATATCTGAGGAGAATGGCATCTCTAGGTGAACCAGCCTGGAACGGTCCTCGGTTAGGAAACCTAGAGTTTAGATCTCGCCGAGGACCTGCCAACGAGGAGGGAGAGGAGGTCGCGGAGGTCAGCTTCTCCAGCCCTGGGCTCATCTCATTGAACAACAGCGGCCAGGGGCATGGGAGGGCGCAGATTCGGAACCTCTGTCAGGCCTTCTGCGACTGGCTGCAGCCAGAGACGAACAGCAAGCAGGAGATGATTGTCTGCCTGGTGCTGGAGCAGTTCCTGCACAACAGGCCCCACAGAGACAGGGCCGCGAGGCAGCAGAAGTGGGAGTCGTGTGGCAGAGACCTGGAGTCGCTCATGGAGGACCTGGATGATGAGGACCGGAGGCCCGTCGGCTTGGTCCACGTCCAAATGCAGGGGCAGGGAGCCCTGTTTTTGGGAGAACATGCCCTGAGGACAGGCCGTGGCCCACTTCATGGAGCAGCACCCAGCAGTAGCCGCCATAGCGCTCACCCCGGGGACACCCTCCCGGACTCCCACAGACACATGCCGCCAACAGGACCAGGAGATGCAGATGACCATGGCGGCAGCCTTTCCAGCGAAGACCACCGACCCCCTGCCCTGCTCATCCTCCAGGCAGAGAGCCGCCCGGGGCCCGCAGAGGGCGACGCGCCCTGGGAGAGTCCACGCAGCCCCAGAGCAGCCAGGCCGGGCGCCTCCAACGCCCAGGAAGAGCCTCCCCGAGAGGAGACCCGGGAGGAGACCCGGAAGCCGGGGGGCGGAAGCCCCAGCAGCACCCGGAAGCTGTACTCGTGTGACCGGTATCCCTGGGCCTTCCGGTACTTCTCGCGGTTCCGGCTCCACCACAGGAGACACAACAACGAGCGGCCCTGCGCCTGCGCCACGTGCGGCGACGCCTTCTTCCAGGCCTCGGACCTGCACGTGCACCAGCGGATCCAGGCGCGGGAGAGGCCTTTCCGTGCGGCCGCTGCAGCCGGGCCTTCAGCCACAGGACCAACCTGGGGCCCAGGAGCGCATCCACACGGACACCACGCCCTACCCGTGCGCTCAGTGCGGGAGGGCCTACCGCCAGTCCTCCACCTACCGCCGCCACCTGCGGATGCACCAGAGGAAGGACTCCACATCTGGGGAGTGTACATCCGGGGCCTCCACATCTAGGCACTCTACATCCGGGGACTCCATGCCCCGGGCCTCTCCACCCGGGGATACCACGCCTGGTGCTTCCTCCCGGTAATAAGTATGTGTGTGCGTAGATATATTTATTTTACTTATGTTATTTAGCCTTTTTATTGATATCAGGGAGGAAAAGAGAGAAACATCAATGACCAGAGAGAATCATTGATCAGCTGCCTCCTGCATGCCCCCCACTGGGGGTCAAGCCCCCAACCCCCCACGGCATGTGCCCTAGAAAGTGGCTGACACGTTTCCAATCACTAATAAATAGTTGTGGAATAAAAAAATCAAAAAAAAAAATCGATGGAGTCCTAACTGGTTTCGCTCAGTGGATAAAGTGTAGGCCTATGGACTCAAGAGGGGCCCGCAGAGGGCGACAGGCAGGTACCTCGGTTGCGGGCACATTCCCAGTAGGGTGTGTGCAGGGGCAGCTGATCGATGTTGCTCTCTCATCGATGTTTCTAACTCTTTATCCCTCTCCTTTCCTCTCTGTAAAAAATCAATAAGGCATATTTTAAAAAATCGATGGAAAAAACATCCTTGAGTGAGGATTAAAAAAAAAAAAAAAAAAAGAGTAAGTCTAGGTTGTGCCGGACAGTCCTTTTTAAAAAATATATATTTTAAAAATTGATTTCAGAGAGAGAAAGAGAAAGAGACATCAATGATGAGAGAGAATCATCCATTTGCTGCCTCTTGCCAGATCAAGCCCCCAACCCCGGGTGGAATGGAACTGTGAGCTCTTGGCTTGTAGGTAGGTGGACGCTCAACCCCTGACACACGGGCCGGGCCCTGCAGTCCTTTTGCTCTAAGTGCCGCCCCCACGGTGGCCTGGGGCCTCCCTGGCTCCCGGCTCCCAGCTGGGTCCTGGCTGCTGGTGATGCTGAGGAGTGTCTGACCTGCAGAGTGACCTGAGGAGGAGAAGGAGGGCGGAGGTCACCAGCCCTTTCCACCACCCCCTTCAGAGCAGTGATGAAAGAATAGGGACCCAAAATAGCAGAAAATAAAATAGCATCCGCCCAGAGGCTGATGCACCCCGAGGGGGCTGGTGGGTGGCCAGGGCAGGAAGAGCTGCAGTAGGGCCTGTGGGGTGTGCCGATCCCTGTCCTCAGACGCTTCTGCTGGCACAGAGCCCAGGTCCTAGTGAGGACCTGTCCCCAGTCCTCGTGGCTGTAGAAGAAGGACTTCTTTCCACTAGTCACCACCCTGCCAGGCCCAGCCCGGCCACCTCTACACGCTTAGGGACATTTCCTGGTTTTCGCTCTAAAGCAAGCTGGGGCCCCGCCCCCCACAGCAGTCAGTTTCATTTCTACTTGAGTCCCGCCCATCATCTGGGAAGCTGCTGCTCCAGGGGACTCCCTACAGCGAGTGTGTGGCATTGGTGGTGGCCCAGGTACTGCGGAGGGTACAGGCGGGTCTCCCAGGAAGGGTCCTGACACCGGTGTGTGGACAGGAAGGGGGTGCGGTGGGGGGCCCGGGCAGTAGGGAGGGGCAGGTTTCAGACACCAGGGCCGCTGGACTCTGTCCCTCCAGGCCCCTGCCGGGCCGCCCTTCCCTGAGGCCACTTGCCTTCTACCAAACTCCAAGTTGATCCACCTCAGGAGATCTGGGGTGCGAGGCGAGGGGAGTGGAGACCGGGATAAGCACCCCGGAGCCCACGGAGGGCAGATCCTGTCCTGGGGACACAGCCCAGCCACAGGGAAGCACAGGGACCTGAGTGTGTCCCCAGGGAATCACCCGCCCAGAAAGGGACTCTGAGCAGACTCTGTGGCCCTAGAGGCTGCCCTGGTGACAGAGGAAGAGGCCATCCGTGGTCTCAAGGAATGCGGGCTGTGTTCCCACATTGTCAGGTCCAAGCAAGGTCACTCTGCAGCTTGCCCGCCTCCTTCTGCTCCCAGGAGGGCAGGCCTGGCTGTGCAGGAGTTGCAGCCCCAGACCAGGGCCCAGGGTCCCTCCTTCGCTGTCCGGTCCCTGGGTCCTCCCTGGAGGAACTTGGGGTCTTGTCTTCCCATTTGCTCCTTCTCCCCTCCCCCCAGGGTTCCAGGTGCCTGGAACTTCTCCTGGAAGACAGTCCTGGCTGGAGGAGAGAGGTCACCTGACTGGCCCTCCAGGACCTGCCACTCTCTGCCAAGCCCTGGTCTTTCCTTTAAAAAAAAATATTTTTATTGATTTCAGAGAGGAAGGGAAAGAGAGAAACATGGATCATGTTTCCACTGTATGCCCCCACGGGGGATGGAGCCCACAACCCAGGCATGTGACCTGAATGGGAATCGAACCCTGACCTCCTGGTCCAATAGTCCTCACTCTACCACTGGGCCGCCGGCCTGGCGCCTCTCAGGTCATGAAGGGCCTGGTGGGCCGCCTTGTTTATTTCCGGGTCATCCTGATTGGGATTCACTGGAGGAGATTTTTCCATTGTTTCTTACAGTGAACAGAAGGGAGGGCAGCTGGAGAGAGGGAGAGAGAGACAGACCTGGGGAATTGAACTGGCACCCATTAATGAGCAGTGGACGCTCTGCTACTGAGCGCACTGGCCAGCCTTGGTTCCCTGTCGGGGGCAGTCGGGGAGAAAGGCTGGGGTGGGAGGCTCAGGGGGTCCACAGTCACTGTTTCAATGGAATCTCCCTAATCCACCCGGTTCCTTAAGTTGCAAAGAAAGGATCCTGGAACCAGTTATTCCCGATTATTCCCCATGTTCCTCAGTGGGGAGAGAGTCTCCCAGGCCCTGACTGAGTCCCTGGGTGGCATCCCTCCTCGCTCTCGTCCTCCCTGTGTCTGGGGTCCAACACCACCTTCCCCCGTGACGGATGGTCTATATTGGGGCTTCATGCAGCCCCCCACCCCGTGGCCATGAAGCGATTTAAATGTGACCAGTCCTACCCGGTGTGGCTCAGTGGATAGAGCATTGGCCTGCGGACTGAAGGGTCCTGGGTTCGACTGTAGTCAAGGGCACATACTTGGATTCCAGGTTCCATTTCTGGCCCTGGTCGGAGTGCATGTGGGAGGCAACCAATGGCTGTTTCTCTCTCTGTCTCTCCCCCTCTACATCACTCTCTCTACAAATCAATGGAAGAACATCCTCGGGTGAGGATACCCCTGAATGTTAAATTCTATTTCATTTTAGTAAATGGAGTTGGGGTCCTACCCTGTTCCCCAGCACAGCTGCTCTCTGCATCGTCTACATTGCAGACCTTCCTTCCTCCAGATAATCCTCAAAGCCCGTGGGGACACAGCAGCTGGGCGCCCACAGGAAGCAAGGGGTCAGTGCGCCCTCACCGCTGTGGGGAGCCTCTGGGTCCGGCATTGCAGCTTTGGGCAGAGGCATGGCTTTGGCCACCACCAGCAAGAAGATGCGGGAGGAGGCCACCTGCTCCATCTGCCTGCAGCTGATGGCCGAGCCCGTGAGCATCAGCTGTGGCCACAGCTACTGCCAGGCCTGCCTTCTGCACTTCATGGGCCCACTCCCCGTAGCGCTGAACCACCGGTACAGGGAGACCTTCTCCTGCCCCCAGTGCCGGGCTCCCTTCCAGAGAGGCAGCCTGAGGCCCAACAAGCAGCTGGGCAGCCTCATCGCCGCCGTCCAGGAGCTGGAGCTGGAGCAGGAGCAGGAGCAGGAGCTGTCCTGCCAGGAGCACGGGGAGCGGCTGCACCTCTTCTGTGAGGACGAGGGCCAGCTCATCTGCTGGCGCTGCGAGCGCGACCCGCGGCACAAGGGCCACGCCACGGCGCTGGTGGAGGACGTGAGCCCCGGCTACAGGGTGAGTGGCCCCTTGTGTGTGTGAGACCCCATCATCCAGCCCAGTGCCCCCTCGTGCGCCCGAGACCCCCATCATCCAACCGGAGTCCAAGGTTGGGACTCTGAATGCTAGGTTTCCTCGTGTGCTGTTCTTTCTTCTAGGGTGAGGGGGGCAGGCGGGCTGGGTCATCGGGAAGGGTTAGGAGGGGTCTGACCTGAATCCAGTCCCGGCTGTCCAGCCCACTTTCCCAGATGGTCAGACTCATGCACGTGCCGGCTACCTGATGAACTTGTCCCTGTTCCTGCATGTCATGCGCTCACACACACACGTGCGTGTTTTTGTTTTGTTTTGTTTTGTTTTGATAATCCTCACCTGTGGGTATTTTTCCATTGATTTTTAGAGAGAGTGGAAGGGTGGGGCAGAGAGAGAAAAGCATTGATCTGAGAGAGACATGGATTGGTTGCCTCCTGCACATATGGCTACCAGGGCCGGGAACTGCAGCCGAGGTTCATGGCCTAGACCAGAATCGAACCTGGGGCCATTTAGTCCTTGGGCTGAGGCTCTAGCCACTGAGCCAGACCAGCCAGGGCTCCACCTGCACGTTTTATGGCCTCAAAGGTGCCTGTAATGAGATGGCGCCGTGTGCGTGTGAGAGTGAAGCACAGGGACCAAGCCCACCTCATGGGCAGCCTGCCGTCCAGTAGGGAAGACGCACCAGCAAAGGGGCGACCTGGCTCCCCTGGCCTGGGTGGTGGGAAGGGGTACCCCGGGGTGTGGGTGGTGTCGGGGAGCCCTCCCAGAAGTGAGCCTAAACACTAACCAGTGGTTGAGGATTGACCTAGGAACCAGAAGGTCGCGGTGTATTCCCGGTCAGGGAATATGCCTGGGTTTCGGGCTCCAACCACTGTAGGGTGTGCAGGAGGCAGCCGATCCATGATTCTGTCTCATCGATGTTTCTGTCTCTCTCTTCCTCTCTGAAACCAATAAAAATATATACATATTTTAAAAACATTAATGGTATGTAGAAGTGCTGAGTAAAGAGAGGGCTCTCCATGTGAGAGGACCCCATGGCAAACACACAGCAAGGGGGCAGGGGGCGTCTAGGGAAAGGGAGGTGTCGCCCGAGCCGTCCAATCAGCTCAGTCTAGGTCCCCGCAGGGTGTCCTGACCATTAGCCGGGAGGAGGGTCTGGTGACATTGGACAGAGAGCCCCAGGTACAGACATTCAGGTTATTCCCGTGAGAGGGAAAATTGAGGTGTGGTCAGCAAGAGTCACTGCATGTCTCCCTCCAGGAAAAGCTCCAGGAAGCGGTGAGGAAACTGAGGCAACTGGAAGCGGAATGCGCAAGCCAGAAAGCGTTCACGGCGAAGCAGATAGCCGAGTGGAATGTGAGAATGGGGGGTTCTCGCCGGGGCCACTGGAGGGCACCCCTGGGCTCAGGTGCAATCCCCACCCAGTGGGGCATGTGCAGGAAGCAACAGTGGAAATGTCTCCCACATTGATGTTCCTCTCGCTCTCTCTCTCCCCACCCTCCCTCCCTTCCACTCCCCTCTCTCTGACATTCACTGGGAAGAACATCCTCGGGTGAGGATTAACAACAGCAACACCAAAAAGACACGGGTTTCTTGGTGTCGAGCTCTTTTCTGTCCTAGCGCTTAGGCGTAGGGTCTGACTGGGCAAAGCACAGTCCTGGTGTCACTGGACCAGAGCGGGCAGGTGAGACCCCGAGAAGGAGCCATTGTCCTTCGATGTCTACATGGATGAGAACTCATCCCCTGCCCCTCCCCCTTCCAGCAGGAAATGGCCAGGAGGCCTGTGCCTGTCAGTGAAGCAGAATCTCTTGCCTGTTTTCCCAGAGCCATCCCCCACAGGGTTTCCAACTTTCTTTCTTTTTTTATTTTTTACTAGTGGTCAGTTGCATGAAGATTCTTGCAATAGGTCTTTCTTCACCTGGCTGCCGGCACCGGTTTTCCTCTGGCACCCGCCTTCCGCATTTGCTCTGGCCAGGGTCTGCATGCTTTGCTTCCTTCTGACCAGAGCACTGCTCCTATAGCTTCCTACCTCCCTCCCACCCCCTTATAGCAGGCGTCCTGCCCTGCCCAGCTGCTCTGCTCCTGGAATCGCGGGCAGTCGGGGCTGCAGCCATCTTTGACCTGCTAATTTGCATATTCCCTCCTGATTGGTTGGTGGGCATTGTGGAGGTGCAGTCAATTTACATATTTCTCTTTTATTAGTGTAGATAATTAGTGTAGATTTGTATTTATTTCAGAGAGGAAGGGAGAGAGAGATAGAAACATCCAAGAGGAGAGAGAATCATGGATCGGCTGCCTCCTGCATGCCCTTTACTGGGTATGGAGCCTGCTACCTGGGCCTGTTTCCTGACCGGGAATCCAACTTTGACCTCCTGGTTGATAAGTGGACGCTCAAAACCTGAAACCCTCCAGCTGGGCTGAGTGTCCTCTCTTGACTCTAGGACAAGATAGAGGCTCAGGGACAGAAAATCCAGGTGGATTTCCAGAACCTGCTCAGCTTCCTGAGGGAGGAGGAGAGAGCGTACCTGTGGAGACTGGAGAGTGAGAAAGAGCACACACTGCAGAGACTGAGGGACCGTGAGGCCAAACTGGGGCAGCAGAGCCGGGAGCTGGAGAGCCGCATCCTGGAGCTGGAGGAGCGATGCCAGGGCTCCGCCCAGAAGGTGCTGCAGGTGAGGCTGTGCCCTGGGAGGACGCCAAGCTGGCGGGTCCTGAGCTGCTGCGGGGGGAGGTGGGGATTGTGGGAACAGAGGACCGCCTGCCTCTCTCAGCAGTGGCACATCAGTGTGGGGGATTTAAAGGCATATTTCTCCTGTTTTTATTTAGTTATTTTGTCAGTCCTCATTCAAGGGTATTGTTCCTGTGGTTTTAGAGGGAGTGGAAGGGAGACAGCGAGACAGAGAGCAAAGTCGATGTCAGAGTGACACATTGATTGGTTGCCTCCCTCAGGTGCCCTAGTCCTTGGCCAGGGATCAAGCCTGCAACCAAGGCATGTGCCCTTGATGGGAATTGCACTTGGGACCATTAGGCCCACAGGCCGACGCTCTATCCACTGAGCCAAACCGGCTAGGCATAAAGGCATATTTCCTTTATTTTTATTTGTTATCATTTTTAACATATTTTTTATTGATTTGAGGGAGGAATGGAGAGGGAGTGAGAGATTGAAAGATCAATAATGAGAGAGAAACATTAATTGGGTCTGCAACCTGGACATGTGTCCTGACAGGGAATCAAACACTGACTTCCTGGTTAATAGGTTGATGCTCAACCACTGAGCCACACCAGCGGGGCTAAGCCCATTCCTTTTAGAATATTGTACAGACTAAAACCTACAAGGTGACTTCACTAGTCTATGGGGCTCTGTATGTAAATCAGAAATTTTGATTTGGCTCAAAAATCCAGGGTGGCTCAGTGGAGAGAGCATTAGCCTGAGGACGGAAGGGTCCCTGGTTCGATTCCGGTCTTTGACATGTACTTTGGTTGCAGGCTCCTCCTTGTCCCAGGCTCTGGTCTGGGCTTGTGCAGGAGGCAACCAATCAATGTGTTTCTCTCACATAGGTGTTTCTCTTTGACTCACCCTCTCTCTTTCACTCGTCCTAAAAATCAATGGAAAATTATTCTTGGGTGAGGATCAAGAAAAATAAAATTTCCCTGCTGGTAGAGGGGGTGGGTTCCTCGGCTGAACAGGCTAACGGGATGGCTATTGCTTCCACGTGCCTGGGGCCCAGGGGCACAGAATCCTGATGGTCAGGTGATGGTGGGGAACAGGTGGGGCTGACTGATGGGTGAGCCTGGCCTGCTGGGCCCTCCTTCCAGCCTCAGGAAGGTGAACCTCCCGCTACTCGGACCCTCCCCCCCCTCTGACTAATCTTCCCAGGTTTGGGTGGTGGAACTGGAGGGCGCCCCTCAGGGTGATCATGTCTCATGGCGGCTCCATCCCCGTGGGTCACCTGTGGCCGCCACCTCAGTGCCCAGTCTGGGCGCCATGCACCCACCTACCGCTGAGAGGCTTTGTGACACATGGCCTCTCTTGGGGTGCGCTCTGAGGGAAGTGAGGCTAAAGGAAGTGTGAGGGGTTCCCCGACCCCCCCCCCCCCCCCATTAACAGCCACAGGTTCCCCAGCACCTCAGCAAAGAGGGCACCTGGCTCAGAGGCTGAGCAGTGTCCTGCCATGCTGACAGTCCCAGAGGCCTGAGTGGGATTCATTGCATGGGGTGTCTGTCTGTTACCCGGAAACTCCCGGGGCGGGGGGGGGGGGGGGCGCTCAGGCCGCCTGTCTCTGTGTCCAATCACGAAGGCAGGATTGAGGCCTATAAGGTGTTTACTGAGAATGCCAGCCCACCAAAAAGACAGGGCACTTACAAGCATCAAGTCCTGAATCCCAGCAGGTGCAGGGGACAGGTTTATAAAGGGGTGTGCCACGCCAGCATGGCCATGGGTGAACCTGAGGGGGCATAGTGATGGATGAGAAAAGACAGATAAGAGAATAAAGCTGGGGCTAGGTGGGACTCTGCCCTCTGATTAGAGAGACAGTGCCATGGGCTGCAAGCCAAGTGTTTATTATACAGTCAGAGCACACAAAGCAAAACAAGGTAGTGGTCACCATAGTTACAATGTTCTTGTGAGTTTCACTTGTTTTGGCAGCACTTGCTGCACCTCCCACAGCCCATTAGCTACCTAGGAAAGATCTAGGGAGCAGCTATAAGGTTAAGCTTAATTATGCTAAGAGGGCTCTGCCCTCCAAGCTGGGACTTGTTTGTGGCCCTGCCACAGGTCAATCTGAGGCTTAACTCTATAGCCACTCCCTACAAAGGGGAAGGGGCTGGGGTGCTGTGTGCAGGCCTGGGGGGTCTCAGACGTCCAATATTAGTCCCCAGACGATGAGATAGTGCTGATCAGATGGTGTTTTGGCTCCTGGTGACCCTGCTTGTGGGTTCTGCTCTCTGGACTCACAGCTGAGTCACCTCCCCAATCACTTGGCACAGGGTTTGGAAAGGAAACTTAAGGAAAACTTAACCCATGTTCACATGTGAGAAACTTACCCTGTTCCCATAAGTGTAAGTGTCCTCAGATGTGAAACAGTAGGAGTACTTTCCAGAGTCATTCAGGTGCTCTACCGACCGGGTTATAAGGCCCCATCACACCCGCACCCAAGGCCAGGCCCCCCTGTGCCTCTGGGAGGAGCAGCAGCCCCATCAGCACGCTGCTCCCTCACTCACCTGTGCCTTTGTTTCCCACAGGACGTGAAGGGCGCCCTGAGCAGGTGAGTGTTGAAGGAAGGATGAGGAGGAGTGGGGTGCGGAGCCGCGGGGTGCCCGCTGAGCAGCTCAGGCCTCTGTCTCCCCCAGGAGCCAGGCCGTGCGGCTGCAGATCCCGGAGGTCCTCTCCTTGGAGGTTCAGACCCAGTGCGATGTCCCGGAACTCTACTTTGACCCGAGGAAACGGTTGAGGAGCCATCAAGGTACGTGAGGGCAGGGATAAATGGGATGGTTTCTACTTTATGGTCACAACCCGGAGCTCCTGTCGCTACTCTGAAACAAGGCTGAAACTCCAGAGCACAGGATGGTCTTATCCAAATAAACTGTTTTGCGAGCGGGTCTGCCTCTTGCCCCGACCCCCGAAGCCACCCAGGGTCCCTGGATGGGGTGGACATGGACCACGGGAGCCCTTTGTGTGCCTGCGGGTGAGGGAATCAGGAGGAAGTGCCCAGCTGCCTCTTCCCCACCCTCCAAAGGGACATTCTTGGAACAAAGGAGACCCCAGAACCCCATCCCCCAGCAGAACTGGGAGTTCGAGTCCGCCATAGCTAAACCCCAGGTGGTCATCACTCCCCTGTGAATGCCCACGCTGTCTGCCAGCGCCCTCAATTCTACCCTTTAGGTCCTTCTAATTACACAGGACTCTGCAAGGATGAGCCCCCTCTGTTCATATTTGTTTGGGATTTCCTGAACCATCTGACAGAGCTGCCTGGCAGTTGTGAAACTGACATGGAACAATTTGCAGAGACCCTGAGTGGCCGGGTCACCACGGACAAGGCTTTGCAAGAACTTGTGGACCTCATCTATGAACAGGTCACGTCCGTGCCAAAGTTCCGCTGCATGGGAGCTCGCCTGTGCAATTACCTGTCCCGTCACCTGACCATTAGCTCACAGAGGGGCAGCTTCCGCCGTGTGTTCTTTCAAAGATGTCAGACTGAACGTGACCTTAGAAATCAAGCTGCCAAGGGGGTTGAAGCAGCTCGGACACAATTCCATGGGTTCGTGCTCTTTCTGGGAGAACTTTATCTTCGGCTGCAGATCAAAGGAGCAAAGGAACAGGTTCTCAAAACAGCTTTTCTTCAGCCTGCTCTTTGGGAGTTGTTGGAAGCCCTCCTCTCTAACGCTGTGGATGATAACCTAGTTTGTGCGGTAAAATTACTGGAGTTGACAGGGCCCTTGTTGAAAGATGCCTGGACAGAACGAGGAAGGATGGACATGGAGGAAGTTATCCGGAGGATTGAGAACATCATCCAGGAGGTGCCCTGCAGTGCAGACGTGAGGCAGATGCTCTTGAAGCTCGTAGAACTCAGGTCAAGTAACTGGGGGAGAGTCCATGTCACCTCCACACTCAAGAGAAACAGCACCTGAGAACGATCCCAGCTGTTTTATGTCTGAACCACCTCTGGGTACAGCGGATGGTGCTCCTCTCACTGCAGCTGATCCCGATGACCACGATTCCTGTCAGGAGTGACCTGAGGGCAGGAGAGGGAGTGGGGGAGGGGGAAGGGCATATGTAATACTTACTAAAATCAAGATTTATTAAAAAAAAAAAAAAAAGAGTGACTTGAAAGAGAAGACTCTTTTTCCAGATTGTGAGGAAAATGGAGCAGATGTGTCAGAGATGGTGACCGAGCTTGGATGATATGGACGATGAGGTGGACCCAGAAGCTTCTGCACAGTTTTGTTGGGAACCAGAGCGTCCACGGAAGCAGTCGGGTTCAATGTCCATGGGTCAGTGTTAGGAAGCCGTGCAGGTGATGGGGGAATCAGAACGCAGGACACCTGTCACACTTGTACCCAATGAAGGATATTGAGAGATGTTATTAATGTACCACCTTCAGTCGTGTGTGACACTCTCTGCCACAATAAACTTTATTCCCTAGAACTTAAAAAATTAAATTAAATTAAATTAAATAAACTGTGTTGCCCTCGCTGGTTTGGCTCAGTGGACCGAAGATCGGCCTGTGGACAGAAAGGTTCCAGGTCCCATTCCGGTCCGGGTCACGTACCTCTACCAATAGATGTGTTTGTCTCTCTCTGTCTCTCCTTCTCCCTTCTACTCTCTAAAACAATCACTGGGAGCCCGGCCAGCGTGACTCAGTGATTGAGCATCGGCCTATGAACCACGAGGTCAGGGTTAGATTCCAGGTCGGGGCACAAGCCCAGGTTGTGGGCACAATCCCCAGTGTGGACGTGCACGAGGGAGTGGATCAATGATTCTCTCTCATCATGGATGTTTCTACCTCTCTCTTCGTCTCCCTTCCTCTCGAAAGTCAATAAAAAATATATTTAAAAAATAAAAAGAAATTAAAAAAAATTATAAAACCAAACAAAAAA
The DNA here is from genome assembly GCA_025583905.1 of Ia io. Taxonomy (NCBI): domain Eukaryota; kingdom Metazoa; phylum Chordata; class Mammalia; order Chiroptera; family Vespertilionidae; genus Ia; species Ia io. The sequence continues at coordinate 43,876,072 of JAJQQW010000022.1, forward strand.
TAACGGCAAAAAATCCCAAGGCGTATAGCCTATACATGTAGAATTATGTTTGTGTGAATACACACATCTACATTTATCTATGGGTGCATGTGAAGGCATATACATATTATGTATGTACATACCTATCTGTACATGCACACATGTACACACATGTAAATACATGTACAGACAGACACACACATATAAATTTGAGAGCTCAGGCCCACCCTGACCCACGGGCACATACAGCACTGTGATCAGTTTCCTACGCGTGATACATTTAGGAAGTGCTGTCAGGGAAGTGGAAGAACATTGTGAGGGAGAATCACTGATCAGCTGCCTCCTGCACACCCCACACTGGGGATAGAGCCCACAACCCGGGCATGTGCCCTGACAGGGAATCGAACCATAACCTCCTGGGTCCTTGGTCACTGCTCAACCACTGAGCCACACCAGCCGGCTCCCAGCTCACATCTCTCTGTCTGCCTACTCACTGCCTATTCTGGTGTGCCACCCGGTATGTCCATAGTCTCTGTTTTTTCCCTTTAAAATTTCATGCAATTTGTGCCTCTGACTGAGTTTGCTTAGGACGTATAAAGACAATTGGTTGCATGAAATTGCTAGAAAGAAAGTGTTCTATATAGCTGTGGCCTCGGCACACTGTGTGTCCACATACATATGCCGAGTCAGCAAAGGAACCACCTATGAAGTTCACGCTGGGGCTGTTACATAAGCAGCGAGTGACCTGGCCTTGCTGACTTCTCACCCAGATGGCCCCCCGTTCCCGGGGTGGGAGCGGGTTGTCATGGGTTTTTTTCAATGTCCCTCGATCAGGACTCCAGACAGCGTGCCACCCCCATGGGCACAGGGTCACCCAGCTGCCTCTGGCCTGGCTCCAGGGTGGGAGAGGGGACTTCTAACCTTCGGGTGAGTGGGGCTGGGGGTGAACCCATGTATTCTTCCTAGTCTACCGTCTCTCCCACCCAGTCTGCAATCGATCCCATAGCCTAAACTCTTTAGGGGGTTGAGTCTTCATCTCATAGCAGAACTGTGGTCTCAAAGGTGTGAGGTCCATGCCATCTGCTCTCTCTGTGGTCCCCGGAAGAATGCAGCAGAGTCAATGAAGCTCCAGCCTCCCTTTTGCCTAAGGGATTCTCAAAAGGGAGGCCTGTAGAGAGTGCCTGGGAAGGCACATGAGCTAATTGTTGGATGAATCCAGTGGCGTCAGAAGAGCCACATCCTGGAAACATACTGTGCCAGAGTGGGTGTGTTGTCAGTCTGACCATTAGCTCAGGTGCCAGGGGGTGGGTTTCATTATCTAAGTTCAGCCAGGTGCAGGGAACAGATGCAATTATCCAGGCTCAGCCAGGAATGACAATTATAAAGAAGCCACAAGAATGAAGAATTGCAGCCTGATCTTTAACCATGACTTCACATAATTTCCTTTGTCTTAAACTGTAGTAAAACTTCCTGGAATTATACTGTATAAAATAAATGTGCTGCACCAGCTGTGGGTCACTGTCTCTCCACCAGCGAGCATCTGTCCCACCTGGTCCCAGCTTTCCCTACTGTCCCTTTCATTTTCTCAATTCCCCCGATGCCCCTACTCAGGAATTGTCGTTTACTGTCTAGCCATGCTTGTTGCGGTCCAAGAGAGAAATACTTATAGAGCCCCAACAAATGGAAGGTGCTAGGGAGACCTGTGGGGGGAGGAGGCTGCTGTGAATTCCTGGGCTCAGCCCTGAGCACCTCTGTGTGGCCTGACCTTCTGCAGGGGCCACAGAACTGAGCAATGAACACTGCCTGACCACTAGGGGGCATCGCGAGGCAAATAGCAGCAGCCTGGAGAAGGAACTGACCTGCAGAAAGCTGAAGAGAACACACAGCCTGGAGGGGGCAGGGGGGTAAAGGGGGTGTCTAAGGAGTCTGAGAGTTTCCTGAGGAAAAATATATCCATGTTGCTCAGTGATAGAGCATCGGCCTTTTCACCTAAGGGCCTCGGGTTTGATTCCCAGTCAAGGGCACTTACCTTGGTCAATGTGTCTCTCTCAATTTGATGTACTCTCTCCCCCCTCTTCTCCCTGCCTCCACTCTCTCTAAAAAAAAGATGGAAAAAACATCCACGAGTATTAAAAAAAAAAAAAAAAATAAGTGTAGGTTGGGCCAGACAGTCCTTTTTAAAAAATATGCTTTTTATTGATTTCAGAGAGAAAGGGAGAGGGAGAGAGAGAGAGAGAGAGAGAAACATCAATGATGAGAATCATCCATTGGCTGCCTCCTGCTGCCCCAACTGGGGATCAAGCCTGCAACCCGGGCCTGTGACCAGGAATGGAACCCTGAGCTCTTGGCTTGTAGGTAGGTGGACGCTCAACCCCTGACACACGGGCTGGGCCGTGCAGTCCTTTTGCTCTAAGTGCCGCCCCCATGGTGGCCTGGGGCCTCCCTGGCTCCCGGCTCCCAGCTGGGTCCTGGCTGCTGGTGATGCTGAGGAGTGTCTGACCTGCAGAGCGACCTGAGGAGGAGAAGGAGGGTGGAAGTCACCAGCCCTTTCCACCACCCCCTTCAGAGCAGTGATGACAGAATAGGGACCCAAAATAGCAGAAAATAAAATAACATCTGCCCAGAGGCTGATGCACCCCGAGGGGGCTGGTGGGTGGCCAGGGCAGGAAGAGCTGCAGTCCTGCCTGTGGGCTGTGTTGCTCCCTGACCTCAGACGCTCCTGCTGGCCCAGATCTGACGGCCCGGTGAGGACCTGTCCCTGATCCTCGTGGCTGTAGAAGAAGGACTTCATCCCACCACTCACCTCCCTGCCAGGCCCAGCACAGCCACCTGCACACTCTTAGGGACATTTCCTGGTTTTTGCTCTAAAGCAAGCAGGGGCCCCACCCCCCACAGCAGGCAGTTTCATTTCTACTTGAGTCCCGCCCAGGATCTGGGAAGCTGCTGCTCCAGGGGACTCCCTACAGCGAGTGTGTGGCATTGGTGGTGGCCCAGGTACTGGGGAGGGTCCGGGCGGGTCTCCCTGGGAGAGTCCTGACACCGGTGTGTGGACAGGAAGGGGGGTGCGGTGGGGTGCCCGGGCGGCAGGGAGGGCCCGGGTTTCAGACACCAGGGCCGCTGGACTCTGTCCCTCCAGGCCCCTGCCGGGCCGCCCTTCCCCGCGGCCGCTTGCCTTCCACCAAACTCCAAGCTGATTCACCTCAGGAGATCCTGGATTCGAGGAGAGGGGAGGGGAGGACGGGACAGGCACCCTGGGGCCTCCGTGGTCTCAGGGAATGCGGGCTGTATTCCCATCATTGTCAGGTCCAAGCAAGGTCGCTGTGCAGCCTGCCCGCCTCCCTCCGCTCCCAGGAGGGCTGGCTGGCTCTGCAGAAGCTGCAGCTCCGGGCCAGGGCCCAGGGTCCCTCCTTCACTGTCTGGTTCCTGGGTCCTCCTTGGAGGAACTTGTGGTCTTGTCTTCCCATTTGCTCCCCCTCCCCTCCCCCCAGGGTTCCAGGTGCCTGGAACTTCTCCTGGGAGACAGTCCTGGCTGGAGGAGAGAGGTCACCTGACTGGTCCTCCAGGACCCGCCCCTCTCTGCTCAGCCCAGGTCTTTACCTTTTTTTAAAATATATTTTTATTGATTTCAGAGAGGACGGGAGAGAGAGATACATCGATGATGTTTTTCCTCCACGCCCTCCACTGGGGATGGAGCCAGCAAGCCAGGCATGTACCCTGACAGGAGTCCAACCAAGACTTCCTGGTCCATAGGTCGACACTCAACCACTGAGCCAGCAGGCCCAGGACTCTCAGGTCATGGAGGGCCTGCAGGGCGGCCTTGTTTACTTCCAGGTCATCCAGGTTGGGTTTCACTGGAGGAGATTTTTCCATTGTTTCTTACAGAGAACAGAAGGGAGGGCAGCTGGAGAGGGTGGGGGAGAGAGAGACCTCGGGAATTGAGCCCGGGAGGCCTGGGTGCCCAGTGGATGCTCTACTGCTGAGCGCCCTGGCCAGCCTTGGTTCCCTGTGGGGGGCAGTCGGGGAGAAAGGCTGGGGTGGGAGGCTCAGCGGGTCCACAGTCACTGATTCAGTGGAATCTTCTGAATCCACCCGGTTTCCTTAACCTTTTGCACTCGGATGTCGAGTGTGTCTCGACAAGGTTAGCATCGGTAGCAGGAATCGAGAAAAAAGCAAGCGAGTGCAAAGGGTTAAGTTGTAAAGAAAGGATCCTGGAACCAGTTATTCCCGATTATTCCTCATGTTCCTCAGCGGGGAGAGAGTCTCCCAGGCCCTGACTGAGTCCTTGGGGGCATCCCGCCTCCCTCTCGCCCTCCCTGTGTCTGGGGTCCAACACCACCTTCCCCCGTGACAGATGGTCTATATTGGGGCTTCATGCAGCCCCCCGTGGCCATGAACCGATTTAAAAGTGACCAGTTCTACCCGGTGTGGCTCAGTGGATAGAGCATTGGCCTGCGGACTGAAGGGTCCTGGGTTTGACTGCGGTCAAGGGCATGCACCTGGGTTGCAGGTTCCATCTCTGCCCTGGTCAGAGTGCATGTGGGAAGAAACCAATGGATGTTTCTCTCTGTCTCTCCCCATCCCAACCACTCTCTCTACAAATCAATGGAAGAACATCCTCGGGTGAGGATGCCCCTGAATGTTAATTTCCATTTCATTTTAGTAAATGGAGTTGGGGTCCTACCCTGTTCCCCAGCACAGCTGCTCTCTGCATCATCTACATTGCAGACCTTTCTTCCTCCAGATAATCCTCAAGGCACGTGGGGACACGGCAGCCGGGCGCCCACAGGAAGCGCAGGGTGGGTGTGCCTCCACCGCTGTGGGGAGCATTGCAGCTTTGGGCAGAGGCATGGCGTCGGCCACCACCAGCAAGAAGATGCGGGAGGAGGCCACCTGCTCCATCTGCCTGCAGCTGATGGCCAAGCCCGTAAGCATCAGCTGTGGCCACAGCTACTGCCAGGCCTGCCTTCTGCACTTCATGGGCCCGTCCTCCTCCCTGCGGAGCCTGCTGGACACCTTCTCCTGCCCCCAGTGCCGGGCTCCCTTCCAGAGAGGCAGCCTGCGGCCCAACAAGCAGCTGGGCAGCCTCATCGCTGCCCTCCGGGAGCTGGAACTGGAGCAGGAGCAGGAGCAGGAGCTGTCCTGCCAGGAGCACGGGGAGCGGCTGCACCTCTTCTGCGAGGACGAGGGCCAGCTCATCTGCTGGCGCTGCGAGCGCGACCCGTGGCACAAGAGCCACACCACGGCACTTGTGGAGGACGCGGGCCCTGGCTACAGGGTGAGTGCCCCCTCGTGTGCCCGAGATACCATCATCCAGCCCAGTGGCCCCTCGTGCATGGCCTGCTGTCCAATAGGGAAGACGCACCAGCGAAAGGACGGCTTGGCTCCCCTGGCCTGGGTGGTGGGAAGGGGTGCCCCGGGGTGTGGGTGGTCTCAGGGAGCCCTCCCAGAAGTGAGTCCTGAGGAGCCTAAACACTAACCATGTGGCCCTGCCTGCGTGGCTCAGTGGTTGAGCATCGACCTAGGAACCAGGAGGTCATGGTTAGATTCCTGGTCGGGGCACATGCCTCCGTTCCCCAGTGTAGGGCGTGCAGTAGGCAGCCGATCCATGATTCTGTCTCATCACTGGTGTTTCTGTCTCTCTTCCTCTCGGAAAGCAATAAAAACACATACATATTTAAAAACAAACATTAATGGTATGTAGAAGTGCTGAGAAAAGAGAGGGCTCTCCATGTGAGAGGACCCCGTTGCAAACGCACAGCCAGGGGGTGGGGGGCGTGTAGGGAAAGGCAGGTGTCCCCCAGACTTCGAATCAGCTCAGTCTAGGTCCCCGCAGGGTGTCCTGACCATTAGCCCAGAGGAGGGTCAGGTGACATTGGACAGAGAGCCCTGGGCACAGACATGCACGTTATTCCCGTGAGAGGGAGCAGCGAGGTGTGGTCAGCAAGAGTCACTCCATGTCTCCCTCCAGGAAAAGCTCCAGGAAGCGGTGAGGAAACTGAGGCAACTGGACGAGGAATGCGCAAGCCAGAAAGCGTTCACAGCAAAGCAGATAGCCGAGTGGAATGTGAGAATGGGGGGGTTCTCGCTGGGGCCGCTGGAGGGCACCCCTGGGCTCAGGTGCAATCCCCACCCAGTGGGGCATGTGCAGGAGGCAACAGTGGAAGTGTCTCTCACATTGATGTTCCTCTCGCTCTCTCTCTCCCCACCCTCTCTCCCTTCCACTCCCCTCTCTCTGACAATCACTGGAAAGAACATCCTTGGGTGAGGATTAACGACAGCAACACCAAAAAGACACGGGTTTCTTGGTGTCAAGCTCTTTGCTGTCCTAGCTCTTAGGCGTAGGGTCTGATCGGGCAAAGCACAGTCACGGTGTCACTGGACCAGAGCGGGCAGGTGAAACACCGAGAAGAAGCCATTGTCCTTTGTTGTCTACATGGATGAGAACTCATCCCCTGCCCCTCCCCCTTCCAGCAGGAAATGGCCAGGAGGCCTGGGCCTGTCAGAGAAGCAGAATCACATGCCTGTTTACCAAGAGCCACCCCGCACTGGGCTTTCAACTTTCTTTCTTTTTATTTTATTTTATGTTTGTACTTATTTCATAGAGGAAGGGAGAGAGAGATAGAAACATCCAAGAAGAGTGAGAATCATGGATCAGCTGCCTCCTACACATGCCCTCTACTGGGGATGGAGCCAGACCTGGGCACATGTACTTACCAGGGCACATGTACTTACCAGGACCTCCTGGTTCATAGGTGGACACTCAATCATCGAGACCCGCTGGCCGGGCTGAGCATCCTCTCTTGACTCTAGGAGAAGATAGAGGCTCAGAGACAGAAAGTCCAGGCGGACTTCCAGAACCTGCACAGCTTCCTGAAGGAGGAGGAGAGGGCGTACCTGTGGAGACTAGAGAGCGAGAAAGAGCACACACTGCGGAGACTGAGGGACCGTGAGGCCAAACTGGGGCAGCAGAGCCGGGAGCTGGAGAGCCACATCCTGGAGCTGGAGGAGCGATGCCAGGGCTCCGCCCAGAAGGTGCTGCAGGTGAGGCTGTGCCCTGGGAGGACACCAAGGTGGCGGGTCCTGAGCTGCTCCGGGGGGAAGTGGGGAGCGTGGGAACAGAGGACCGCCTGCCTCACTCAGCAGTGGCACATCAGTGTGGGGGATTTAAAGGCATATTTCTCTTATTTTTATTTAGTTATTTTGTTAATCCTCATTCAAGGTTATTGTTCCATTGGTTTTGGAGAGAGTGGAAGGGAGAGGGAGAGACAGAGAGCAAAGTCAATGTGAGAGGGACACAGTGATTGGTTGCCTCCCACAGGTGTCCTAACCCTGGGCCGGGGATCAAGCCTCCAATCAAGGCATGTGCCCTTGTCGGGAATTGAACTTGGGACCCTTCATTCCACAAGCCTATGCTCTCTCCACTGAGCCAAACCAACGAAGGCATAAATGCATAATTCATTTATTTTTAACATTTTTAACCTATTTTTTTAAATTGATTTCAGAGAGGAAGGGAGAGGGAGAGAGATAGAAGCATCAATGATGAGAGAGAATCATTGATCGAGCCTGCAACCTGGACATGTGCCCGGACAGGGAATCAAACGCTGACCTCCTGGTTTATAGGTTGATGCTAAACCACTGAGCCACATCAATGGAACTAGGCCTATTCCTTTTAGAATATTGAACAGACTAAAACATACAAGGTGGCTTCACTGGTCTACAGGGCTCTCTCTATATATAATTCAGAAAATTTTGATTTGGCTCAAAAATCCAGTGTGGCTCTGTGGGTCCTGAGGACATAAGGTTCCCGGGTTCGATTCTGGTCAAGGGCACGTACCTTGGTTGCAGGCTCCTCCCTGTCCCAGGCCGTGGTCAGGGCTCATGCAGGAGGCAACCAACTGATGTGTTTCTCTTGGTTGAGGATCAAGAAAAATAAAATCCCTCTGATGGTAGAGGGGTGGGTTCCTCGGCTGAACAGGCTCACGGGATGGCTTCCGCTCCCACGTGCCTGGGTCCCAGGGGCACAGAACCCTGATGGTCAGGTGATGGTTGGGACCAGGTTGGGCCGACGCATGAGTGATGGGTGAGCCTGGCCTGCAGGGCCCTCCTTCCAGCCTCAGGAAGGTGGACCTCCCGCTCCCTGCACCCCCTCCCCCCACTCTGCTCAACCCAGGTCCGGGTGGTGGAACTGGAGGGCGCCCCTCAGGGTGACCATGTCTCAGCTGCTCCATCCCCGTGAGTCACCTGTGGCCGCCGCCTCAGTGCCCAGTCTGGGCACCGTGCACCCACCCACCGCCGAGAGGCTTTGTGACACGTGGCCTCTCTTGGGGTGCGCTCTGAGGGAATTGAGGCCAGAGGCAGCGTGGGGGCTCCCCGCAGGCCCTTAGCAGCCGAAGTCTCCCCAGCACCTCAGCAAGGAGGGCGCCTGGCTCAGGGGCTGAGCTGTGTCCTGCCATGCTGACCATCCCAGAGGCCAGAGTGGGGATGGTTGCACGGGGGGTCCATCTGTTCCCCGGATACCCCCGGGCGGGCTCAGGCTGCCTGTTGCTGTGTCCAATCACGAAGGCAGGGTTGAGGCCTATAAGGCGTTTACTGAGAAGGCCAGCCCACCAGGAAGACAGGGTGCTTACAAGCATCAAGTCCTGCCTCCAGCAGGTGCAGGGTACAGGATTATAAAGGGGAAGGGGCTGGGGTGCTGTGTGCAGGCCTGGAGGTCTCAGCCGTTCGCTATTAGTCCCCAGACGATGAGATGGTGTTGATAAGATGATGCTTTGGCTCCTGGTGGGTTGGCCTGACACTGCTTATGTGTTCTGCTCTCTGGACTCACAGCTGAGTCACCTCCCCAGTCACTTGGCACAGGGCTTGGAAAGGAAACTTAAGGAAAAACTTAACCCCTGTTCACATGTGAGAAACTGACCCCTGATCCCATAAGTGTAAGTGTCCCCAGATGTGAAACAGTAGGAGTACTTTCCAGAGTCATTCAGGTGCTCTACCGACCGGGTTATAAGGCCCCATCACACCCGCACCCAAGGCCAGGCCCCCCTGTGTCTCTGGGAGGAGCAGCCGCCCCATCAGCACGCTGCTCCCTCACTCACCTGTGCCTTTGTCCCTGCAGGACGTGAAGGGCGCCCTGAGCAGGTGAGTGCTGCAGGAACGACGAGGGGGAGTGGGGTGCGGAGCCGCGGGGTGCCCGCTGAGAAGCTCTGGTCTCTGTCTCCCCCAGGAGCCAGGCTGTGCGGCTGCAGACCCCGGAGGTTCTCTCCTTGGAGGTTCAGACCGACTGCGAGGTCCTGGAGCTCTGGTTTGACCTGAGGAAACGGTTGAGGAGCCATCAAGGTACGTGAGGGCCTTTGACCAAGCGCTTAGCGGACCACACCTCAGTGCAGCCTCCTCCCTGCCCAGGTCAAGGGAACAAATGGGAGGGTTTCTACTTTATGGTCAGAACCCTGAGCTCCTGTCCCTAGTCCGAAACAAGGCTCAGAGTCCAGAGCTGTCCCAGGTAGATCCCAGAAACGATCTTGGGGTGTTTATCCACAGCGTCGCTTGAGATGAACTTTGACCGTGCAGGTGTCGGGACATTCAAGTAGTTGCTAGCGAAGAGACTACTCTACAAAAGCAAGACCAAGGGCAGGCCTAGGACCGAAAAGACCAAAAACTTTAACTTCAGTTTTAAGCGTACGCACAGTAATTCAATTAACTGCTGGAGTAATTACACCACATGACATAGATGCAGTTGCAGATCACACAGCAGTTTGTTACTCACACACGTTCCTGATGCTGCGGGTACAGGCTTAATGGGATCCCGGTGGTGCTGTCCTCTGGGGTCTGGCAGCTGGGCTGGTCCGGATGCAGGAGGCCGGCGTTCCTCACCCGAGAGCTCGGTCGCATCTTGATCAGGTGGTACTAGCTGTTCTTCTGTTGTCTGGCAGAGAGAGGAGTGTGGAGTGGCGTCGCTTGCCGGACCGAAAAAAGGACTTGCCTTTGTGGCGGTCTCTACAGGCGAGCACTGTTGGCTGGTCAGGACCCGTTTTTAAAGCCTGCTCGTACCCCCAGCAGTCCAGGTGGCTATCAGTGAATGACGTCAATGCCCACATGTTAATCTCAAACAGGGCGAGGGGCTCCATGTAGTTATCTAGGGAAAGTACATCACTCACACATATGGTTACCTTAGCAAGTCACTCTGAGTCAGTAACTAAGGTTCAAATCCTTATCTGTGGGGTACACACGCTTCAGGGCAGTGGGGAATGTGTCCTTAATATCACACTTTAGGTTAACTCAAATATTTCAAAACCTTTTCAACATTTTTAGACATTTTTTAAGTATTTTAAACATTTCTCTATATTACTATAAGCAGAGCACAGGCTGGTATTCTCTAAAATAAACGATGATGGAGGGGGGCCTGCCTGCAGCCCCAACCCCAGAAGCCACCCAGGGCCCGCGGGGGAGGGTCCCTGAGGAAGCGCCCAGCTGCCCCTTCCTCTCTCTCTGAGGGGACATTCTAGAAATAAAGGAGACCCCAGGACCCCATCCCCTGGCAGAACTGGGAGTCCGAGTCCGCCATGGCTAAACGCCAGGTGGTCATCGCTCCCCTGTGAATGCCCATGCTGTCTGCCAGCGCCCTGAATTCTACCCTTGAGGTTTCTTCTAATTACACAGGACCCTGCGAGGATGAGCCCCCTCTGTCTGTATTTGTTTGGGATTTCTTGAACCATCTGACAGAGCTGCCTGGCAGTTGTGAAACTGACATGAAACAGTTTGCAGAGACCCTGCGTGGCCGGGTCACCACAGACCAGGCTTTGCAAGAACTTGTGGACCTCATCTATGAACAGGCCACGTCCGTGCCAAAGTTCCACTGTGTGGGAGCTCGCCTGTGCAATTATCTGTTCCGTCACTTGACCGTTAGCTCACAGGGGAGAAGTTTCCGTGAAGTGTTCAATAAAAGATGTCAGACTTATTATGAGCCTAGATATCAAGCTGCCAAGGGGGATGAAGCAGCTCGGAAACGATTCCATGGGTTTGTGCTGTTTGAAGGAGAACTTTATCTTCTGCTGAAGATCAAAGGAGAAAATGGACGGGCTCACACAGCTTTGCTTCGGGGGCTTTTGAATGCCCTCCTCTCTAACCCTGTGGACGATAACCTAGTTTGTGCTGTAAAATTACTGGAGTTGACAGGGCCTGCGTTGGAAGATGCCTGGAGGGAACAAGGAAGGAAGGACATGGAGAAAGTTATCCGGAGGATTGAGAACATCATCGAGGAGGCGCCCTGCAGTGCAGACGTGAGGCAGATGCTCTTAAAGCTCATAGAGCTCCGGTCAAGTAACTGGGGGAGAGTCCCTGTCACCTCAGCACTCAAGAGAAGCAGCACCTGAGAATGATCCCAGCTGTTTTATGACTGAACCACCTCTGGGTCCAGCGGATGGTGCTCCTCTCACTGCAGCTGATCCCGATGCCCACGATTCCTGTCAGGAGTGACGTGAGGGCGGGAGAGGGAATGGAGGAGGGGGAGGGCATATGTAATACTACAATCAAGATTTATTTAAAAAAAAAAAAAGTGACTTGAAAGAGAAGACTCTTTTTCCAGATTGTGCGAAAATGGAGCAGATGTGTCAGGGCTGGTGACCGAGCTTGGATGATATGGACATGAGGTGGACCCAGAAGCTTCTGCACAGTTTTGTTGGGATCCAGAGCGTCCGCAGAAGCAGTCGGGTTCAATGTCCATGGGTCAGTGTTAGGAAGCCCTGCAGGTGATGAGGGTACCGGAATGCAGGGAACCTGTCAAACTTGTACCCAATGAAGGATGGTGAGGAATGTGACTAATGTACGCACCTTCAATCGTGTGTGACACTCTCTGCCACAATAAACTTTATTCCCTAGAACTTAAAAAAAAATAAAATAAAATAAAATAAAATAAAATAAAATAAAATAAAATAAAATGATTTGTGTTGTCCTAGCTGGTTTAACTCAGTGGATAGAGGTTAGGCTCAGTGGATAGAGGTTTAGCCTGCGGACATAAGGGTCCCAGGTTCCATTCCAAGGGCCCGTTCCTCTACCAATCAATGTGTTTCTCTCTCTCTGTCTCTCCCCCTCCCTTCTACTTTCTAAAAATATCAGTGGAAGCCCGGCCGTCATGACTCAGTGATTGAGCATCGACCTATGAACTAGGAGGTCAGGGTTCGATTCCAGGTCGGGGCACAGGCCTGATTTGCGGGCACAATCCCCAGTGTGGGGCGTGCACAAGGAAGTGGATCAATGATTCTCTCTCATCATTGATGTTTCTACCTCTCTCTTCCTCTCCCTTCCTCTCGAAAGTCAATAAAAAATATATTTAAAAAATAAAAAGAAATTTTAAAAACTTATAAAACTAAACAAAAAGATAACTACAAAAAATCCCAAGACATATAGCCTATACATGTAGAATTATGTGTGTGTGAATACACACATGAACATTTATCTATGTGTGCATGTGTAGACACACACACACACACATGCATAGAAATTTGAGAGCTCAGGCCCACCCTGACCCACGGGCACGTCCAGCACTGTGATCAGTTTCACATGCCTGATACATTTAGGAAGTGCTGTCAGGGAAGTGGAAGAACACTGTGAAGTAGAATCACTGATCACCCGCCTCCTGCACATCCCACACTGGGGATTGATCCCACAACCGGGAACTGCCATGACTGGGAATCGAACCCTGACCTTCTGGTTCCTAGGTCACTGCTCAACCACTGAGCTCACCAGCCGGCTCCCAGCTCACATCTCTCTGTCTGCCTCCTAACTGCCTCTTCTGGGTGTGCCAGCCGGCATGTCCATAGTCTCTGTTTTTTCCCTTTAAAAATTCATGCAATTTGTGCCTCTGACTGAGTTTGCTTAGGACGAATAAAGACAATTTGTTGCATGAAACTGCCAGAAAAAAAAAGTGTTGTATATAGCTGTGGCCTCGGCATGCTGTCTGTGTGTCCACACACGTGTGCCGAGTCAGAACAGGCACCACTGATGAAGGTCACGCTGGGGCTGTTACATAAGCAGCGAGTGACCTGGCCTTGCTGATTCCTCACCCAGATTGCCCCCTCTTCCTGGGGTGGGAGTGGGCTGTCATGGGTGTTTTCAATGTCCCCCGACCTGGACCCCCGGCAGTGAGCCAACCCCATGGGCACAGGGTCACCAAGCTGCCTCTGGCGCTGGCTCCAGGGTGGGAAAGGGAACTTCTAACCCTCGGGTGAGTGGGGCTGCGGGTGAACCCATGTGTTCTTCCTAGTCTGCCTTCTCTCCCACCCAGTCTGCAAGCGATCCTGTAGCCTAAACTCTTTAGGGGGGTGAGCCTTCATCTCAGAGCAGAACTGTGGTCTCAAAGGTGTGAGATCCATGCCATCTGCTCTCTCTGTGGTCCCCAGAAGAATGCAGCAGAGTCAATGAAGTCCCAGCTTCCCTTTTGTCTAAGGGATTCTCAAAATGGAGGCCTGTAGAGAGTGCCTGGGAAGGCACATGAGCTAATTGTTGGATGAATCCAATGGCGTCAGCAGAGCCACATCCTGGAAACATACTGTGCCAGAAGCGGGTATGTTGTCAGTCTGACCATTAGCTTAGGTGCCAGGGGGTGCATTTCATTATCTAAGTTCAGCCAGGTGCAGGGAACAGATGCAATTATCCAGGCTCAGCCAGGAATTACAATTATAAAGAAGCCACAGAATGAAGAATTGTATCCTGATCTTTAGCCATGATTTCACATAATTTCCTTTTGTCTTAAACTGTAGTAAAACTTTCTGGCATCATACTGTATAAAATAAATGCGCTGCACCGGCTCTAGGTCACTGTCTCTCCACCAGCGAGAATCTGTCCCACCCAGTCCCCACCCTTTCCCTACTGTCTCTGTATCTGTCTCTTTCCTTTTCTCAATCCCCCCTTCGCCCCTACTCAGGACTTGTCGTTTGCTCTCTAGCCATGCTTGTTGCGGTCCAAGAGAGAACTACTTATAGAGCCCCCACACTTGGAAGGTGCTAGGGAGACCTGTGGGGGGAGGAGGCTGCTGATGAACTCCTGGGCTCAGCCCTGTGCACCCCTGTGTGTGGCCTGACCTTCTGCAGGGGCCACAGAACTGAGCAATGAACACTGCCTGACCACTAGGGGGGCATCACGAGGGAAATAGGAGCAGCCTGGAGCAGGAACTGACCCACAGAAAGCTGAAGGGAACACACAGCCTGGGGTGGGTGGCTAAAGGGGGTGTCTAAGGAGCCTGAGAGTTTGCTGAGGAAAAATATATCAATGTTGCTCAGTGATAGAGCATCGGCCTTTTCACCTAAGGGCCTCGGGTTTGATTCCCAGTCAAGGGCACTTACCTTGGTCAATGTGTCTCTCTCACTTTGATGTACTCTCTCCCCCCTCTTCTCCCTGCCTCCACTCTCTCTAAAAAATTGATGGAGAGAGGCACCGGGCTGACAGCCAAGCCCCACAGCAGCTCAGTGTTGGGCCAGGATCACCCATCCTGAATGTCTATATCTGAGGAGAATGGCATCTCTAGGTGAACCAGCCTGGAACGGTCCTCGGTTAGGAAACCTAGAGTTTAGATCTCGCCGAGGACCTGCCAACGAGGAGGGAGAGGAGGTCGCGGAGGTCAGCTTCTCCAGCCCTGGGCTCATCTCATTGAACAACAGCGGCCAGGGGCATGGGAGGGCGCAGATTCGGAACCTCTGTCAGGCCTTCTGCGACTGGCTGCAGCCAGAGACGAACAGCAAGCAGGAGATGATTGTCTGCCTGGTGCTGGAGCAGTTCCTGCACAACAGGCCCCACAGAGACAGGGCCGCGAGGCAGCAGAAGTGGGAGTCGTGTGGCAGAGACCTGGAGTCGCTCATGGAGGACCTGGATGATGAGGACCGGAGGCCCGTCGGCTTGGTCCACGTCCAAATGCAGGGGCAGGGAGCCCTGTTTTGGGAGAACATGCCCTGAGGACAGGCCGTGGCCCACTTCATGGAGCAGCACCCAGCAGTAGCCGCCATAGCGCTCACCCCGGGGACACCCTCCCGGACTCCCACAGACACATGCCGCCAACAGGACCAGGAGATGCAGATGACCATGGCGGCAGCCTTTCCAGCGAAGACCACCGACCCCCTGCCCTGCTCATCCTCCAGGCAGAGAGCCGCCCGGGGCCCGCAGAGGGCGACGCGCCCTGGGAGAGTCCACGCAGCCCCAGAGCAGCCAGGCCGGGCGCCTCCAACGCCCAGGAAGAGCCTCCCCGAGAGGAGACCCGGGAGGAGACCCGGAAGCCGGGGGGCGGAAGCCCCAGCAGCACCCGGAAGCTGTACTCGTGTGACCGGTATCCCTGGGCCTTCCGGTACTTCTCGCGGTTCCGGCTCCACCACAGGAGACACAACAACGAGCGGCCCTGCGCCTGCGCCACGTGCGGCGACGCCTTCTTCCAGGCCTCGGACCTGCACGTGCACCAGCGGATCCAGGCGCGGGAGAGGCCTTTCCGTGCGGCCGCTGCAGCCGGGCCTTCAGCCACAGGACCAACCTGGGGCCCAGGAGCGCATCCACACGGACACCACGCCCTACCCGTGCGCTCAGTGCGGGAGGGCCTACCGCCAGTCCTCCACCTACCGCCGCCACCTGCGGATGCACCAGAGGAAGGACTCCACATCTGGGGAGTGTACATCCGGGGCCTCCACATCTGGGGAGTGTACATCCGGGGCCTCCACATCTAGGCACTCTACATCCGGGGACTCCATGCCCCGGGCCTCTCCACCCGGGGATACCACGCCTGGTGCTTCCTCCCGGTAATAAGTATGTGTGTGCGTAGATATATTTATTTTACTTATGTTATTTAGCCTTTTTATTGATATCAGGGAGGAAAAGAGAGAAACATCAATGACCAGAGAGAATCATTGATCAGCTGCCTCCTGCATGCCCCCCACTGGGGGTCAAGCCCCCAACCCCCCACGGCATGTGCCCTAGAAAGTGGCTGACACGTTTCCAATCACTAATAAATAGTTGTGGAATAAAAAAATAAAAAAAAAATCGATGGAGTCCTAACTGGTTTGGCTCAGTGGATAAAGTGTAGGCCTATGGACTCAAGAGGGGCCCGCAGAGGGCGACAGGCAGGTACCTCGGTTGCGGGCACATTCCCAGTAGGGTGTGTGCAGGGGCAGCTGATCGATGTTGCTCTCTCATCGATGTTTCTAACTCTTTATCCCTCTCCTTTTCTCTCTGTAAAAAATCAATAAGGCATATTTTAAAAAATCGATGGAAAAAAACATCCTTGAGAGAGGAAAAAAAAAAAAAAAAGAGTAACTCTAGGTTGTTCCCGACAGTCCTGTTTTAAAAATATATTTTTTAAAAATTGATTTCAGAGAGAGACACAGAGAGAGAGAGAGACATCAATGATGAGAGAGAATCATCCATTGGCTGCCTCTCCCGGATCAAGCCCCCAAGCCCAGGTGGAATGGAACTTTGAGCTCTTCGCTTGTAGGTAGGTGGACGCTCAACCCCTGACACACAGGCTGGGCCCTGCAGTCCTTTTGCTGTAAGTGCCGCCCCCACGGTGGCCTGGGGCCTCCCTGGCTCCCGGCTCCCAGCTGGGTCCTGGCTGCTGGTGATGCTACCAAGTGTCTGACCCTGCAGAGCGACCTGAGGAGGAGAAGGAGGGCAGAGGTCACCAGCCCTTTCCACCACCCCCTTCAGAGCAGTGATGAAAGAATAGGGACCCAAAAATAGCAGAAAATAAAATAACATCTGCCCCCTATAGGGTTGGTCAGTGGCCAGGGCAGGAAGAGCTGAAGTGGGGCCTGTGGGCTGTGCCGCTCCCTGACCTCAGACGCTCCTGCTGGCCGAGATCCGAAGTCCCGGTGAGGACCTGTCCCCTGTTTTTTCCCCCCACTCTTTTAAAAAAACCTATGTTATTGATTTTTTACAGAGAGGAAGAGAGAGGGATAGAGAGTTAGAAACATCCATGGGAGAGAAACACCAATGGGAGAGAAACATTGATCAGCTGCCTCCTGCACACTTCCTACTGGGGATGTGCCTGCAAACAAGGTGTATGCCCTTGACAGGAATCGAACCGGGAACCTTTCAGTCCTCAGGCCGACGCTCTATCCACTGAGCCAAACTGGTCAGGGCCCTGACCTCTTTCCTGGTGATGCAGAAGGACTTCTTCCCACCACTCCCTGCCCTGCCAGGCCCAGCCCTGCCACCAGCACACCCTTAGGGCCCAGCCCAGCCAGGTGCAAAAGCTCAGGGCCATTTCCTGGTTTCCTCCCAAAGGGAGCAGGGCCCGCCCCTCACCTCAGGCAGTTTCACTTCTACTTGAACCTCCAGCCCAGGACTTGGGAAGTAGGTGCTCCAGGCGACTCCCTCCAGCAAGTGGTGGCCCAGGTACTGGAGAGGGTCTGGGCAGGTCTCCCAGGGGGGGGTCCTGACACCCAGTGTGTGGACAGGCCGGGGGGGGGGGGGTGCGCGGGTTCGGTGGGGAGCCCGGGGAGGCAGGGAGGGGCAGGTTTCAGACACCAGGACAGCTGGACTCTGTCCCTCCAGGCCACTGCCCGCCGCCCTTCCCCGAGCCCGCTTTCCTTCCACCAAACTCCTAGCTGATCCAACCTCAGGAGATCCCTGGTGTGAGGCCAGGGGAGTGGAGGACGGAACAGGCAGCCCGGGGTTCCTGGAGGGCAGGTCCGATCTTGGGGACACAGCTCAGCCACAGAGGACCCGAGTGTGTCCAGGGGAAGTCACCCTCCCAGGAAGGGACCCTGAGCAGAGACTCTGTGGCCCTGGAGGCTGCCCTGGTGACAGAGGAAGAGGCCATCCGTGGTCTCAGGGAATGCGGGCTGTATTCCCACCATTGTCAGGTCCAAGCAAGGTCGCTCTGCAGCCTGCCCGCCTCCCTCCGCTCCCAGGAGGGCAGGCTGGCTCTGCAGGAGCTGCAGCCCCAGACCAGGGTCCCAGGGTCCCTCCTTCGCTGTCCGGTTCCTGGGTCCTCCCTGGAGGAACTTGGGGTCTTGTCTTCCCATTTGTCCCCCTCCCATCCCCCTAGGGTTCCAGATGCCTGGAACTTCTCCTGGGAGACAGTCCTGGCTGGAGGAGAGAGGTCATCTGACTGGTCCTCCAGGACCCACCCCTTTCCGCCCAGCCCAGGTTTTACCTTTTAAAAAAATATATTTTTATTGATTTCAGAGAGGAAGGGAGAGGGAGAGAGAGAAACATTGATCATGTTTCCCCTGTATGCCCCCCACTGAGGGTGGAGCCCACAACCCTGACCTCCTGGTCCAAAAGTCCACACTCAACCACTGAGCCAGCCAGCTGGGCACCTCTCAGGTCAGGGAGGGCCTTGAGGGCGGCCTTGTTTACTTCCGGGTCATTCAGGTTTGGTTTCACTGGAGGAGATTTTTCCATTGTTTCTTACAGATAACAGAAGGGAGGGCAGCTGGAGAGGGAGAGAGAGACCTCGGGAATTGAACCAGGACATGTCGGTGCCCAGTGGATGCTCTGCTACTGAGTGCACTGGCCACCCTTGGTTCCCTGTGGGGGGCAGTCGGGGAGAAAGGCTGGGGTGGGAGGCTCAGCGGGTCCACAGTCACTGATTCAATGCAATCTTCCGAATTCACCCAGTTCCTTAACTTGCAAAGAAAGGATCCTGGAACCAGTTATTCCCGATTATTCCTCATGTTCTCAGAGGGGAGAGAGTCTCCCAGGCTCTGACTGAGTCCCTGGGGGCCATCCCACCTCACTCTCGCCTTCCCTGTGTCTGGGGCCCAACACCACCTTCTCCCGTGACAGATGGTCTATATTGGGGCTTCATGCAGCCCCCATGGGCATGAAGCGATTTAAATGTGACCAGTCCTACCTGGTGTGGCTCAGTGGATAGAGCATTGGCCTGCGGACTGAAGGGTCCTGGGTTCGACTGCAGTCAAGAGCAGGTACCTAAGTTTCAGGTTCCATCTCTGGCCTTGGTGGGAGTGCAGGTGGGAGGCAACCAATGGATGTTTCTCTCTCTGCCTCTCCCCCTCCCCACCACTCTCTCTCTACAAATCAATGGAAGAACATCCTCGGGTGAGGATACCCCTGAATGTGAAATTCCATTTCATTTTAGTAAATGGAGTTGGGGTCCTACCCTGTTCCCCAGCACAGCTGCTCTCTGCATCGTCTACATTGCAGACCTTTCTTCCTCCAGATAAGACCTCAAGGCCTGTGGGGACACGGCAGCCGGGCGCCCACAGGAAGCGTGGGGTGGGTGCGCCTCCATCGCTGTGGGAAGCCTCTGGGTCCGGCATTGCAGTTTTGGGCAGAGGCATGGCGTTGGCCACCACCAGCAAGAAGATGCGGGAGGAGGCCACCTGCGCCATCTGCCTGCAGCTGATGGCCGAGCCTGTGAGCATCAGCTGTGGCCACAGCTACTGCCAGGCCTGCCTCCTGAGCCTCATGGGCCCGGCCTCTTCGCCTCAGAGCCAGCAGGACACGGAGACCTTCTCCTGCCCCCAGTGCCGGGCTCCCTTCCAGAGAGGCAGCCTGAGGCCCAACAAGCAGCTGGGCAGCCTCATCGCCGCCGTCCGGGAGCAGGAGCAGGAGCAGGAGCAGGAGCAGGAGCAGGAGCAGGAGCAGGAGCAGGAGCAGGAGCAGGAGCAGGAGCAGGAGCAGGAACAGGAACTGTCCTGCCAGGAGCACGGGGAGCGGCTGCACCTCTTCTGCGAGGACGAGGGCCAGCTCATCTGCTGGCGCTGCGAGCGTGACCCGCGGCACAAGGGCCACGCCACGGCGCTCGTCGAAGACGCGGGCCCCGGCTACAGGGTGAGTGCCCTTCGTGTGCCCGAGACCCCATCATCCATCCCAGTGCCCCCACGTGCACCCGAGACCCCCACCATCCAGCCGGGAGTCCAAGGTTGGGACCCTGAATGCTAGCTTTCCTCCTGTGGCTCTTCTAGCCGAGGTGGGCGGGGTGGGAAGGTTTAGAGCAGGCATCCTCAAACTACAGCCCCCTGGGCCACGTGCGGGTGTTTTTGCCGTTGTTTTTTTACTTCAAAATAAGATATGTGCCGTGTGCATAGGAATTTTTTCATAGTTTTTTTTAAACTGTAGTCCGGCCCTCCAACGGTCTGAGGGACAGTGAACTGGCCCCCTGTTTAAAAAGTTTGAGGACCCCTGGTTTAGAGGTTTAGGATGGGTCCTCCCTGCAACCAGTCCCAGCTGTCCAGCCCCACCTTTCTGGATGGTCAGACTCACCCAAGACCCGGCTACATCATGAACTAGTCCTAGCTCTAGCGTGCCATGCACTCACACGCACACATGTGTGGTTTTTGTTTGTTTTTAGATAATCCTCATCCAAGGATATTTTTCCATTGATTTTTAGAAAGAGTGGAAGATGGGGGGAGAGAGAGAAAAGCATTGATCTGAGAGAGACGTGGATTGGTTGCCTCCTGCACACGCGGCGACCAGGGCCGGGAACTGCAGCCGAGGTACATGCCTTTGACTGGGATCGAACCCGGGGCCCTTTAGACCTCGGGCTAAGGATCAATTCACTGATCCAGACCAGCCAGGGCCGCACCTGGGTGTTTTATGGCCTCACGGGTGCCTATAATGAGCCGGCGCCATGTGTGGGTGCGTGGGAGAGTGAAGCACAGGGACCAAGCCCACCTCGTGGGTGGCCTGCAGTCCAGTAGGGAAGACACACCAGCGAAAGGACGGCCTGGCTCCCCTGGCCTGGGTGGTGGGAAGTGGTACCCCAGGGTGCGGGTGGTCTCGGGGAGCCCTCCCATAAGTGAGTCCTGAGGAGCCTAAACACTAACCATGTGGCCCTGCCTGCGTGGCTCAGTGGTTGAGCATTGACCTAGGAACCAGGAGGTCACAGTGGGATTCCAGGTTGGGGTACATGCCAGAGTTTCGGGCTCCATCCCCAGTGTAGGGTGTGCAGGAGGCAGCCGATCCATGATTCTCTCATCATTGGTGTTTCTGTCTCTCTTCCTCTCTGAAAGGAATAAAAACACATACATTTTTTAAAAAAATTAACGGTATGTAGAAGTGCTGAGAAAAGAGAGGGCTCTCCATGTGAGAGGACCCTTTGGCAAACACATAGCCAGGGGGGTGGGGAGGGGCGTGTTGGGAAAGGCAGGTGTTGCCCCAGCCTTCGAATCAGCTGAGTCTAGGTCCCCGCAGCGTGTCCTGACCATTAGCCCAGAGGAGGGTCAGGTGACATTGGACAGAGAGCCCCGGGCCCAGACATTCAGGTTATTCCCGTGAGAGGGAGAAGCAAGGTGTGGTCACAAGAGTCACTCCATGTCTCCCTCCAGGAAAAGCTCCAGGAAGCGGTGAGGAAACTGAGGCAACTGGACGAGGAATGCACAAGCCAGAAAGCGTTCACAGCAAAGCAGATAGCCGAGTGGAATGTGAGAATGGGGGGTTCTCGCTGGGGCCGCTGGAGGGCACCCCTGGGCTCAGGTGCAATCCCCACCCAGTGGGGCATGTGCAGGAGGCAACAGTGGAAGTGTCTCTCACATTGATGTTCCTCTCGCTCTCTCTCTCCCCACCCTCTCTCCCTTCCACTCCCCTCTCTCTGACAATCACTGGAAAGAACATCCTTGGGTGAGGATTAATGAAGGCAACACTAAAAAGACACGGGTTTCTTGGTGTCGAGCTCTTTTCTGTCCTAGCGCTTAGGCATAGGGTCTGACTGGGCAAAGCACAGTCCTGGTGTCACTGGACCCGAGCGGGCAGGTGAAACCCCGAGAAGGAGTCATTGTCCTTTGATGTCTACATGGATGAGAACTCATCCCCTGCCCCTCCCGCCTTCCAGCAGGAAATGGCCAGGAGGCCCCTGCCTGTCAGAGAAGCAGAATCTCTTGCTTATTTTCCCTGAGCCATCCCCCGGCCGCACCCCCCCCCCCCCCGCCCCCCCGCCCCCGGTTTCCAACTTTCTTTCTTTTTTATTTTTTACTAAAGGCCCCTTGCATGCAGATTCGTGCAATAGTTCTTTCTTTACCCGGCTGCTGCCACCGGTTTTCCTCTGGCACCTGGGACCCAGGCCTTTGCTCTGGCCTCCGCCTTCCGCCTTTGCTCCGGCCAGGATCTGCATGCTTCGCTTCCTTCTGACCACAGCACTGTTCCTATAGCTCCCTCCGTCCCCCCCTCTCCCCCTCATAGCAGGTGTCCTCCCTGCCCAGCTGCTCTGTTCCTGAAATCGCTGGTGGGCGGGGCTGCAGCCATTTTTTACCTGCTAATTTGCATATTCCCTCCTGTTTGGTTGGTGGGTGTTGCGGAGGTACTGTCAATTTACATATTTCTCTTTTATCAGTGTAGATTTCTATTTATTTCAGAGAGGAAGGGAGAGAGAGATACAAACATCCAAGAGGACAGAGATTCATGGATTGGCTGCCTCCTGCATGCCCTCTACTGGGAATGGAGCCTGCAACCTGGGCATGTGTCGTGACTGGGAATCCAACCATGACCTCCTGGTTGATAGGTGGATGTTCAACACCTGAGCCCCGCTGGCAGGGCTCAGCATTCTCTCTTGACTCTAGGAGAAGATAGAGGCTCAGAGACAGAAAGTCCAGGCGGACTTCCAGAACCTGCACAGTTTCCTGAGAGAGGAGTTGAGGGCGTATCTGCAGAGACTGGAGAGAGAGAAAGAGCACACACTGTGGAGACTGGGGGACCGTGAGGCCAAACTGGGGCAGCAGAGCCGGGAGCTGGAGAGCCGCATCCTGGAGCTGGAGGAGCGATGCCAGAGCTCCGCCCAGAAGGTGCTGCAGGTGAGGCTATGCCCTGGGAGGACACCAAGCTGGCGGGTCCTGAGCTGCTCCGGGGGGAGGGACGTGGGGAGTGAAGGAACAGAGGACCACCTGCCTCGCTCATCAGTGGCCCATCATGTGGGGGATTTAAAGGCATATTTCTCCTATTTTTATTTATTTATTTTGTTAATCCTCATTCAAGGGTATTTGTTCCTTTGGTTTTAGAGGGTATAGAAGGGAAAGGGAGACACACAGAGAGAAAAACGTCTATTTGAGAGGGACACAGTGATTGGTTGCCTCCCACAGGTGCCCTAGTCCTGGGCCAGGGATCAAGCCTGCAACCAAGGCATGTGCCCTTGACAGGAATTGAACTTGGGACCCTTCAGCCCACAGGATGATGCTCTATCCACTGAACCAAACCAGCTAGGGCATAAAGGCATATTTCCTTTACTTTTATTTCTTATCATTTTTAACATATTTTTTTGTTGTTGATTTGAGAGAGGAATGGAGAGGGAGAGAGAGAATGAAACATCAATAATGAGAGAGAAACATTAATTGGGTCTGCAACCTGGACATGTGTCCTTACAGGGAATCAAACCCTGACCTCCTGGTTCATAGGTTGAGGATCAACCACTGAGCCACACCAGCAGGGCTAAGCCTATTCCTTTTAGAATATTGAACAGACTAAAACCTACACGGTGACGTCACTGGTCTACAGAGCTCTATATAAAAGTCAGAAATTTTGATTTGGCTAAAAAATCCAGTGTGGCTCAGTGGAGAGAGCATTAGCCTGAGAATGGGAGAGTCCCGGGTTCGATTTTAGTCAAGGGTATGTACCTTGGTTGCAGGCTCCGCCCTGGCCCTGGCCCTGGTCAGGGCTCCTGCAGGAGGCAAGCAATCGATGTGTTTCTCTCCAGTGAGGATCAAGAAATGTACAATATCCCTGCTGGTAGAGGGGTGGGTTCCTCGGCCCAACAGGCTCACAGGATGGCTTCCGCTCCCATGTGCCTGGGTCCCAGGGGCACAGAACCCTGACGGTCAGGTGATGGTGGGGACCAGGTGGGGCTGCCCGAGTGAGTGATGGGTGAGCCTGGCCTCCTGAGCCCTCCTTCCAGCCTCAGGAAGGTGAACCTCCCGCTACCTGCACCCTCCCCGCACTCTGCTCCCTCCATGTCCTGGTGTTGGAACTGGAGGGCGCCCCAAGGGTGACCATGTCTCATGGCGGCTCCATCCCCGTGGGTCACCTATGGCCGCCACCTCAGTGCCCAGTCTGGGTGCTGTGCACCCACCCATCGCCAAGAGGCTTTGTGACACGTGGCCTCTTTTGGGGTGTGCTCTGAGGGAAGTGAGGTCAGAGGAAACATGGGGAGCTCCCTGTCCCCTCCCCCTTAACAGCCCCAGGCTTCCCAGCACCTCAGCAAGGAGGGAGCCTGGCTCAGAGGCTGAGCTGTGTCCTGCTGTGCTGACCGTCTCAGAGGCAAGAGTGGGATTCATTGCACAGGGAGTCCATCTGTTACCCGTTAACCCCGGGCGGGCTCAGGCCACCTGTCACTGTGTCCAATCACGAAGGCAGCGTTGAGTCCTATAAGGCATTTACTGAGAAGGCCAGCGGGACAGCCTGGCTCCTGGGGGAGACAGAGGCCTGAGCTGCTTAGCGGGCACCCTGAGGATTATAAGCATCAAGTCCTGCCTCCCAACAGGTGCAGAGAGCAGGTTTATAAAGGGGTGTGCCACGCCACCATGGCCATGGGTGAACCTGAGGGGGTGTAGTGATGGATGAGAAAAGACAGATAAGAATAAAGCTGGGGCTAGGTGGGACACTGCCCTCTGATTAGAGAGACAGTGCCATGGCCTGCAAGCCGAGTGTTTATTTTACAGTCAGAGCACACAAAGCAAAACAAGGTAGTGGTCACCATAGTTACAATGTTTTTGTGAGTTTCACTTGTTTTGGCAGCACTTCCTGCACCTCCCACAGCCCATTAGCTACCTTGGAAGGATCTAGGGAGCGGCTATAAGGTTAAGCTTAATAATGCTAAGAGGGCTCTGCCCTCTATACGGGAACTTGTTTGTGGCCCTGCCACAGGTCAATCTGAGGCTTAACCATATAGCCACTCCCTACAAGGCATAGGGGCTGGGGTTCTCAGACATCCGCTATTAGTCCCTAGACGATGAGATGGTGTTGATCAGATGGTGTTTTGGCTCCTGGTGACCCAGTTTATGGGTTCTGCTAGCTGGACTCACAGCTGAGTCACCTCTCCAATCACTTCGCACAGGGCTTGGAAAGGAAACTTAAGAAAAACTTAGCCCCTGTTCACATGTAAGAAACTGACCCCTGTTCCCATAAGTGTAAGTGTCCTCAGATGTGAAACAGTAGGAGTACTTTCCAGAGTCATTCAGGTGCTCTACCAACCGGGTTATAAGACCCCATCACACCCACACCCAAGGTCGGGCTGCCCTGTGCCTCTGGGAGGAGCAGCAGCCCCATCAGCTTGCTGCTCCCTCACTCACCTGTGCCTTTGTTTCCCACAGGATGTGAAGGGCGCCCTGAGCAGGTGAGTGCTGCAGGAAGGGCGAGGGGGAGTGGGGTGCGGAGCTGTGGGGTGCCCGCTGAGCAGCTCTGGCCTCTGTCTCCCCCAGGAGCCAGGTTGTGTGGCTGGAGACCCCGGAGGTCCTCTCCTTGGAGGTTCAGACCAAGTGCGATGTCCCTGAGCTCTACTTTGACCTGAGGAAACGGTTGAGGAGCCATCAAGGTACGTGAGGTCGTTGCCAAGCACTTAGGGTACCACAGCGAAGTGCAACCTCCGCCCTGCCCAGGTCGAGGGGACAAATAGGAGGGTTTCTACTTTATGGTCACAACCCTGAGCTCCTGTCGCTAATCTGAAACAAGGCTGAGACTCCAGAGGACAGGCAGCTCTTCTCTAAAATAAACTGTGTTGGGAGTGGGGCCCGCCTCCAGCCCTGAATCCCGAAATACTCAAGTCCCAAGCATTTGGGTGGGCATGGACCAGGGGAGTCCTTTGTGTGCTTGCGGGAGGGAAGGTTCTGGGAGGAAGCGCCAAGCGTGCCCTTTTCCTTTCTCTGAGGGGACATTCTTGGAAGAGATGAGAACCCAGGAACCCATCCCTCAGCAGAACTGGGAGTCTGAGTCTGGGGGTGGTCGTGGCTCCCCTGTGAATGCCCACGCTGTCTGCCAGCACCCTGAATTCTACCCTTGAGCTTCTTCTAACTACACAGGACCCTGCGAGGATGGTCTCTCTCTGTCTCTATTTGTTTGGGATTTCTTGAACCATCTGACAGAGCTGCCTGGCAGTTGTGAAACTGACATGGAACAGTTTGCAGACACCCTGAGTGGCCGGGTCACCACGGACGAGGCTTTGCAAGAACTTGTGAACCTCATCTATGAGCAGGTCACGTCTGTGCCAAAGTTCCGCTGTGTGGGAGCTCACCTGTGCAATTACCTGTCCCGTCACCTGACCATTAGCTCACAGAGGAGCAGCTTCTGCCAAGTGTTCTTTCAAAGATTAAAGACTGAATGTGCCTCTATAGATCAAGCTTTTGAGGGGGATGAAGCAGCTCGGAAACGATTCCATGGGTTCGTGCTCTTTCTGGGAGAACTTTATCTTCTGCTAAAGATTGAAGGGCCCAAAGCACAGGTTCGAGCATTTGCTCTTCGGGGGCTGTTGGATGCCCTCCTCTCCAACCCTGTGGACGATAACCTAGTTTGTGCGGTACAATTACTGGAGTTGACAGGACCCGCGCTGGAAGATGCCTGGAAGGATCAAGGAAAGACGGACATGAACACAGTTATCCAGAGGATTGCGAACATCGCCCTGGACGTGCCCTGCAGTCCAGATGTGAGGCAGATGCTCTTGAAGCTCGTAGAGCTCCGGTCCAGTAACTGGGGGAGAGTCCCTGTCACCTCAGCACTCAAGAGAAACAGCACCTGAGAATGATCCCAGCTGTTTTATGTCTGAACCACCAATGGGTCCAGCTGATGGTGCTTCTCTCACTGCAGCTGATCCCGATGACCATGATTCCTGTCAGGAGTGACGTGAGGGTGGGAGAGGGAGTGGGTGAAGGGGAAGGGCATATGTAATACTTTCAACAATCAAGATTTATTTATTTTTTTAAAAAAGAGTGACTTGAGGAGAAACCAAGATGGCGGCATAGTAAACACCTATACTGTTGCCTCGCAGAACAATTTCAAAACTGCAACTGGAAGACAGAGCAGACATCGTCCAGAACCATCAGAAAGCTGGCTGAGTGGAAACTCTACAACTAGAAGGAAAGATAAAACGACACTGAGACCCAGAGGCGCTGTGGAGGACAGAGGTGCGGAGACCCGTGTGTGCAGAAAGGGCAGGCAGCAGAATACGCAGCTGGCTTACTCGAGGCTCGCGGAGAGGGCGGGCAGCAAGCGCAGTCTGCTGTCTTGTTCAGGAAACAAAACCTCCCAACTGCACTGAAATCCAGTTCCGGGTGAGACTTTGGGTACCCAGACTCATTCAGGGAGAAATTGGACTGTCTGGCAGTGGGCGAAACTCGAGGGCAGCCTTCTCTCAGAGGTACGTGCAGCCATTGCCGCAGGACACTGGGACACAGGGGCCTCGTAGGGTGGGACTGATGGGAAATCAAGGCTGTCTGCTCCACCCTGAGAGGTTTTTCAACAATTTCCTTGAAAAAGCCAATAACTTTAATGAGGACCTCGAAGATATGAAAAAAGATCAACTAGAAATTAAACATACACTGACTGAAATAAAAGATATTATATAGAGACCTAAAAGCAGACTAGATGATTGCAAGAACCAAGTCAAAGATTTGGAATACAAAGAAGCAAAAAACACTCAACCGGGAAAGCAAAAAGAAAAAAGAATCCAAGAAGTTAAAGATAGTGTAAGAAGCCTCTGGGACAACTTCAAGCGTACCAACATCATAATTATGGGGGTGCCAGAAGAAGAGAGAGAGCAAGATACTGAAAATCTATTTGAAGAAACAGTGACGGAAAACTTCCCCCACCTGGTGAAAGAAATAGACTTACAAGTCCAGGAAGCATACAGAACCCCAAACAAAAGTAATCCAAAGAGGACCACACCAAGACACATCATAATTTAAATGGCAAGAGCAAAAGACAAAGAGAGAATATTAAAAAACAGCAAGAGAAAACAGTTTGTTGCCTACAAGGGAGCACCCATATGATTGTCAGCTGATTTCTCAACAGAAACTATGCAGGCCAGATGCGAATGGCAAGAAATATTCAAAAGTGATGAACAGCAAGAGACTACAACCAAGATTACTCTACCCAGCAAAGCTATCATTCAGAATTGAAGGTCAGATAAAGAGCTTCACAGATAAGAAAAAGCTAAAGGAGTTCATCACCACCAAACCAGAATTATATGAAATGCTGAAAGGCATTCTTTAAAAAGAGGAAGAAGAAGAAAAAGATAAAGATAAAAATTATGTACAACAAATACGTATCTATGAACAAATGAATCTAAAAACCAAGGGAATAAAAAATATGATGAACAGAATAAACTGGTGAATATAATAGAATTAGGGGCATAGAAAGGGAGTGGACTGACAATTCTTGGAGGAAAAGGGGAGTGGGGGTGCAGGAAGAGACTGGACAAAAATCGTACACCTATGGATGAGAACAGTAGGGGGAGGTAAGGGCAGAGGGTGGGGTATGAACATGGTGAAGGGGAGCTATGGGAGGGAAAAGAGGAACAATTGTAATAATCTGAACAATCAAGATTTATTAAATTAAAAAAAAAAGTGACTTGAAAGAGAAGACTCTTTTTCCAGATTGTGCGAAAATGGAGCTGATGTGTCAGGGCTGGTGACTGAGCTTGGATGATATGGATGATGAGGGGACCCAGAAGCTTCTGCACAGTTTTGTTGGGAACCAGAGCATCCGCGGAAGCAGTCGGGTTCAATGTCCACGGGTCAGTGTTAGGAAGCCGTGCAGGTGATGGGGGAACCGGAATGCAGGGAACCTGTCACACTTTTACCCAATGAAGGATGGTGAGGGATGTGACTAATGTATGCACCTTCAGTCGTGTGTGACACTCTCTGCCACAATAAACCTTATTCCCTAGAACTTAAAAAATAAAATAAAATAAAGTAAAATAAAATAATAAAATAAAATAAACTGTGTTTCCCTAGCCCAGTGGATGATGAGAGAGAATGATGAGAGAGAATCATCCATTGGCTGCCTCCTGCTGCCCCCCACTGAGGATCAAGCAGAAACTGGGGTGGAATGGAACTTTGAGCTCTTGGCTTGTAGGTAGGTGGACGCTCAACCCCTGACACACGGTCCGGGCCGTGCAGTCCTTTTGCTCTAAGTGCCGGCCCCACAGTGGCCTGGGGCCTCCCTGGCTTCGGGCTGCCAGCTGGGTCCTGGCTGCTGGTGATGCTGAGGAGTGTCTGACCCTGCAGAGGGACCTGAGGAGGAGAAGGAGGGCGGATGTCACCAGCCCTTTCCACCACCCCCTTCAGAGCAGTGATGACAGAATAGGGACCCCAAAATAGCAGAAAATAAAATAGCATCTGCCCAGAGGCTGATGCACCACGAGGGGGTTGGTCAGTGGCCAGGGCAGGAAGAGCTGCAGTCGGGCCTGTAGACTGTGCTGCTCCCCAGCCTCAGACACTCCTGCTGGCCCAGAGCCAAGTTGCCGGGGAGGACCTGTCCCCAGTCCTCGTGGCTGTACGAAAAGGACTTCTTCCCACCACTCCCCGCCCTGCCAGGCCCAGCCCAGCCATGTGCACATGCTTAGGACCATTTCCTGGTTTCTTCTCCAAACCCAGTAGTGGCTCCGCCCCCCACAGCAGGCAGTTTCATTTCTACTTGAGTCCCTCCCAGGACCTGGGAAGTGGCTGCTCCAGGGGACTCCCTCCAGCAAATGAGAGGCTTCTTTGGTGGCCCAGGTACTGGGGAGGGTCCGGGCTGGTCTCCCAGGGAGGGTCCTGACACCTGGTGTGTGGATAGGAAAGGGGGTGGGGTGGGTGGCCCAGGCGGCAGGGAGGGGCGGGTTTCAGACACCAGGGCCTCAGGACTCTGTCCCTCGAGGCCCCTGCTCGGCCGCCCTTCCCCAAGGCTGCTTTCTTTCCACCAAACTCCAAGCTGATCCACCTCAGGAGATCCAGGGTGGGAGGCGAGGGGAGTGGAGGCTGGGACAGGCCCCCCAGGGGCCCCCGGAGGGCAGGTCCTGTCCTGGGGACACAGCCCAGCCACAGAGGACCCGAGAGTGTCCCCGGGAATCACCCGCCCAGGAAGGGACTCTGAGCAGAGACTCTGTGGCCCTGGAGGCTGCCCTGGTGACAGAGGAAGAGGCCATCCGTGGTCTCAGGGAATGCGGGTTGTATTCCCACATTGTCAGGTCCAAGCAAGGTCGCTCTGCAGCCTGCCCGCCTCCCTCCGCTCCCAGGAGGGCAGGCTGGCTCTGCAGGAGCTGCAGCCCCGGGCCAGGGCCCAGGGTCCCTCCTTCGCTGTCCGGTTCCTGGGTCCTCCCTGGAGGAACTTGGGGTCTTGTCTTCTCATTTGCTCCCTCTCCCCTCCCCCCAGGGTTCCAGGTGCCTGGAACTTCTCTGGGAGACAGTCCTGGCTGGAGGAGAGAGGTCATCTGACTGGTCCTCCAGGACCCGCCCCTCTGTGCCCAGCCCAGGTCTTTACCTTTTAAAAATATATATTTTCATTGATTTCAGAGAGGAAGTGAGTGGGTGAGAGAGAAACCTCTGTTAACGTAAAAAAAAAAAAACCACACCATTGAAATCTGTAAAGAATTTTTGTGAGTTTATTTGAGTCAAACTGTCAACATATGCCGGGAAGCAGAACCTCAACGACTGAGATAATGCTCCGGAGAATGGAGGGTTACATCTGTATTTATACACTGCAATCAAAGGAAAGGGACTTAGGGGAGTTACATGAAATTCATTGGTGATAGATTAGGGAGGTGGGAGAAAGCAAAGGGGGAAACCTCTAGGGTAGGGGGAAAAGTGAAATGACGGACATGTGCTTCTTTTACAGAGATGGATACAGGATACTTTAACGTAATTAACAGCTGACAATTAACTTGATACCAATCACAATGAAGGAATGACCCTGTGCCATTTGCTGTGTCCTGAGGCTTCCGGGGTAAAAAGGAAGTTACAAGTTACTCAGACATCTCACACATATGTTATCTTAGAGGCAAAAAGGCAAATGGGCTCATTAGAGAACATCTAAGTTGATCTTTGTCAGGGAAAATATCTGCCTAGGCCATGACTGCCCACTCACTATAACCTGTTTGTAGTTAACTATTTAATTTTTTAACCATCTTTTGTGGTTATTTTGGGTCTCTGAGTTTGCAAGACTGCCACACAGGTCTCTCCTGAGCTTGTCAGGTTAGCATGTGGCTCCTTTTGTCCAACCTCGCTGGTCCATAGGTCGACACTCAGCCACTGAGCCAGGAGGCCTAGAGCCTCTCAGGTCAGGGATGACCTGGAGGGCGGCCTTGTTTACTTCCGGGTCATCCAGGTTGGGTTTTCCTGGAGGAGATTTTTCCATTGTTTCTTACAGAGAACAGAAGAGAGGGCAGCTGGAGAGGGTGGGGGGAGAGAGAGACCTCGGGAATTGAACCCAGACATATCGGTGCCCAGTGGACACTCTGCTACTGAGCGCACTGGCCAGCCTTGGTTCCCTGTGCGGGACAGTCGGGGAGAAAGGCTGGGGTGGGAGGCTCAGCAGGTCCACAGTCACTGTTTCAATGGAATCTTCCAAATCCACCCGGTTCCTCAAGTTGCAAAGAAAGGATCCTGGAACCAGTTATTCCCGATTATTCCTCATGTTCCTCAGTGGGGAGAGAGTCTCCCAGGCCCTGACTGAGTCCCTGGGGGCATCCCGCCTCCCTCTCGTCCTCCCTGTGTCTGGGGTCCAACATCACCTTCCCCCGTGACGGATGGTATATACTGGGGCTTCATGCAGCCCCCCGTGGCCATGAAGCGACTTTAAAAGTGACCAGTTCTACCCGGTGTGGCTCAGTGGATAGAGCATTGGCCTGCGAAGTGAAGAGTCCTGGGTTTGACTGCGGTCAAGGGCAGGTACCTAGGTTGCAGGTTCCATCTCCGGCCCTGGTCGGAGTGCATGTGGGAGGCAACCAATGGATGTTTCTCTCTGTCTCTCCCCGTCCCCACCACTCTCTCTACAAATCAATGGAAGAACATCCTTGGGTGAGGATACCCCTGAATGTGAAATTCCATTTCATTTTAGTAAATGGAGTTGGGGTCCTACCCTGTTCCCCAGCACAGCTGCTCTCTGCATTGTCCACATTGCAGACCTTTCTTCCTCCAGATAATCCTCAAAGCCTGTGGGGACACGGCAGCCGGGCGCCCACAGGAAGCGCGGGGTGGGTGTGCCCTCACTGCTGTGGGGAGCCTCTGGGTCCGGCATTGCAGCTTTCGGCAAAGGAATGGCATCGGCCACCACCAGCAAGAAGATGCGGGAGGAGGCCACCTGCTCCATCTGCCTGCACCTGATGGCCGAGCCTGTGGTCATCAGCTGTGGCCACAGCTACTGCCAGGCCTGCCTCCTGTGCTTCATGGGCCCGGCCTCTTCGCCTCAGAGTCAGCAGGACACGGAGACCTTCTCCTGCCCCCAGTGCCGGGCTCCCTTCCAGAGAGGCAGCCTGAGGCCCAACAAGCAGCTGGGCAGCCTCATCGCCGCCCTCCAGGAGCTGGAGCAGGAGCAAGAGCTGTCCTGCCAGGAGCACGGGGAGCGGCTGCACCTCTTCTGCGAGGACGAGGAGCAGCTCATCTGCTGGCGCTGCGAGCGAGACCCACGGCACAAGGGCCACGCTACGGCGCTCGTGGAGGACGCGGGCCCCGGCTACAGGGTGAGTGCTCCCTCATGTGCCCGAGATCCCATCATCCAGCACAGTGCTTCTTCGTGTGCCTGAGACCCCCGTCATCCAGCCCAGTGCCCTCTTGTGCGCCCGAGACCCCCATCATCCAGCCCAGTGCTCTCTTGTGCGCCCGAGACCCCCATCATCCAGCCCAGTGCCCCTTCGTGTGTCCAAGACCTCCGTCATCCAACCCAGTGCCCTCTCGTGTGCCCGAGAGCCCATCATCCAGCCCAGTGCCCTTTTGTGCATGGCCTGCCATCCAATAGGGAAGACGTACCAGCGAAAGGACGGCCTGGCTCCCCTGGCCTGGGTGGTGGGAAAGGGTACCCGGGGGTGTGGTGGTCTCGGGGAGCCCTCCCAGAAGTGAGTCCCTAGGAGCCTAAACACTAATCATGTGGCCCTGCCTGCGTGGCTCAGTGGTTGAGCATCGACCTAGGAACCAGGAGGTCACGGTGGGATTCCTGGACAGGGCACATGCCTGGGTTTCGGGCTCCATCCCCAGTAGAGGGCGAGCATGAGGCAGCCGATTCATGATTCTGTCTCATCGATGTTTCTGTCTCTCTTCCTCTCTGAAAGGAATAAAAATATATACATACTAGAGGCCTGATCCACGAAATTCGTGCAACAGTAGGCCTTCCTTCCCTAGCTGCCAGCACCAGCTTCCTTCTGGCACCCAGGACCCAGGCTTCCCTTACAGCCCCGGCTTTGTCCGGAAGGTTGTCCAAAAGGACGTCCGGTCTAATTAGTATGTTAGGCTTTTATTATTATATATTTAAAAACAAAATTAACGGTATGTAGAAGTGTGAGCATAAAGAGGGCTCTCCATGTGAGAGGTCCCCATGGAAAATACACAGCCAGGGGGCGGGGGGCGTGTAGGGAAAGGCAGGTGTCCCCTGAGCCTTTGAATCAGCTGAGTCTAGGTCCCCGAAGGGTGTCCTGACCATTAGCCGGGAGGAGGGTTACGTGACATTGGTCAGAGAACCCCGGGCACAGAGTGTCAGGTTATTCCCGTGAGAGGGAGCAGCAAAGTGTGGTCAGCAAGAGTCACTCCACTTTTCACCTCCAGGAAAAGCTCCAGGAAGCGGTGAGGAAACTGAGGCAACTGGAAGAGGAATGTGCAAGCCAGAAAGCGTTCACAGCGAAGCAGATAGCCGAGTGGAATGTGAGAATGGGGGGTTCTCACCTGGGCCGCTGGAGGGCACCCCTGGGCTCAGGTGCAATCCCCACCCAGTGGGGCGTGTGCAGGAGGCAACAGTGGAAGTGTCTCCCACATTGATGTTCCTCTCGCTCTCTCTCTCCCCACCCTCCCTCCCTTCCACTCCCCTCTCTCTGACAATCACTGGAAAGAACATCCTCGGGTGAGGATTAATGACAGCAACACCAAAAAGGCACGGGTTTCTTGGTATCAAGCTCTTTGCTGTCCTGGTGCTTAGGCGTTGGGTCTGACTGGGCAAAGCACAGTCCTGGTGTCACTGGACCAGAGCGGGCAGGTGAGACCCCGAGAAGGAGCCATTGTCCTTCGTTGTCTACATGGATGAGAACTCATCCCCTGCCCCTCCCGCCTTCCAGCAGGAAATGGCCAGGAGGCCCGTGACTGTCAGAGAAGCAGAATCACTTGGCTGTCTACCGAGAGCCATCCTCCACTGGGTTTCCTACTTTCTTTCTTTTTTATTTTTTACTAGAGACCCGTTGCATGAAGCTTCGTGCAATAGGTCTGTCTTCACCTGGCTGCCGGCACCGGTTTTCCTCTGGCACCCGGGACCCAGGCCTTTGCTCTGGCCCCTGCCTTCCACCTTCGCTCCGGTCAAAGTCTGCAAGCTTGGCTTCCTTCTGGCCATAGCACTGCTCCTATAGTTCCCTCAACCCCCTTCCCCCTTATAGCAGGCATCCTGCCCTGCCCAGCTGCTCTGTCCTGGAAAGGCTGGGGAAAGGGGCTGCAGCCATCTTTGACCTGCTAATTTGCATATTCCCACCTGATTGGTTGGTGGGCGTTGCGGGGTATGGTCAATTTACATATTTCTCTTTTATTAGTGTAACTAATTAGTGTAGATTTGTATTTGTTTCATAGAGGAATGGAGAGAGAGATCAAAACATACAAGAGGAGAGAGAATCAATGGATTGGCTGCCTCCTGCACACCCTCTACTGGGGATGGAGCCTGCAACCTGGACATGTGTCCTGACCGGGAATCCAACCGTGACCTCCTGGCTCACAGGTGGACTCTCAACCCCTGAGACCCGCCAACCAGCTGGCCGGGCTGAGCATCCTCTCTTGACTTTAGGAGAAGATAGAGGCTCAGAGACAAAAAATCCAGGTAGACTTCCAGAACCTGAACAGCTTCCTGAGGGAGGAGGAGAGGGCGTACCTGTGGAGACTGGAGAGCGAGAAAGAGCACACACTTCGGAGACTGAGGGACCGGGAGGCCAAACTGGGGCAGCAGAGCCAGGAGCTGGAGACCCGCATCCTGGAGCTGGAGGAGCGATGCCAGGGCTCCGCCCAGAAGGTGCTGCAGGTGAGGCTGTGCCCTGGGAGGACGCCAAGCTGGCGGGTCCTGAGCTGCTCCGGGGGGAGGGACGTGGGGAGCGTGGGAACAGAGGACCACCTGCCTCGCTCAGCAGTGGCCCATCATGTGGGGGATTTAAAGGCATATTTCTCCTATTTTTATTTAGTTATTTTGTTAATCCTCATTCAAGGATATTGTTCCTTTGGTTTTAGAGAGAGTGGGAGGGAGAGGGAGAGACAGGGAGAGAAACGTCGATGTGAGAGGGACACAGTGATTGGTTGCCTCCCTCAGGTGCTCCAGCCCGGGGCCAGGGATCAAGCCTGCAACCAAGGCCTGTGCCCTTGACGGGAATTGAACTTGGGACCCTTCAGTCCTCAGGCCGATGCTCTATCCACTGAGCCAAACCGGCTAGCTCATAAAAGCATATTTCTTTTATTTTTATTTGTTATCATTTTTAACATATTTTTTTTATTGATTTGAGAGAGGAAAGGAGATGGAGAAAGAGTTAGAAACATCAATGATGAGAGAGAGTCATTGATCGAGCCTGCAACCTGGACATGTGCCCTGATAGGGAATCAAACCCTGACCTCCTGGTTCATAGGTTGATGCACAACCACTGAGCCACACCAGCGGGGCTAAGCCTATTCTTTTAGAATATTGAACAGACTAAAACCTACAAGGTGGCTTCACTGGTCTACCAGGCTCTCTATATATAAATCAGGAAATTTTGATTTGGCTCAAAAATCCAGTGTGGCTCAGTGCATAGAGCATTAGCCTGAGGACCAAAGGGTCTGGGTTCGATTCCGGTGAAGGGCACGTACCTGGGTTGCAGGGTCCTCCCTGGCCCAGGCCGTGGTCAGGGCTCATGCAGGAGGCAACCAACGGATGTGTTTCTCTTGGTTGAGGATCAAGAAAAATAAAATCCCTCTGCTGGTAGAGGGGTGGGTTCCTCAGCTGAACAGGCTCACAGGATGACTTCCACTCCCACGTGCCTGGGTCCCAGGGGCACAGAATCCTGATGGTCAGGTGATGGCGGGGACCAGGTGGGGCCGACGCATGAGTGATGGGTGAGCCAGGCCTGCTGGGCCCTCCTTCCAGCCTCAGGAAGGTGAACCTCCCGCTACCTGCACCCTCCCCCCACTCTGCTCAACCCAGGTCCGGGTGGTGGAACTGGAGGGTGCCCCAAGGGTGACCATGTCTCATGCGGATCCATCCACGTGGGTCACCTGTGGCCGCCACCTCAGTGCCCAGTCTGGGCACCGTCCTCCCACCCACCGCCGAGAGGCTTTGTGACACGTGGCCTCTCTTGGGGTGCGCTCTGAGGGAAGTGAGGCCAGAGGGAGCATGGGGGGCTCTCCGTCCCCCCCCTCCCCCCCGCTTTAACAGCTGCAGGCTTCCTAGCACCTCAGCAAGGAGGGCGCCTGGCTCAGAGGCTGAGCACTGTCCTGCCCGGCTGATGGTCCCAGAGGCCTGAGTGGGATTCATTGCACGGGGGGTCCATCTGTTACCCGGAAACCCCCGGGTGAGCTCGGGCTGACTATCTCTGTGTCCAATCACGAAGGCAGGGTTGAGGTCTATAAGGCGTTTACTGAGAAGGCCAGCCCACCAAGTGGACAGGGCGCTTACAAGCATCAAGTCCTGTCTCCTAGCAGGTGCAGGGGACAGGATTATAAAGGGGAAGGGGCTGGGGTGCTGTGTGCAGGCCTGGGGGCCTCAGCCGTCCATTATTAGTCCCCAGTCGATGAGATGGTGTTGATCAGATGGTGTTTTGGCTCCTGGTGACCCTGCTTATGGGTTCTGCTCTCTGGACTCACAGCTGAGTCCCCTCCCCAATCACTTGGCACAGGGCTTGGAAAGGAAACTTAAGAAAAACTTAGCCCCTGTTCACATGTGAGTAACTGACCCCTGTTCCCATGACTGTAAGTGTCCTCAGATGTGAAACAGTAGGAGTACTTTCCAGAGTCATTCAGGTGCTCTCCCGACTGGGCTATGAGGCCCCATCACACCCGCACCCAAGGCAGGAACCCCTGTGCCTCTGGGAGGAGCAGCAGCCCCATTAGCAAGCTGCTCCCTCACTCACCTGTGCCTTTGTTCCCGCAGGACGTGAAGGGCGCCCTGAGCAGGTGAGTGTTGCAGGAAGGACGAGGGGGAGTGGCGTTCAGAGTCGCGGGGTGCCTGCTGAGCAGCTCAGGCCTCTGCTCCCCCAGGAGCCAGGCTGTGCGCCTGGAGACCCCGGAGGCCCTCACCTTGGAGGTTCAGATGGAGTGCGAGGTCCTGGAGCTCTGGTTTGACCTGAGGAAACAGTTGAGGAGCCATCAAGGTACGTGATCGCTGGGACAAATGGGATGGTTTCTACTTTATGGTCACAACCCGGAGCTCCTGTCACTACTCTGAAACAAGACTGAGACTCCAGACAACAGGCTGGTCGTATCTAAAATAAATGGTGTGGGGAAGGGGGCTCCTCTCCAGCCCTGAACCCCAAAACCACCCAGGTCCCGCAGGGTGGGGTGGGCACGGCACCACGGAGCCATTTGTGTGCCTGTGGGGGGAGGGTCCCAGGAGGAAGCATCAGCTGCTCCTTCCCCACCCTCAGAGGGGACATTCTTGGACCAAACGAGAACCCAGGACCCCATCCCCCGGCAGAACTGAGAGTCCGAGTCTGCCGTGGCTAAACCCGAGGTGCTCATCGCTCCCCTGTGAATGCCCACGCTGTCTGCTAGCGCCCTCAATTCTACCCTTGAGCTTCTTCTAATTACACAGGACCCTGCAAGGGTGAGCCCCCTCTGTTCATATTTGTTTGGGATTTTCTGAACCGTCTGACAGAGCTGCCTGGCAGTTGTGAAACTGACATGGAACAGTTTGCAGAGACCCTGCGTGGCCAGGTCACCACGGACGAGGCTTTGCAAGAACTTGTGGACCTCATCTATGCACAGGCCACGTCCGTGCCAAAGTTCCGCTGCATGGGAGCTCGCCTGTGCAATTACCTGTCCCATCACCTGACCCTTAACTCACAGAGGGGCAGCTTCAGACGAGTGCTTCTTCAAAGATTACAGACTGAACGTGACCTTAGAGATCAAGCTGCCAAGGGGGATGAAGCAGCTCGGACACGATTCCATGGGTTCGTGCTCTTTCTGGGAGAACTTCATCTTCAACTGCAGAACAAAGGAGCAAAGGAACAGGTTCTCAAAACAGTTTTTCTTCAGCCTGTTCTTCGGTGGTTGTTGGATGCCCTCCTCTCTAACCCTGTGGACGATAACCTAGTTTGTGCCGTAAAATTACTGGAGTTGACAGGGTCCGAGTTGGAAGATGCCTGGAGGGAACAAGGAAGAACGGACATGGAGGAAGTTATCCAGAGGATTGTGAACATCACCCTGGACACGCCCTGCAGTGCAGACATGAGGCAGATGCTCTTGAAGCTCGTAGAGCTCCGGTCAAGTAACTGGGGGAGAGTCCATGTCACCTCAGCACTCAAGAGAAGCAGCACCTGAGAATGATCCCAGCTGTTTTATGACTGAACCACCTCTGGGTCCAGCGGATGGTGCTCCTCTCACTGCAGCTGATGCCGATGACCACGATTCCTGTCAGGAGTGACGTGAGGGCGGGAGAGGGAGTGGGGGAGGGGAAGGGCATATGTAATACTTACTACACTCAATATTTATTAAAAAAAAAAAAAGAGTGACTTGAAAGAGAAGACTCTTTTTCCAGATTGTGAGGAAAATGGAGCCGATGTGTCAGAGATGGTGACCGAGCTTGGATGATATGGACGATGAGGTGGACCCAGAAGCTCTGCACAGTTTTGTTGGGAACCAGAGCATCCGCGGAAGCAGTCGGGTTCAATGTCCATGGGTCAGTGTTAGGAAGCTGTGCAGGTGACGGGGGAACTGGAACGCAGGGAACCTGTCTCTCTTGTACCCAATGAAGGATGGTGAGGGATGTGACTAATGTACCACCTTCAGTCGTGTGTTACACTGTCTGCCACAATAAACCTTATTCACCAGAACTTAAAAAACAAAATAAAATAAAGTAAAATAAAATATAAAATAATATAAAATAAAATAAAATAAAATAAAATAAAATAAAATAAAATAAAATAAAATAAAATAAACTTTGTTGCCCTAGCCGGTTTGACTCAGTGGATAGAGGGTCGCCTATGGACAGAAGGGTCCCAGGTTCCATTCCAAGGGCACGTACCTCTACCAACTGATGTGGATCAATGATTCTCTCTCATCATTGATGTTTCTATCTCTCTCCCCCTTCTTCTCTGAAGTCAATAAAAAATATATTTTAAAAACTAAAAAAAATTATAAAACAAAAATATGATAACTATGAAAAAACCCAAAACGTAGAGCTTATACATGTAAAATTATGTGTGAATATGCATATGTACATTTATCTATGTGTTCGTGTGTAGACATGTACATATATGTATGTATATGTACAGACACACACACACACACATAGAAGTGTGAGAGCTCAGGCCCACCCTGACCCACGGGCACGTCCAGCACTGTGATCAGTTTCACACGCCTGATACATTTAGGAAGTGCTGCCAGGGAAGTGGAAGAACATTGTGAGAGAGAATCACTGATCAGCTGCCTCCTGCGCGCCCCACACTGGGGATGGAGCCCGCAACCTGAGCATGTACCCTGACCAGGAATCGAACCCTGACCTCCTGGTTCTTAGGTCACTGCTCAACCACTGAGCCACACCAGCCGGCTCCCAGCTCACATCTCTCTGTCTGCCTACTCACTGCCTCTTCTGGGTGTGTCAGCCGGCATGTCCATAGTCTCTGCTTTTTCCCTTTAAAATTTCATGCAATTTGGGCCTCTGACTGAGTTTGCTTAGGATGAATAAAGAAAATTTGTTGCATGAAATTGCCAGAAAAAAGTGTTGTATGTAGCTGTGGCCTCGGCATGCTGTTTGTGTGTCCACACACGTGTGTCGAGTTCGCACAGTCACCACCGATGAAGGTCACACTCCGGCTGTTACATAAGCAACCGAGTGACTGGCCTTGCTGACTCCTCACCCAGATGGCCCCCTGTTCCCGGGTTGGGAGTGGGCTATTGTGGGTATTTCTCAATGTCCCCCCACCTGGACCCCCGGCAGCATGCCACTCCCATGGGCACAGAGTCACCAAGCTGCCTCTGGCCCTGGCTCCAGGGTGGGAAAGGGAACTTCTAACCTTCGGGTGAGTGGGTCTGGGGGTGAACCCATGTATTCTTCCTAGTCTGCTTTCTCTCCCACCCAGTCTGCAAGTGATCCCGTAGCCAAAACACTTTAGGGGGGTGAGCCTTCATCTCCTGGCGGAACTGTGGCCTCAAAGGGGTGAGGGCCATGCCCTCTGCTCTCTGTGGTCCCAGGAAGAATGCAGCAGAGTCAATGAAGTCCCAGCCTCCCTTTTGTCTAAGGGATTCTCAAAAGGGAGCCCTGTAGAGAGCGCCTGGAAAGGCACATGAGCTACTTGTTGGATGGATCCAGTGGCATCGGCAGAGCCACATCCTGGAAACATACTGTGCCAGAGTGGGAATGTTGTCAGTCTGACCATTAGCTCAGGTGCCAGGGGGTGGGTTTCATTATCTAAGTTCAGCCAGGTGCAGGGAACAGATGCAATTATCCGGGCTCAGCCAGGAATGACAATTATAAAGAAGCCACAAGAATGAAGAATTGCAGCCTGATCTTTAACCATGATTTCACATAATTTCCTTTGTCTTAAACTCTAGTAAAACTTCCTGGAATCATACTGTATAAAATAAATGTGCTGCATCGGTTCTGGGTCACTGTCTCTCCACCAGCGAGCATCTATCCCACCTGGTCCCAGCTTTCCCTACTGTCTCTGTATCTGTCTCTTTCCTTTTCTCAACCCCCCCTTCGCCCCTACTCAGGACTTGTTGTTTGCTCTCTAGCCATGCTGGCTGCGGTCCAAGAGAGAAATACTTATAGAGCCCCAACAAATGGAAGGTGCTAAGGAGACCTGTTGGGGGAGGAGGCTGCTGATGAACTCCTGGGCTCAGCCCTGTGCACCCCTGTGTGTGGCCTTATCTTCTGCAGGGGCCACAGAACTGAGCAATGAACACTGCCTGACCACTAGGGGGCACCGCGAGGGAAATAGGAGCAGCCTGGAGCAGGAACTGACCCACAGAAAGCTGAAGGAACACACAGCCTGGAGGGGGGGCGGGGTGTCTAAGGAGCCTGAGTGTCTGCTGAGGGAAAAAATATCAATATTGCTCAGTGGATGGAGCATCGGCCTTATCACCTAAGGGCCTTGAGTTTGATTCCCGGTCAAGGG
Organism: Ia io; assembly: GCA_025583905.1. Classification (NCBI taxonomy): domain Eukaryota; kingdom Metazoa; phylum Chordata; class Mammalia; order Chiroptera; family Vespertilionidae; genus Ia; species Ia io. The sequence goes on from JAJQQW010000022.1 coordinate 43,917,413, forward strand.
CACTTACCTTAGTCAATGTGTCTCTCTCGTTTTCATGTTACACTCTCCTTCCGCTTCTCCCTGCCTTCACTCTCTCTAAAAAATTAATGGAGCCCTAACCGGTTTGGCTCAGTGGATAAAGATTCTATCTGTGGAATCAAGGGTCCCAGGTTTGATTCCAGTCAAGGGCATGTTCCTTGGTTGCAGGCACATCCCCAGTAGGGAGTGTGCAGGAGGCAGCTGTTGGATGTCTATCTCCTATAGATTTTTCTAATTCTTTATCCCTCTCCTTTCCTCTCTGTAAAAAATCAATAAGGTATATTTTAAAAAATCGATGGAAAAAACATCCTTGAATGAGGATTAAAAAAATAATAAGAGTAAGTCTAGGTTGTGCAGGACGGTCCTTTTTTAAAAATATATATTTTTTAATTGATTTCAAAGAGACAGAGAGAGAGAGAGAGAGAGAGAGAGAGAGAGAGAGAGAGAGGGAGAGATCAATGATGAGAGAGAATCATCCATTGGCTGCCTCCTGCCGGATCAAGCCCCCAACCCCGGTGGAATGGAACTGCGAGCTCTTGGCTTGTAGGTAGGTGGACACTGAACCCCTGACACACAGGCTGGGCCTTGCAGTCCTTTTTCTCTACGTGCCGCCCCCACGGTGGCCTGGGGCCTCCCTGGCTCCCGGCTCTCAGCTGGGTCCTGGCTGCTGGTGATGCTGAGGACTGTCTGACCCTGCAGAGCGACCTGAGGAGGAGAAGGAGGGCGGAGGTCACCAGCCCTTTCCACCACCCCCTTCAGAGCAGTGATGAAAGAGTAGGGACATAAAAATAACAGAAAATAAAATAGCATCCGCCCAGAGGCTGATGCACCCCGAGGGGGCTGGTGGGTGGCCAGGGCAGGAAGAGCTGCAGTCAGACCTGTGGGCTGTGTTGCTCCCTGATCTGAGACGCTCCTGCTGGCCCAGAGCCCAGGTCCTGGTGAGGACCTGTCCCCATTCCTCCTGGCTTCAGAAGAAGGACTTCTTCCCACCACTCCCCGCCCTGCCAGGCCCAGCCCAGCCATGTGCATACGCTTAGGGCCCAGCCCAGCCATGTGCACATGCTTAGGACCATTTCCTGGTTTCCTCTCCAAACCCAGCAGAGGCCCCGCCCCCACAGCAGGCAGTTTCATTTCTACTTGAATCCCTCCCAAGTTCTGGGAAGTGGCTGCTCCAGGCGACTTCCTCCAGCGAGTGCATAGCATTGGTGGTGGCCCAGGTACTGGGGAGGGCCAGGGCGGGTCTCCCAGGGAGGGTCCTGCCACCCGGTGTGTGGATAGGAAGGGGTGCGGTGGGGGGCCCGGGCGGCAGGGAGGGGCGGGTTTCAGACACCAGGGCCTCTGGACTCTGTCCCTCCAGGCCCCTGCCCGGCCGCCCTTCCCCGAGGCCACTTTCCTTCCACCAAACTCCAAGCTGATCCACCTCAGGAGATCCAGGGTGGGAGGCGAGGGGAGTAGAGGCCGGGACAGGCCCCCCAGGGCCCCCGGAGGGCAGGTCCTGTCCTGAGGACACAGTCCAGCCACAGAGGACCCGAGTGTGTCCCGGGGGAATCACCCGCCCAGGAAGGGACTCTGAGCAGAGACTCTGTGGCCCTGGAGGCTGCCGTGGTGACAGAGGAAGAAGCCATCCGTGGTCTCAGGGAATGCGGGCTGTATTCCCACATTGTCAGGTCCAAGCAAGGTCGCTCTGCAGCCTGCCCGCCTCCCTCCGCTCCCAGGAGGGCAGGCTGGCTCTGCAGGAGCTGCAGCCCCGGGCCAGGGTCCCAGGGTCCCTCCTTCGGTTCCTGGGTCCTCCCTGGAGGAACTTGGGGTCTTGTCTTCCCATTTGCTCCCTCTCCCCTCCCCCCAGGGTTCCAGGTGCCTGGAACTTCTCCTGGGAGACAGTCCTAGCTGGAGGAGAGAGGTCACCTGACTGGTCCTCCAGGACCTGCCCCTCTGTGCCCAGCCCAGGTCTTTACCTTTTTTTAGAAAATATTTTTATTGATTTCAGAGAGGAAGGGAGAGGGAGAGAGAGAAACCTCTGTTAACGTACAAAAAAAAACATTGAAACCTGTAAAAAACTTTTGTGTTTATTTGAGCCAAATTGTTAACACATGCCGGGAAGCAGAATCTCAACAAATTGAGATAATGCTCCAGAGAATGGAGGGTTACATCTGTATTGATACATTGCAATCAAAGGAAAGGGACCTAGGGGATTTACATGAAATTCATTGGTGATAGATTAGGGAGGTGGGAGAAAGCAAAGGGGGAAATCTCTGGGATAGGGCAAAAATTGAAATGATGATGGATACAGGAGAGTTTAATTAATGAACAGTTGACAATTAACTTGATACCAATCACAATAAGGGAATGTCCAGGTGCCATTTGTTGTGCCCTGAGGGGTCCGGGGTAAAAAGGAAGTTACAAGTTACCCAGACATCTCACAGATGTGTTATCTTAGAGGCAAAAAGGCAATTGGGCTCAGTAAAGAAGATCTAAGTGGATCTTTGTCAGGAAAATATCGGCCTAGGACATGAATGCCCACTCACTATAACCTGTTTGTAGTTAACTATTTAATTTTTTAACCATCTTTTGTGGTTATTTTGGGTCTCTGAGTTTGCAAGACTGCCACACAGGTCTCTCCTGAGCTTGTCAGGTTAGCATGTGGCTCCTTTTGTCCAACCTCGCTGGTCCATAGGTCGACACTCAGCCATTGAGCCAGGAGGCCTAGAGCCTCTCAGGTCAGGGATGACCTGGAGGGCGGCATTGTTTACTTCCAGGCCATCCTGGTTGGGTTTTCCTGGAGGAGATTTTTCCATTGTTTCTTACAGAGAAGGAAAGGGAGGGCAGCTGGAGAGGGTGGGGGAGAGAGAGACAGATCTCTGGAATTGAACCCTGGAGGCTTCAGTGTCCAGTGGATGCTCTGCTACTGATCGCACTAGCCAGCCTTGGTTCCCTGTGCGGGACAGTTGGGGAGAAAGGCTGGGGTGGGAGGCTCAGCAGGTCCACAGTCACTGATTCAATGGAATCTTCCGAATCCACCCGGTTCCTTAAATTGCAAAGCAAGGGTCCTGGAACCAGTTATTCCTGATTATTCCTCATGTTCCTCAGCGGGGAGAGAGTCTCCCAGGCTCTGACTGAGTCCCGGCGGCATCCCGCCTCACTCTCGCCCTCCTTGTGTCTGGGGATCCAATATCACCTTCCCCCATGACGGATGGTCTATATTGGGGCTTCATGCCAGCCCCCCACCCCGTGGCCAAGAAGCGATTGTAATATGACCAGTCCTACCCAGTGTGGCTCAGTGGATAGAGCATTGGCCTGCGGACTGAAGGGTCCTGGGTTCGACTTCGGTCAAGGGAAGGTACCTAGGTTGCAGGTTCCATCTCTGGCCCTGGTCGGAGTGCATGTGGGAGGCAACCCATGGATGTTTCTCTCTGTCTCTCCCCCTCCCCACCACTCTCTCTACAAACCAATGGAAGAACATCCTCGGGTGAGGACACCCCTGAATGTTAAATTCCATTTCATTTTAGTAAATGGAGTTGGGGTCCTACCCTGTTCCCCAGCACAGCTGCTCTCTGCATCGTCTATATTGCAGACCTTTCTTCCTCCAGATAATCCTCAAGGCCCTTGGGGACACGGCAGCCGGACGCCCACAGGAAGCACAGGTTGGGTGCGCCCCCTCCGCTGTGGGGAGCCTCTGGGTCCAGCATTGCAGCTTTGGGCAGAGGCATGGCGTCAGCCACCACCAGCAAGAAGATGCGGGAGGAGGCCACCTGCGCCATCTGCCTGCAGCTGATGGCTGAGCCCGTGAGCATCAGCTGTGGCCACAGCTACTGCCAGGCCTGCCTTCTGCGCTTCATGGGCCCGGCCTTCTTTCCGCTGCTCCAGCAGGACATGGAGACCTTCTCCTGCCCCCAGTGCCGGGCACCTTTTCAGAGAGGCAGCCTGAGGCCCAACAAGCAGCTGGGCAGCCTCATTGCCGCCCTCCAGGAGCAGGAGCAGGAGCTGTCGTGCCAGGAGCACGGGGAGCGGCTGCACCTCTTCTGCGAGGATGAGGGCCAGCTCATCTGCTGGCGCTGCGAGCGCGACCCGCGGCACAAGGGCCATGCCACGGCGCTCGTGGAGGACGCGGGCCCTGGCTACAGGGTGAGTGTCCCCTCATGTGCCTGATACCCCATCATCCAGCCCAGTGTCCCCTCATGTGCCCTGAGATCCCATCATCCAGCCCAGTGCCCCCTTGTGCATGGCCTGCTGTCCAGCAGGGAAGACCCACCAGGGAAAGGACGGCCTGGCTCCCCTGGCCTGGGTGGTGGGAAGGGGTACCCTGGGGTGTGGGTGGTCTCGGGGAGCCCTCCCATAAGTGAGTCCTGAGGAGCCTAAACACTAACCATGTGGCCCTACCAGCGTGGCTCAGTGGTTGAGCATCGACCTAGGAACCAGGAGGTCACGGTGGGATTCTTAGTCAGGGCACACGCCTGGTTTCGGGCTCCATCCTCAGTGTAGGGCGTGCAGGAGGCAGCCGATCCATGATTCTGTCTCATCGATGTTTCTGACTCTTTCTTCGCCTGATCCTTGAAATTCATGCAAGAGTAAGCCTTCCTTCTGGCACCCAGGACCCAGGCTTCCCTTGCAGCCCCGGCTTCATCCGGAAGGTTGTCCGGAAGAACGTCTGATGTAATTAGTATATTAGGCTTTTATTATTATAGATTTAAAAACAAAATTAACGGTATGTAGAAGTGCTGAGAAAAGAGAGGGCACTTTATGTGAGAGGACCCAGTGGCAAACACACAGCAAGGGGGAAGGGGGCGTGTAGGGAAAGGCAGGTGTTGCCCTATCCTTCCAATCACCTCAGTCTAGGTCCCCAAAGGGTGTCCTGACCATTAGCCGAGAGGAGGGTCAGGTGACATTGGACAGAGAGCCCCGGGCACAGACATTCAGGTTATTCCCGTGAGAGGGAAAATCGAGGTGTGGTCACAAGAGTCACTCCATGTCTCCCTCCAGGAAAAGCTCCAGGAAGCGGTGAGGAAACTGAGACAACTGGAAGAGGAATGCGCCAGCCAGAAAGCGTTCAAGGCGAAGCAGATAGCCAAGTGGAATGTGAGAATGGGGGGTTCTCGCCGGGGCTGCTGGTGGGCACCCCTGGGCTCAAGTGCAATCCATACCCAGTCAGGCATGTGCAGGAGGCAATAGTGGAAGTCTCTCTCACATTGATGTTCCTCTTGCTCTCTCTCTCCCTACCCTCCCTCCCTTCCACTCCCCTCTCTCTGACAATCACTGGAAAGAACATCCTCAGGTGAGGATTAACGGCAACAACACCAAAGAGAACACGGATTTCTTGGTGTCAAGCTCTTTTCTGTCCTGGCACTTAGGCATAGGGTCTGACCGGGCAAAGCACAGTCCTGGTGTCACTGGACCAGAGCGGGCAGGTGAAACCCCGAGAAGAAGCCATTGTCCTTCGTTGTCTACATCGATGAGAACTCATCCGTGGCCCCTCCCACCTTCCAGCAGGAAATGGCCAGGAGGCTTGCACCTGTCAGAGAAGCAGAATCACATGTCTTTTTACCTAGAGCCATCCCCAACTGGGTTTCCTACTTTCTTTCTTTTTTATTTTTACTAGAGGCCCGTTGCATGAAGCTTCGTGCAATAGGTCTGTCTTCACCTGGCTGCCAGCACCGGTTTTCCTCTGGCACCCGGGACCCAGGCCTTTGCTCTGGCTCCAGCCTTCTGCCTTCATTCCAGCCAGGGTCTGAATGCTTCGCTTCCTTTTGGCCAGAGCACTGTTCCTATAGCTCCCACCTCCCCATCTCCCCCTTATAGCAGGCGTCCTGCCCTGCCCAGCTGCTGTGCTCCTAGAAGTGTTGGAGGGAAGGGCTGCAGCCATCTTTGACCTGCTAATTTGCATATTTCCTCCTGATTGGTTGGTGGGGGTTACGGATTTATGGTCAATTTACATATTTCTCTTTTATTAGTGTAGATAGTGTCAATTTGTATTTATTCCAGAGAGAAAGGGAGAGAGAGATCAAAACATCCAAGAGCAGAGAGAATCATGGATCGGCTGCCTCCTGCACGCCCTCTACTGGGGACGGAGCCTGCAACCTGGGAATGTGTCCTGACCAGGAATCCAACCGTGACCTCCTGGTTCATAGCTGGACGTTCAACCCCTGAGACCCTCTGACCCGCTGGCCGGGCTGAGCATCCTCTCTTGACTCTAGGAGAAGATAGAGGCTCAGAGACAGAAAATCCAGGCAGATTTCCAGAACCTGCACAGCTTCCTGAGGGAGGAGGAGAGGGCGTACCTGTGGAGACTGGAGAGCGAGAAAGAGCACACACTGCGGAGACTGAGGGACCATGAGGCCAAACTGGGGCTGCAGAGCCGGGAGCTGGAGAGCCGCATCCTGGAGCTGGAGGAGCGATGCCAGGGCTCCGCCCAGAAGGTGCTGCAGGTGAGGCTGTGCCCTGGGAGGACGCCAAGCTGGCGGGTCCTGAGCTGCTCTGGGGGGAGAGATGTGGGGAGCGTGGGAACAGAGGACCACCTGCCTCGCTCAGCAGTGGCCCATCATGTGGGGGATTTAAAGGCATATTTCTCCTATTTTTATTTAGTTATTTTGTTAATCCTCATTCAAGGATATTGTTCCTTTGGTTTTAGAGAGAGTGGGAGGGAGAGGGAGAGACAGGGAGAGAAATGTCGATGTGAGAGGGACACAGTGATTGGTTGCCTCCCTCAGGTGCTCCAGCCCGGGGCCAGGGATCAAGCCTGCAACCAAGGCCTGTGCCCTTGACGGGAATTGAACTTGGGACCCTTCAGTCCTCAGGCCGATGCTCTATCCACTGAGCCAAACCGGCTAGCTCATAAAGGCATATTTCTTTTATTTTTATTTGTTATCATTTTTAACATATTTTTTTTATTGATTTGAGAGAGGAAAGGAGATGGAGAAAGAGTTAGAAACATCAATGATGAGAGAGAGTCATTGATCGAGCCTGCAACCTGGACATGTGCCCTGATAGGGAATCAAACCCTGACCTCCTGGTTCATAGATTGATGCTCAACCACTGAGCCACATCAGCGGGGCTAAGCCTATTCTTTTAGAATATTGAACAGACTAAAACCTACACGGTGGCTTCACTGGTCTACAGGCTCTCTATATATAAATCAGGAAATTTTGATTTGGCTCAAAAATCCAGTGTGGCTCAGTGGATAGAGCATCAGCCTAGGACCGAAGGGTCCAGGGTTCGATTCTGGTCAAGGGCACGTACCTGGGTTGCAGGCTCCTCTCTGGCCTAGGGCCTGGTCAGGGCTCGTGCAAAAGGCAACCAACTGATGTGCTTCTCTTGGGTGAGGATCCAAAAGAATAAATGCTTCCAGCTGGTAGAGGGATTGAACAGGCTCACGGGATGGCTTCCGCTCCCACATGCCTGGGTCCCAGGGGCACAGAATCCTGATGGTCAGGTGATGGAAGGGACCAGGTGGGGCTGCCTGGTGGGTGAGCCTGGCCTGCTGGGCCCCCCTTCCAGCCTCAGGAAGGTGAACCTCCTCCCTCACTCCCCCTCCCACGGGGCTCGTCCCAGGTCCGGGTGGTGGAACTGGAGGGTGCCCCTCAGGGTGACCATGTCTCATGGCGGCTCCATCCCCGTGGGTCACCTGTGGCTGCCACCTCAGTGCCCAGTCTGGGCGCCATGCACCCACCCACTGCCGAGAGGCTTTGTGACACGTGGCCTCTCTTGGAGTGCACTCTGAGGGAAGTGAGGCCAGAGGGAGCGTGGGGGGCTCCCCATCCCCCGCAAGCAGCTCGCAGTCTCCCCAGCACTTCAGCAAGGAGGGCGCCCGGCTCAGAGGCTGAGCAGTGTCCTGCCGTGCTGACCGTCCCAGAGGCCTGAGTGGGATTCATTGCACGGGGTGTCCATCAGTCACCCGTAAACCCCCGGGTGAGCTCGGGGCACGTGTCATTGTGTCCAATCACAAAGGCAAGTTGAGTCCTGTAAGGCGTTTACTGAGAAGGCCAGCCCACCAAGCAGACAGGGCGCTTACAAGCATCAAGTCCTGTCTCCCAGCAGGTGCAGGGGACAGGGTGATAAAGGGGAAGGGGCTGGGGTACTGTGTGCAGGCCTGGGGGTCTCAGATGTCCGCTATTGTCCTTAGTCCCCAGATGATGAGATGGTGTTGATCAGATGGTGTTTTGGCTCCTGGTCGGTCGGCCTGACCCTGCTTATGGGTTCTACTCTCTGGACTCACAGCTGAGTCACCTCCCAATCACTTGGCACAGGGCTTGGAAAGGAAACTTAAGAAAAACTTAGCCCCTGTTCACATGTGAGAAACTGACCCTGTTCCCATGAGTGTGTATGTCCTCAGATGTGAAACAGTAGGAGTACTTTCCAGAGTCATTCAGGTGCTCTCCCGACTGGGCTATGAGGCCCCATCACACCCGCACCCAAGGCCGGGCCCCCCTGTGCCTCTGGGAGGAGCAGCAGCCCCATCAGCATGCTGCTCCCTCACTCACCTGTGCCTTTGTCCCCGCAGGACGTGAAGGGCGCCCTGAGCAGGTGAGTGCTGCAGGAAGGATGAGGGGGAGTGGGGTGCGGAGCCGCGGGGTGCCCGCTGAGCAGCTCTGGCCTCTGCTCCCCCAGGAGCCAGGCTGTGCGGCTGGAGACCCCGGAGGCCGTCTCCTTGGAGGTTCAGACCGAATGCGAGGTCCCCGAGCTCTACTTTGACCCGAGGAAACGGTTGAGGAGCCATCAAGGTACGTGAGGGCCTCTGACCAAGCGCCCAGGGGACTGAGCTCAGTGCAGCCTCCACCCTGTCTGGGTCGCGGGGACAAATGGGAGGGTTTCTACTTTATGGTCACAACCCTGAGCTCCTGTCGCTACTTCAAAGCAAGGCTGAGACTCCAGAGCACAGGCAGGTCTTCTCTAAAATAAACGGTGTTGGGAGGGGAGCCTCTCTCCAGCCCTGAGCCCCAAAACCACCCAGGGCCCGGGGAGTGGGGTGTGCACGGACTCCAGGAGCCCTAGCTTCTTCTAATTACACAGGACCTTGGGAGGATGGTCTCCCTCTGTCTCTATTTGTTTGGGATTTCTTGAACCATCTGACAGAGCTGCCTGGCAGTTGTGAAACTGACATGGAACAGTTTGCAGAGACCCTGAGTGGCCGGGTCACCACGGACGAGGCTTTGCAAGAACTTGTGGACCTCATCTATGAACAGGCCACATCCCTGCCAAAGTTCTGCTGTGTGGGAGCTCGCCTGTGTATTTACCTGTCCTTTCACCAGACCGATAGCTCACAGGGGGGCAGCTTCTGCCGAGTGTTCCTTCAAAGATTACAGAGTGAACGTGACCTTAGATATCAAGCTGCCAAGTGGGATGAAGCATCTCGGACACGATTCCATGGGTTCGTGCACTTTCTGGGAGAACTTTGTCTTCAGCTGAAGATCGAAGGGGCAAAGGCACAGTCTCGAGCAGTTGTTCTTCGGGGGTTGTTGGAAGCCCTCCTCTCTAACCCTGTGGACGATAACCTAGTTTGTGCTGTAAAATTACTGGAGTTCACAGGGCCTGCATTGGAAGATGCCTGGAAGGAACAAGGAAGGACGGACATGGAGGAAGTTATCTGGAGGATTAAACAAATCATCCTGGACGCGCCTTGCAGTGCAGACGTGAGGCAGATGCTCTTGAAGCTCATAGAGCTCCGGTCCAGTAACTGGGGGAGAGTCCATGTCACCTCAGCACTCAAGAGAAGCAGCACCTGAGAATGATCCCAGCTGTTTTATGTCTGAACCACCTCTGGGTCCAGCGGATGGTGCTCCTCTCACTGCAGCTGATCCCGATGACCATGATTCCTGTCAGGAGTGACATGAGGGCGGGAGAGGGAGTGGGGGAGGGGGAGGGCATATGTAATACTTACTACAATCAAGATTTATTAAAAAAGAAAATAGAGTGACTTGAAAGAGAAGACTCTTTTTCCAGATTGTGAGGAAATGGAGCCGATGTGTCAGGGCTGGTGACCGAGCTGGGATGATATGGACGATGAGGTGGACCCAGAAGCTCTGCACAGTTTTATTGGGAACCAGAGCGTCTGCGGAAGCAGTCGGGTTCAATGTCCACGGGTCAGTGTTAGGAAGCCGTGCAGGTGATGGGGGAACCGGAATGCAGGGAACCTGTCTCTCGTACCCAATGAAGGATGGTGAGGGATGTGACTAATGTTCCACCTTCAGTCGTGTGTGACATCTCTGCCACAATAAACTTTATTCCCTAAAACTTAAAAAATAAAGTAAAATAAAATAAAATAAAATAAACCGTGTTGCCCTTGCTGGTTTGGCTCAGTGGAGAGAGGGTCGCCTGTGGACAGAAGGTTCCCAGGTTCCATTCTAAGGGCCCGTACCTCTACCAATCGATGTGTTTGTCCCGCTGTCTCTCCCCCTCCCTTCCACTCTCTAAAAAATCATTGGAAGCCCAGCTGGCGTGACTCAGTGGCTGAGCATTGATCTATGAAACAGGAGGTCAGGGTTCGATTCCCGGTCAGGGCACAGGCCTGGGTTGTGGGCTTGATCCCCAGTGTGGCGCGTGCAGGAGGCAGTGAAATCGCGATTCTCTCTCATCGTTGATGTTTCTACGTCTCTCTTCATCTCCCTTCCTCTCTGAAGTCAATACAATATATTTTAATAATAATGAATATTGATCAATCAATGGAAAAATATCCTTGGATGAGGGTTAAAAAACAGACAAATAAAACCCCTGCATAAAAATAAATAAATAAATAAATAAATAATACAAGAAAAGAAACTGTGTTCTCAGCAAGCAAAAACCCAATATTTTTTTTCCCCTCCCTCCCTCCCCTGCAGTTGGCGTGACTCTGGATCCAGAAACAGCGCATCCGGAACTAATTCTGTCCAAGGATCAGAGACAAGTGATGCGGGGGGGCTGCCCCGAGGGCGCCGGGGACCCCTCTCCCCGGAGGTTCACCGTCTTGCCCTGCATCCTGGGGCTGCAGAGCTTCATGTCCGGGCGGCAGTACTTCGAGGTGGACGTGGGCGAGGGCATGGGCTGGGACGTGGGCGTGTGCCTGGAGAGCGTGCCAAGGGTCGTGGGGACCATGCAGACGCCTGAGGCCGGCTTCTGGGCCCTGCGGCTGTGCGCCAAGGACGGCTACGTGGCGCTGACCTGGCCACGCACGCCCCTGGGTCTGCAGGGGCAGCCCCTGGTGGTGGGGGTTCTTCTGGACTACGAGGTCGGGGTTGTGTCCTTCTACAATGTGACCTCGGGCTCCCACATCTTCACCTTCCCCAGGGCCTCCTTCCCGGACGTCCTGCGGCCCTATTTCCAGGTTTACCCGTATTCCCCCCTGTTCCTGCCCAGCCCAGACGAGTGAGGCGAGGAGCAGCCTCCGTATGGCTGAGCCAGCAGAGAGAATAAGTGTGAAGGCCTGGGCGGGATTCGGGCCTGTGTGCTCCATGCTATTTCCCTGCCCCAGAGCAGTGCTGGGCTGTTAGTGGATCCTGGATATATCTTCCTTGTGTGTGTGTGTGTGTGTGTGTGTGTGTGTGTTGGGGGGAGTGGACGGGGAATGGATATAGAGACTGTAAAGCCAGGCAGGGTGGCTCAGTGGTTGAGCATCGACATGTGAATCAGGAGGTCACGGTTCGATTCCCACCTGGGTTATGGGCTCCACCCCCAGTTGGGGTGTGCAGGAGGCAGCCAATCAATGATTTTCTCTCAATGTTTCTGTCTCTCCCTCTCCCTTCCTCTCTGAAATCAATAAAATATATTATGTACACTGAGTGGCCAGATTATTTTGACCACCTGACGTTTGTAGGCAAATTAGCCGTACACTGCATCATATGGGATATGGAAGCCAAAGGCCTGTTCAACCACCTTTGCTTTCTGCAGGGGATACTCTTTAAAAATAAAATTCTAAATTTAACAAAAAGGAGAATTTTTAAAAAATTTTGAAATCTCTTCCACTAATATTTACAATGTAAACTAAGATTGTTATTAAAGTATTAAATCTGACAGTAAATTAGTAGTCAATCTTTATGTAAAGTTACTTGTAATATAGCTAGCTATTTGGCTGTATTAGCCAGTATTAAGCAGCAGCCCTGTAGGTTGCTTGGTGTAAAGAAAGGCAAAGATTTTTAAATGAAACTCTCTGTAGCCTGAAAATTATTTTGGAAGGAAATAAATACAGGTTTTCTTCAAACATTTTAAGAACTGTAGTTGCAAGTTAATATATTTGGCCTCTTAAACTAACTTAAGTTATTTGTGTTCTTGTCTCTCTGACAAAGTTTATGTGAAGTTACTTAAAGATTAATTGCAGAAGTTTAATTAATGTCATTTATTGTCCATAACCCAGGACAAGTGAAATTAAAAAAAATAAACCTTATTTTGGATTAACTTAAATTGGCTAATTGAAATAAGTAAATATTCATAGCAACTTAAATGTACTGGACAAAAACCTGCTCCTGAAGTATTAACTAAAATTTTTATTGAAGGTTCATCTCATAGTAAAATTGCTTAACATGCAATGAATCCAAAGCAGTCATATTTCTGTGCAATAAATTAAAAATAAAAATTATCAAGACTTTATAAAATTTCCAAAATCCTCCTCATATTTAAATTTAAAAAATGGGGAGGGGGATAGTAGAGTAATATCCTGTAAGGAGAAATATCCTGTAAATTACATCAAGAAAATTTTTTACTTTGAAGGTTATTTTTCATTTGTAATGCTAACAGCAAGACACCCAGGAAAACATACAGGGTGTCAAAATAAGCCAAAGGAAAATTGTTTGGGCAAAAATGAAAAAGGATCCCAAGTCTAATTTGTAGAAAAGATTCCTTTATTAACCTTTGGTCGAGAATATGCTTGTATATTTCCAGAAAACTCCTCCAAGACCATGTGGATTCCTGCAACAACGGATCCCGGAGAGAAACTGACCAGACTACTCCAGCCACAGAAAAGCAGTGGCCCAAGACAAGAAGATAAACAGTCCAGAAATGAAGATGGTGAAGACATCTTGCCATACTAGCAGTCAGCAGCTGTGAGTCACTGCAGGTTGCTCAGGACCAACCAGAGAAGGTCGGACCTGCATTGCCACCGTTTGTCCACCATCCAGAACTGAAATATCATTGCTGACGTGTACACATAACAAACTATTGGACATTGAAATTGGGACTCAAAGAACTGTTGGCCCAGAAAGAAACTGACTGCAGGCTAATTCCTTTAATGCTGACAGCAATTTAAAGGGACTTGATAGAACTCTGCCCTTTCCATTGAATTTAAAAATTTTAAAACATACATTCTTGTTAAATTTAAAAAATCAAAAAGGGAGATGCCGAGAACCAATTCCAGCATGTAATGATTACAAGAGTTCTGTCAAAAGGTTGATGGGGTTTGTGTGGCTCAACAAGGGTGAGTCACACATGTAGTTTACCTGTTGGAAACGGCTAAAAGGCACTTCCCCCAAACCTGAATAGGATGATTGTCTGCTGCCAGACAGCTCAGGGCATCTTATTGCCTCCTGTTGGCCAAACACCTCAACAGCTGTGGGCTATTCCCCAAACTGACAATGTTTCTGTAGTCTACCCTTTGAAGTGTATGTCTCCACCTTGCCTTGGGACAAACTGTGTTATTAAAAGCAGGGTCCTGAGTCAAGGAAGGGGTCTTCTAGCTCCTTCAGCTGAAGCTCCTCTGACCCCCAATGCCTTTCAAAACTATCTTTCGTCTCCGGACTCTTTAAGCATCTACGCGCAGCCGCTTTCTCCAGAATGCTGAACCCTTTGTAAGGCTGGGGAAAAAGAACCTCGGCATTATGACGCCTGAACGAGGGACACCAACACATCCTATCATGTTGGTGGCATATCCCAATGGAGATGGCTTCTTCCAACAAGACAATGCGCCATGCCACGGTGCTCGTATTGTGCAGGAGTGGTTTCCAGAACATGAGGGAGACTTTCCCTTGCTTAGGTGGCCCCCACCATCACCAGATCTCAATCCAGTTGAGCATTTGTGGGACGAAGTTAAAAGCCATCACACAGCTGTTCCACAACCATCAAATCTCACAGAACTGGACAGTGCTGTTCATCAGGCATGGTGTCAGATCCCTCACATCACCTTTCAACATCTCGTGGAGTCGATGCCAAGAAGAATGGCCGCAGTACTGAAGGCAAAAGGTGGCCCCACGAAGTACTGATGGGGTGGTCATAATAATCTGGCCACTCAGTGTATATTGACTGTAAAAATACCACAGGGGTCAGTCTGAGCCTCATCCTCTCTATCCTCCTTCAAAGGATTCAGAGCTTTGATTTCCAGACGACCTGGGGTGACTGGTGGGGTGACCGAGGTCAGGAGGCCCAAGTCCCACCCAGCGTGTTTGACATGGTTTGAGATTGGGGCGGGGGAGGGGGGGAGAAGGTTGCACAAAAGAACTGAAAAACCAAACTACTAGTGAGTCTTTTAGCCACTGACCCGTTGATTAATAATCTGAGCCACACCCGGCCTGCGTGGCTCAGTGGTTGAGTGTTGACCCATGAACTAGGGGGTCACGGTTTCTTTCCCGCCAAGGGCACAACATGCCCGGGTTGCACATTCCTCCCTGGTGGGAGCGCGTGCAGGAGGCAACCAATCGATATGTTTTTCTCACATCGATATTTCTATCTGTCTTTCCCTCTATCTTTCACTCTCTCTGAAAATCAATAGAAACCCCGGGTGAGGATTAATGATAAATAAATAAGTAAATAAAGGCGATGTGGAACTCCTGGAGGCAGATCGGCCCACACAACGCCAGGCAAGCCCTGTGCTCAGGGTGGGGACCGCAAGGCGACCCCATAAGGAGGTTGAATTGCTGACAAGCAATAACTTAAAAGTAGAATGAACGTGTCGGAAGGAACAAGGATGGCTTGTTGAGGAATAAATTGGCCTGCTTCCTTGGTTCTCGGGCTGTCAGGGGCAGGGGAAGGAATCCGATGTACCACCGAGATCCACACTCTCCCTGCCCAGCTCCCACAGCAAGGAGCCATCTCTGTACGCAGGCGCCGGGGTGCCCCGCTTAAGGCCCGAGAGCCCGCCCTCCATTCCTTCCTTCCATCTGAACATTAAAGACAATTCTATCTCATGGGGTTGCCAGGGCCCTGATGGGACTGCACATGCAAAGATATGGGCATTCGTTCAAGTCACATGGCGTGTGTCTGGATGACTTCCCACACGAGGAAGATGGGAAGCTATCCCCTAAAACCCAGGCTCCAGGATGCGTTTTCATCCAGGGGTTTTTAAAGGCCAATATTGAGGATCACCAGTGAAGATGACTGCTTAGTGCCTGTGCCAGCCATGCCCGGGTGGCCCAGGTGAGGGACCAAGATTCCACAGAACATCGCAGGGTTGTGTGTCACACGGCTGTTCTTTTTAAAGCAAAAGGGAGGAAGGAAACATGGTGAAAGTACATACATTTAATGAGTTGTGATATACTGTGTAATACATATAAGTCATAGACAAAGAAAATAGAGGGGAAAAAATCCCCCAAATTAGAAAACGAATGACCACACAGGAGATAAATGTAAGGTTAATTTTTCTATTATACGTAAGAAAAGCAACAGACTTCCCAACGAATAAGCGAACCGTTTAAGTGGGAATTCAGAGATGTGCATAGTCAAGTGACCAATAAACCTAGAGAAAGGGATAATTCTACACGCTGTGGACTTGCAGAAATTAATGAGGCCTCCCCGTAAGGGCTGGCGGGAGAGGAGAGCTGTTTTCAGGATCTGTCAGCAGCAAGCAACTGAAAAATTAAAATGTGCTCTCCTCTAGCAACTTCCGCACTGGAACTCTCTTGTAAACGCACCATGGTCAGGAGTGGTAAATGGAAACCTCAGTCCTTAACAGTGGGTTATCATTGCTACCCCATGTGGAGGGCACTTTTTAAAAGATGACTTGAAAAGATTTTCTCAAGGTTTTGTTAAGAGACAAAGCAGCCCGGCTGGTGTGGCTAAGTGGTTGAGCATCCACCTATGAACCAGGAGGTCAGGGTTTGATTCCCTGTCAGGGCACAGGCCCGAGTTCCGGGCTCCATCCCCCAGTGTGTGTGTGTGTGGGGGGGGGCGTGCAGGAGGCATCGGATCAAGGAGTCTCTCTCGTCATTGATGTTTCTCTCTCCCTCTCTGAAATCAATAAAAATGTATTAAAAACAAACAAACGAATTGAGCCGCGTTAAGGAACAGTGAGAAAACCTGGCTCATCAAATACTGATTGCTCTTGGATATGGAAAAAGACAGTACACTCTGAACCCCAGAATTAAAATTCCTAAAGCGTAAAGGGGCCATTCTGGGACAGTGTCCCCACGTGTTTGATGTGGCGCAGTGCGTGCCACCGGGTTGAAGGGAATTTCCAATGTGACCCGACCTGGGCAGCTGTTTCTCCAGAAGGAAAGCCAGGGAAGGGCTTTGGGGGTTTGGCTTTTTCGCCTCCTTGCAGCTGAGCTCCGTTATCCGGACCACGGCTAGAAGCTGGGGGGGCAGCCAGCCAACCCGCCAGGGCCGGAGGGCGGTGTGCGGGCGCCGGACACACAGGTGACCCACGGCCACGCCAGCTCGCCTGCCACATGGGCTGCGGAGGCAGACGCGGAGCCTTAGGTTCACAGGACACCCCAAAAGCATCTCCCAACTTCGGAGAAGACCGCTTCAGCAAAAGGGAGCCCTCCCAGCCTGGGCCAGTTTCTCCTTTTAAAATGTTTTTCTTGATTTGAGACAGAGATTGGCCGGCTGCTTCCTGCACGCCCCCTACTGGCGGGAACCGAACCCACAGCCCGGGCTTGTGCCCTGGGGCAGAATGGAATCCGCGACCTTTCCGTCCTCGGGCCCCCGCTCCACCCACTGAGCCACACCAGCCAGGGATGGGCCAGGGGTTCTGATCGCGGTTATGGGTGGTTCCCATCGGTGACTGACTAGCTTGGGGCGTGGGACATCAAGGTCGGTCCAATAAAAGCCTCAGGTGAAAACACAGGACCGGCGTTTCCCCAAGTCCCGCTGCAGGTTAAATCCCCGGGAACCCCAACACATTTCCAGCAACTTTGGGCTCCCCGTGAGCATTTCCCGGGGCTCTGACGTTGCATTTGGGGCCTAGACCTCACGATGAGCCCGAGGCCCGCGCACTTGCAGGCTCCTTCCAGAGCAGGTGGGTGGCTCTTAAAAGAGCCGTTGGGTGCTAGGAACCAGGTTCCAACCGGACCTACTTCTTCTTGGGGGCCGCCTTCTTGGCCTTGGCCGCGATCACCTTGGCCTTGGCCGCTTTGGGCCTCACGGCCTTGGCCGGGCTCTTGGCCACCTTCTTGGGCTTCGCCGCCTTGGGCTTCTTGGGGCTCCTGGCAGCCTTCTTGGCCACCGCCGGCTTCTTCGCCTTCTTCGGAGTCTTGACAGCTTTCTTGGCGGCGGCGGCCGCGGGCTTCTTGGGTTTCTTAGCAGCGCCCGTGGCCTTGGCCTTGACCTTTGCGGCGCTGGGCTTGGCCTCGCCGGAGGCCGCCTTCTTGTTGAGCTTGAAGGAGCCCGAGGCGCCGGTGCCCTTGGTCTGCAGCAGGGTGCCCTTGCTCACCAGGCTCTTGAGGCCCAGCTTGATGCGGCTGTTGTTCTTGTCCACGTCGTAGCCCGCGGCCGCCAGCGCCTTCTTGAGCGCGGCCAGCGACACGCCGCTGCGCTCCTTGGAGGCGGCGACCGCCTGGACCAGCAGCTCGGAGACCGAGGGCCCCGCGGGCTTCTTCCTGGCGGTGGCCGCCGCCTTCGCCGGCTTCTTCGCCTTCTTGCCGGCCGAGGGCTTCTCGGGGGCGGTGGAGGCCGAGGGGGCCGGGGGCGCCGTCTCGGACATGGCGGGAGCGGGGAGCGACCGAGCCAACTGCAGGGACCGGAGAGGCCGGAGGACGCCGCGGGCCGGGGGGCGCCGCGTATTTATAAGGGCGGGCCGCGCTGTGATTGGTGCGCGCCGCCGCCTGCGCCCCCTGTCGGCTCGGCGTGGGGCCCCCGGTCCCTGCCGCGCGCCCCGGCTCCGGGACAGCACGGTCCCCCCCGGGAGACGGAAATACAGGACAGGGGAGGGCCGGGCTCTGCAGCCCCTTAAACGTCGCAGTGCCACTTCTAAAGGAAAAGTAGGATTTTACTTGGGGGAGGAGGGCCCGGCGGGGGGCGGTTGCGGGGGCACCGTTGGTAAGCGAGGAAGTCACATCAGAACCTCGGGACTTTCGCCTGGAGGGTGTTAGGGACGTAGCTCTCCGGTCCGCAGTGAAGGGGAGGGGCTGACATGGCTGGGGACCAGGTCTCACCCCTGCCGCTGCCTTTCCCCGCACCGCCGCAGGGCGACGGGACCTGGGTTTGCGAGCGGTAGGCAGCACAGGGGTCGCTGGCACCTCCGTGAACACCCCAGCGGGGCGTGGGGAGACCTCCTCTGCCAGCGACTCGTGCAGCTCAATGCACTTCCCCAGTGTCACGGGCCTTTTAATGCTTACAGCGCACCCCGACCACGCGCTAAGGTTTGCCACCTGGGTTCGCTGTCAGCATAGACATCCAGTGTCACAGATGTACGCACTCAACACCCAGCTCCGAGGCGTCAACGAATACCCGGGGGACTGCGCGGTTCCCCCACGCGCACCGTCGGGGGGTGGAATTCCTGCGAGTTTGAAAGTAGAAAAGACACACCCCGGGGGGGGGGGGAGGGACAATTAGCGCCAACTTCTTTATCTTGTCGGAGACCCTCAAAGCGGTTAAAGGCATTTACAATGCTAATGCCCGCCGCTGCCGGCGGCGGGAAACCAGGGCAGTGACGTCATGTTCCCGCGCGCGCGCGCGCTGCTGCGGTTCTCAAACCGGTCCGTCTCCTCCGCCACCCCGCGTTTCCCCGTTTCCTTAGCAACATACGGGTTTGTTCTTGGGTGGCAGCCACTCATGTCAGGGTCCCAAGCACATTCCTCCGTCCTCTTTACCACCGTTTCTACCTCCCACCATCGGAGAGTCTTTCTTTTTTAAAATGCATCACATAGTTTCTAAGAATTTCGGAGAGGACATTTGAAGGATGACACAAGTGTAAATATTTCTCCAAGACTGGGTGTATGTATTTTTGGAAAGATGTAAGTAAATCTAGTGGGAGGGTGATAAGTCAAGTGGTAAACAAAGGAAGCTTTTAAAATGGAAATACTAAACTAAGTCTTTTAGGCTAAGGAGCCTTTACATATGCAAACGAGGGATGCCAGGATCCGCTTACTACGTGGCTGTTCGCCATAATGGACTCAGCTAATCAAAATACACTACAATCTGGTCTCCCTCATCCTAGTGAAAAAAAGCCACGTTTGCATCTTTCAAGATTGAAAAAAAATTAATACGTAAAAGATGAGGTCTTGAAATTAAGTAGTCCTCTTTAGGGTCCAAAAGCCAATGATTGGGCCCGGGCGCTGTGTATCCAGTTTGGTGCTGGACGTCACAGTTTTTTTTGCACCAGCGAAAGGTACTCTAGGTTTTAGGAAACACGAGTTTCAGAAAACCCAAGCGTAGGACACAGAACACAAACACCTAACAAAAGGGGCCTGGTTACAGGGGCCATTTCTGTGAAAGCTACTGTGATTTTCTGTTTTGTAGGTTTAAAGAAGTCCTTCAGTCAATTAAAAGGTTACAGAAACTTGCCTGATCTATGCAACGGGTATGGGCGGGAGTCGGGGGGGGGGTTGGGGGGGGGTGGTGGTGGTGGCGGCAATATTTCCTTCCCCAAGAAGCAAAGAAATGTACAGAATTAAAAAGCTGTAGTGCCATTGAAACCAATGCTTGCACTTTTATGACAATATAATGCTCAAAGCTTTGAATTCAGATTATGAAAATCGGATGCGGTGGAGAACAAAAGTAAAAAAACATCAAACTGCACCATTGTTGAAAAGCTTCAATATACCCCAATCAGACCCTGAAACGTCATATCTAAACATTTCCCCCACCCAATCGCTGCACATTACTTCCTATAAATGCCAGCAGTGGTTCCAGGAGACACAGTCCACACACCGTTGCCTGTTTTCACGCTCGATTGGTCATGGCTCGGACCAAGCAGACGGCGCGCAAGTCCACGGGCGGGAAGGCGCCCCGCAAGCAGCTGGCCACCAAGGCGGCCCGCAAGAGCGCGCCGGCCACGGGCGGCGTGAAGAAGCCGCACCGCTACCGGCCCGGCACCGTGGCGCTGCGCGAGATCCGGCGCTACCAGAAGTCCACGGAGCTGCTGATCCGCAAGCTGCCGTTCCAGCGCCTGGTGCGCGAGATCGCGCAGGACTTCAAGACCGACCTGCGCTTCCAGAGCTCGGCCGTGATGGCGCTGCAGGAGGCGTGCGAGGCCTACCTGGTGGGGCTGTTCGAGGACACCAACCTGTGCGCCATCCACGCCAAGCGCGTCACCATCATGCCCAAGGACATCCAGCTGGCGCGCCGCATCCGCGGGGAGAGGGCGTGAGCTCCACCCCACCCACTCACCCCGACACCCAAAGGCTCTTTTCAGAGCCGCCCACCTTTGGCAGCAAAGGGCTGGAAAACACTACCCACCCCGCAGTGGGTTAATATAAGTGTCCAAGGGCTCGGGAGTTAAAGCACACACGGGTACACAGGTGCACATTCGCCGGGTTCTGCACCGTATGAACACAATTAGCCCTCCCCAATGCTAATAGCAGCGCTGGTCTTAAGGCCTAATTAGAAGCCAAAGTTTGAGGCACGTGGAAGACACTGGCATTCCAAGGGTTAATGCGGCCAACATCTCAAAAGCAGGCTTGTCATTTGCCGAACTCCCGTTCCTACCTGTGAGCACGGCATTCTCACCAAGACTTACTGTCTAATGACCTTTTTGCCTTTTCATGTTGTCTTCCGGCTTGAACTGCCTTTGGGAACCTTGAGTTTCCTCAGGGCTCCTTAGAGTAACTGCAGTTCAAGACCCATCAATACTCATTCAATCGGGGCTCTGGCTCTCCCCTCCCCCGTCCCCCGCGAGTACCCGGGTTTGGAGGAGGGATCAAGGGAGGGCAGTGACGTCACATTCCCGCCAGTGCGCGGTCCAATCACTACATCGGCTGAGGGAGGGGTGGGTTGGGGGGGGAGGGGTGGCGGATTATATAAGAACGAGCTCTTGCCCGTCTCCGCCACTTGCTCTTGCTTCTCTCTACTTGCAAAGCCATGTCCGGACGCGGCAAAGGCGGGAAGGGCCTGGGCAAGGGCGGCGCCAAGCGCCACCGCAAGGTGCTGCGCGACAACATCCAGGGCATCACCAAGCCCGCCATCCGGCGCCTGGCGCGGCGCGGCGGCGTCAAGCGCATCTCCGGGCTCATCTACGAGGAGACGCGCGGGGTGCTCAAGGTGTTCCTGGAGAACGTGATCCGCGACGCCGTCACCTACACGGAGCACGCCAAGCGCAAGACGGTCACGGCCATGGACGTGGTGTACGCGCTCAAGCGCCAGGGCCGCACCCTCTACGGCTTCGGCGGCTGAGCTCGTCTCCCCGCCCCGTCTCCCCCCCAAAGGCCCTTTTCAGGGCCGCCCACCCCCTCTCGGAAGGGCTGAGCGCGGCTGTCTTGCTCGTGTTTCGGTGGACACGTTTTCTCGGGTTTGATGGCGGGGGTTTCAAGCTTTAGCAGGCGCTTCAGGATGGGTGGGGGCTCCTCCGGCAGTCTGCACAGGGCTCCGGGGCGGCGGCGCCCTGGGCCCATTTGGAGGGATTGGCGGCTTCTGGGGGTGATAGGGAGAAGCAAGCGGGAGGGGTACGAACTGAAAGTTTTAGATACTTAGGGTGTCTCTGGCAGGAACACCACCACTCCCTTGTACCCGGTGAGAGGATCAAGCAAAGAGACGCCTGGTTGGGGAGCAGTTTGCAGTGACCCGCAGCCCAGGAAGCGTCGCTGGCCTAGTTCCTGGTCCAAGAGTTAAATGTCTGCAAATCGCGGGTCTGCGAGGCTGCAGCCCCCCCGCCCCCCCCGCCCCAAGGGAGTCAGGTCGATCAGACATCTCCAGCAAAGCCTTGGTATTCGTTCCAACTGCATTTGCCCTGGCGACGTCACGAAGGATTGACATACTTTGGACTCGCGTCCTTCACCCAGGTTTCGGGCTCAGGGTCGTCACTCCCATTTCCCCCACAAACCGGGTGAACTCAGGTTTAAACATCACTAAGCCTTGCTTAGGTCCGTTCTCACGCCGCCCCCCCCCCCTTGAGCCCCAGGCGAAGCAGTTTGTAAATTCCATAGAAGAGACGAAGGGGTCAGTGTCCTAACGCGGGTCGCTAACCACTTCCGGGACCTGCGGCCTCTGCATTTGGGTAGGAGCTCTGCGGTCACAGGCTCTGCTCTCAACCTGCTGTGAGCCCCAATGTTGTTTCCCCGGACCCCCCCCCCCCCCCCCTTTTAAATCATGGGCCGTTTAAACACAGTATGGACGTCCTTAGATCAACGCATCGGTTTTTTTTAATAGTCTGCATCTTAGGACCTTACATGCGTGTTTGCATAACTCATGGACACAGGGTGGTGAAGGCCTGGGGGTGGGGGTGGGGTGGGGGTGGGGCGGGCTGGAGGAGGTCAATAATACTGTCAACAATAGATTCATTTAAAAAATAGTCTGCGTCTTTGAAAATGTTCCTTACCGTCATTCTTTTTAAGTATATTTTTATTGATTTTCAGAGAGGGAGGAGAGAGAAACAATGAGAATCACAGATCGGCCGCCCCCTGCAGGCCCCGCACTGGGGATCGAACCCGAGACCGGAGCATGAGCCCTGACCGGGAATGGAACCCTAGACCCTTCAGTCCCCAGGCCGACGCTCTATCCACTGAGCGAAACCAGCCAGGGCACCACCATTGTTTTTAATGGTCTATCACCTCTCCCCTACCTGAATGCAGTGAGTGGGATTCAGAATGGGGGCATTGCTAGCTAGCCTTGAGTTACAAGGCTACACAGATGTCCGACTTAAATTTGCCTAGAATTTCCTTAATCTTGTTCATTTCAACCACAGCACCGACCCTCGGCACACAGACGGGTGTAGGATAACCTCTGTAGCAGCCCCTTTGTGAGAGGGTGGCCCTGAAAGGCGGAGGGAGGGGGACGAGCAGGAGCCGCAGGGCAGAGGCTGTGACCTGGGCGGGAGCCCCTCCCTCCCAAATGCAAGGTGAGGCCTCGGGGCGGGGAGTTAGAGCCCCGACTCCTGGTCTCGTTACAGCGGATGGCAGTTCAGACTGCTCCGCCTGCGGCTTAGGGCGGGTCCGGCCTGCAAGTGAACGGAAGAGAACTAGGCCCAGTGCCATTCAAACCCCGCACCGCCGGGCTAGGGGCGGGGGGACAGCCCCAGGCCTGCGAGGAGGCGGGAGGGGGGAGGGGGCGAGTCCGGTGTGCGAGTCCTCGGCAGATGCAATGGGACTAAACTCCAACCTCCGGCTGGCAACTCCTTTTATTACATCCGGCTCCCCTTTCTCTTTTTTCCTCTCCCGCCGCCCCAGAAGGCTTCTCATTCCTGCCTGGACCCGTTCCCTCCCGACGGGCCGAAGGCGCCGCCGCCCCTGCGCACAAACTGGCTGAGGCCGGGCGCGGAGGGCCCCCCATTGGGCCTGAAGCTCCTGCTAAAGGTTAAGGCCCCGCAGGCCTCAAACACGGAGGAAACGTGTCCATAGGAACAAGGGCACCACAGCGCGCTCAGCCTTTCCGAGAGGGGGTGGGCGGCCCTGAAAAGGGCCTTTGGGGGGAGACGGGGCGGGGAGACGGGCTCAGCCGCCGAAGCCGTAGAGGGTGCGGCCCTGGCGCTTGAGCGCGTACACCACGTCCATGGCCGTGACCGTCTTGCGCTTGGCGTGCTCCGTGTAGGTGACGGCGTCGCGGATCACGTTCTCCAGGAACACCTTGAGCACCCCGCGCGTCTCCTCGTAGATGAGCCCGGAGATGCGCTTGACGCCGCCGCGCCGCGCCAGGCGCCGGATGGCGGGCTTGGTGATGCCCTGGATGTTGTCGCGCAGCACCTTGCGGTGGCGCTTGGCGCCACCCTTGCCCAGGCCCTTCCCGCCTTTGCCGCGACCGGACATGGTGGCTGAGTGACCTCAGAGGCGTTCGTCCCCGCGCCGGCGGCTGCAGCCCCTTAAGTAACGAGGGGGCGGACCTCATTGGAGCAGAAAGACCGGAAGAGGCGGGAAACAGCCGCGTCCCCGCCCCCGCGGCTACACCCTCAGGGAAACACGGAGTAAGGACACTTTCTGTTACTTAGAAAATAACACCGAACGCGGGGGTCTGCCGCGTACACGCAAGGACTTCGCTCCTTTGTGGGTGTGTTTAAAGATTTGTCCACCCCATGGATGTTTTTGGATCATTTCCAACATGGAACTAAAAGAAGCCCAAACCCCAGGAGACGAAGGAGTTGGGAAATGGTTGCCAAGCAACCCAGCCAGTCTTTGGGTTTGGAATTGGTGAGCGGCTGCTCTCAAGCCGCCTGTGAAGCTGAGTGTTCTTGGCGTCTCCGCGCAAAGGCCGCCCACTTGTCCGTAACCGAGACGGGACCATGGAGCAGGGGGACCGGGGCAGCGAAAGCAGCGTGCAGCCACCTGGAGAACCCGGTCTCCCCCAAACCGGGGACACTTAAGAGTAGCTTGCAGTCCCTCCCAGAGGGCAGAGACCCCAAACCACCTACTCAGGGCGACCGAGAGCAGAAATCCCACCGGCGCCGTTTGCCAACGCGCCCAAGGACCGGTGCCGGTCAGAGGACCAATCTCATGCTGGTGCGTCCGCACGGAGCCGACGGGGATCCTCTAGAGATCCGCCCCTGACAACTTCTCTAAATGCCCAGCTTTTAAAACCCCTCAATACGAGGGTCTAGTGTGCACCCTATTTCCCAGGAATATGCGCCCCCAACTCCCCGCACAGGGCATCCGCTAAGCTCTAAGGACCGCCCGGGGGCCTCCGACCAAGGCAGCAGCAGGTCGTCCCAGGCGGAGGCCCCGAACCTGCCCGAAGGCCCCCTCCCCCTGACTTCCAGGGAGCCCAGCGGCGCAGACTGGGCTCACGTCCCCAGCTCCTGTGTCTGGGCCCCGGCTTTAATCAACGTCCGCTGAGGGTCACCCGGACTCCCGCTGTGAAAGGTTTGCTGCACGAAGTCACAAACCCACACCCTGCCGGCTGCCCGAAGCCAACCCGTTGAGGGCCAGGCCCCCTTTCCGGGTACAGCGGACAGTTCTGTGACCCTAAGTTCCTATCGCCCCGACTTCTGTGTAAAACATTTGTGATACAGGCAGGGCGAAAGCATTCCAGAGCATTTCCAGCATAACGCGAGCACGGGCGGTGCGCTTCCACTTAAACAAATGGAGCTCATCCGTGTAACCAGGGAGGGGTCGCAGAGGGAAAGAATGTGGGTGCCAGGGGCCGGCGCCCTGTTCCGCGTGAGACAGAGGGTGGAGGGGTGCCCGGCCTTGCCTGGGGCAGGTTCATCCCGTTCCAGGAAAGCTGTCAAACACGCGGAAGCTAGGGAAAGGGATGGTATGCGAGTGACAGTAATAAAAATGCAGCCCTTCCTAGAGGTTTGCATTATTTCCAAAATTTTGCTGAACTAATACATGAGAGCGTTAAGATATACATGGGGCCCTTAGAATACAATACGATGTTCAAAATAAGAGACGGCACTTTATCGTTTTTTTAAAACAAAGTTCAACTGAGTCCATTTGAAGACCTAATGGGCTTTATTAACCAATTCCTGAACCGGGCAGCATCCGACTTGTAACTAACTGGAAGGGTGCTCCTAGGAGTTGTACAAAACAAATAAGTTTTATAGGAACAGGGATAGAGCAAGCAACCTATTAACAAACGTGAAGAAAGGATTTCTCTTTGGGGAAAGGGAATAAGAGGATTTTTATCTTGCAGGTTGCCTCTTCTTTCTAATGTGATGGAGCGGGCCCACGGGACCCATTACCTTCCTAGAGCTTTGCCCCAAAATTCCAGACTGGTGGTTTAAAATTATATTCCTGGGAGAGGTTGGAACTGCAATTCGATCAGGTATTACGTCTAGGTTTGGGCCTGTGGATTTTGTCCTGGTCTAACCCTCTGAACCTACCCACAAGTCCCTTTTTCCCTGACTCTCCCAGGCAAGAGGGTTAACTTGAAGCGCCAGCAGATAGGGCAGCGGAAAACAAAGGCGGGTGGAGCACAGGCAGGGGCAGACGTGGCAGTTTGAGCAGCCTAACCACAGGGACCAACCAAGCAGAAGTCATAAAAGGGTTCTGGGCTCCGAGCGGGAGGCCTGGGAAGCCAAGGTGTTGGTGTCCCTTGTTCGGGCCTCATAACGCCGGGGTTCTTTTTCCCCAGTCTTACAAAGGGTTCAGCATTCTGGAGAAAGGGGCTTCGCGTAGATGCTTAAAGAGTCCGGAGACGAAAGATAGTTTTGAAAGGCATTGGGGGTCAGAGGAGCTTCAGCTGAAGGAGCTAGAAGACCCCTTCCTTGACTCAGGACCCTGCTTCTAATAACACAGTTTGTCCCAAGGCAAGGTGGAGACATACACTTCAAAGGGTAGACTACAGACGCATTATCAGTTTGGGGACTAGCCCACAGCTGTTGAGGTGTTTGGCCAACAGGAGGCAATAAGATGCCCTGAGCCAGGCGTCCTCAAACTACGGCCCGCGGGCCACATGCGGGTGTTTTTGCCGTTTTGTTTTTTTACTTCAGAATAAGATATGTGCAGTGTGCATAGGAATTTGCTCATAGTTTTTTTTTAAACTATAGTCCGGCCCTCCAACGGTCTGAGGGACAGTGAACTGGCCCCCTGTTTAAAAAGTTTGAGGACCTCTGCCCTGAGCTGTCTGGCAGTTAACAATCCCATTCAGGTTTGGGGGAAGTGCCATTTAGCCGTTTCCAACAGGTAAACTACATGTGTGACTCACCCTTGTTGAGCCACCCAAGTCCCATCAACCTTTTGCACAACTCTTGTAATTATTACATGCTGGAATTGGTACTCGGCACCAAGGGGCGGGGTGGCCTGCAGCAACAAGGTGTACGAACACACAGAAATGGAGACAGTTCAGGTCGGTTGTTGGGGAAAAACGATTGAGGGAATCAACCAGGTAGACACAGAGCAGCTTGTAGCACAGACACACCCCTGGACCACAAGGCTTTAGCGGGCAGCCCACCATTGGGCCCCCTCCCCTTGCAGGGAGTCTGAGCCGGCTTGTTATGGTTTTTCTACACTTTGCTTAAACCTTCCGGTTCCACGGAGCTCATTCTTCGGCATCAGGAGACCCGATCCCGGGAAAACACCTGGGCTCACCGTTCCGCTAACCACAGGGAGCTGTCAGCAACCCGACATGTCCCCGTGCTCTCTGGAGAACTCAGGGAGCCCTGCGTGATCTCTCTCCTTGGGCTGCTTCTACCTTGGGCCCTTCCTGGTTTCCCTGTCTCCACGGTTTTATTCTCCAAACCCCCTGGAGTCGTGTTCTGAAATCCTTCCTACACCAAGTCCCACACACTCTAGGCCCAGGGCGGCGAGGCAGACCCATCCCTTGCCGATCTTTCCAGTAACATTTCCATCCAAAGCTATTACCATTAAAGCGACGAGCTTTCAGGCACAGGGCTTGTTGTTTTGTATCTTCCACACCCCACCCTGCCCCACCGTGTTTTAATTTATTTCCCGCATTCCGCCGTCAAGTAAAAGTTAAGTTACAGAAATGCTGCTCTGATGAAGGAGCCCAACAGCCTTTTGCAGGCACGTGTTGCTGTCACCACAAGTTCGCTACAAGGTTCAAGAATGTGGCACTGACTGAGCATTTTATTGCAGGTTGCATCTGAGTCGGAGTTCTAGGTTCTGAGGCTGAAGAATCACTCCCAGAGTCTGCAATTTTATTGAGAAGAAAATGGCTGGCATAGCCAGGTTCTGAGATTAGTGCCTGGAACTTGATTTCACTAAAACGCAGCCAAAGCTTCCAGGGTTAACCGACAGCCGCAAGACGGGCCTTAATGCCCATGTGCCCAAGACGGACCCGATGGAAAACCGGTTACACTTGCCGATGGCATTTCAGATTTTCAATAAAAAACAGGGATTTCCGCCATATCGCTATTAAGGGTACCGCTTTGAAACATCGTTTTCCTCACAGGGGGCAGACATTTGTACAATTACTGTGCTGTATTGGACCCTCACCAGAATTCCTGCCTGGAAATAAATCATAACTGTGGGGCACGGCCACAGTGTCTGGACAGGTTCAAGCCTCGGACTGATGAGAGGGCACAGTCCTCTCATGGCCACGTGCGCGTACCAGTGTGGAGGGCAGAGCCCTCCCAGCACCATGATAGCCAACAGCTGGAGTTGTGAGCTTGAACCTGTGGTCTGAACACGTGGCCCCACGTGCCTGAGTGATGTGTGCTTGACAGAGTTCAGGTGCACGTAGTTGAGTAGGATCGAAACCCACGAGGATGTTGTAAACATCTTGACCACACCCTTACTTTGCCTCCAGGAATCCTATGTAATAAAGAGGGAATATGCTAATTGACCATCACTCCGTCCAAAGATGGCTGCACCCACAGCTGAGGCCAAGTTCCCATAAGGAGCTTTAACAAGCAATCAGCAGGGACCTGAGGCTATGCCCTCCCTGCCTCCATGGGGCTTGACAGGGGACCTCAGGCCACACCCCCCACCTAGCAGGGCTTGACAGGGGACCTCAGGCTGTGTCCCCCCCACCCAGCAGGGCTTGATGAGGGACCTCAAGGTTTGCTTCCTGTCCTGGTGCTGGGCTAGGAGACCTCAGGCTGCTCCCCCCACCCCAGCACCAGGCCAGGCCCCCCACGAGGTGGGGCTTGACAGGGGACCTCAAGCCATGCCCCCCACCTTGGCACAGAGCCAGGGGACCTGAGGCTACACCCCCTGCCCAGCAGGGCTGGACAAGGGTAGGACTGGTCGGTCTGGATCTAGCCCAATGGGGGGCCGGCCGGGTCTGGGTCTCACGTGATTTTGAGGTGCATGTAGGTGGGCGGGGACTTGAATCTGGGTTCAGTGGTGCGCCCCAGACCTGACAGGAGGAAGGTCTTCATATACATTTTACTAGTTTTCTTCCATCTGACACATCTATTAGAGAAAGGGAAATAGCAACAGTAAATCATTTCCTCTAATTAACCCCCTTTTAATGTGCACCAATTTCGTGCACCAGGTCACTAGCCCGGCTATAAAGACACGGCTTGCAGTACAGTGGGCTGTCTCTAGCTCATCAGAGGACAGAGTCCCACCCAGACGCAGCTTTTATTCTCTCGCCTGTCTTTTCTCAACCCTTCACCGCCCCCTTAAGGCACACCGAACCCGGCTGAGCTGGTGCGGCACATAAGGCATCCAACGTGGGGCTGAGTATACATGGCCGGCCGGGCTGGGACCACATAGTTTGTGCACAGCTCTCCTAAGGGAAATGGGGTGGCTCTGAAAAGAGCCTTTGGGTGTCGGGGTGAGTGGGTGGGGTGGAGCTCACGCCCTCTCCCCGCGGATGCGGCGCGCCAGCTGGATGTCCTTGGGCATGATGGTGACGCGCTTGGCGTGGATGGCGCACAGGTTGGTGTCCTCGAACAGCCCCACCAGGTAGGCCTCGCACGCCTCCTGCAGCGCCATCACGGCCGAGCTCTGGAAGCGCAGGTCGGTCTTGAAGTCCTGCGCGATCTCGCGCACCAGGCGCTGGAACGGCAGCTTGCGGATCAGCAGCTCCGTGGACTTCTGGTAGCGCCGGATCTCGCGCAGCGCCACGGTGCCGGGCCGGTAGCGGTGCGGCTTCTTCACGCCGCCCGTGGCCGGCGCGCTCTTGCGGGCCGCCTTGGTGGCCAGCTGCTTGCGGGGCGCCTTCCCGCCCGTGGACTTGCGCGCCGTCTGCTTCGTACGAGCCATTAGGAAGACCCGAAGGTAGCAAACTGCAGGAAGAATGACAAACAACCCGGGCGCTCAACCGGTATATATAAGGCGAGGCCCGCTCTCATTGGATAAGGCATCTGTCCATCAAGACCCATAGAGAAGTTATTGGAAGCCCCATCCACTTCCGGACCGCAGGAGCCTCCCGGGCGTTTACATCAGAAATTAATCTCCTCCCACCCACCCTTTCAACAGCGGCCGTTTTCTAGTCTTTCTCGCTTCTACCGTTTTTACCGCTTTTCTCTACAATGTTCTTTGGTTTTTCTCCGTAGAATTTAATGTAAATATTACAGTTATATGCCTTGTTTCCTGAATAAAAATTTTAAATGTTGGCCCCGGAAATTGGCTTTCCTCTGGTCTTTTCGAAAAAGCGCGCGCTACACGGGATTGGCCAAGTAATTTTTGAGCCTTTTAAATTTAGGAAACCCAATTTCCCGTCAGTTTCTTCACTTCCTATTTAAATGTATACATTTTAAGATGTTTCTGTAGGTTTTTTTCTAAATGTCTACTTAACTCGATTTCACATTTGGTGTTATAGCTACAGTAACATTTACTTTTCATTAAGTAGCATTCTCATACGTTTCACAATTTCAACTGAGTTGTAGGAAATGTGGTTAAAGAAAAAAACAACACCCTGAAGCGTGTACGTGGTACAAACAGATGACTGGGCCTTGTTAAAGCCGCGCTGTGCCCCGTGCGGAGCAGCTCCGCCTAACGGACCGGACTCCGAGGCCTGCAGTATTGCTGTTACTTACAACCCACTAGGGCGCCCGCAGGAGATGGGAAAACTGGTGATAACGTGTCCTACTGAGATGCAAAACAACTCAAGAGTTATTGCCGGTGGGTCACTAACTATATTTGCACTTAAATGGTCACCTTTCACCAAGCATTGTTGCCCCTGTTTTCTCCCGGTTTAACCCCCGAGGGCCTGCAGCACTCAGCCCTTAATTACCGGTGATTGTCGAGTGTCCTTGTATCCACTTTCCTTTGGTGATGTTTTTATTGGCGTCAATGTTTACACACTGCCATCTACTGGTTGACGGAGGAATTAGTAGCTGTTGAAACGGAAATTTTCGTGCAAGCTCTTTAGTGAAAGCGTGGGTGGCTCTGAAAAGAGCCTTTGGTTTTGAATGTTGCGCTTTGCTCCTCACTTGCCCTTGGCCTTGTGGTGGCTCTCGGTCTTCTTGGGCAGCAGCACGGCCTGGATGTTGGGCAGCACGCCGCCCTGCGCGATGGTCACCTTGCCCAGCAGCTTGTTGAGCTCCTCGTCGTTGCGGATGGCCAGCTGCAGGTGGCGCGGGATGATGCGCGTCTTCTTGTTGTCGCGGGCCGCGTTGCCCGCCAGCTCCAGGATCTCGGCCGTCAGGTACTCCACGGCCGCCAGGTACACGGGCGCGCCCGCCCCGACCCGCTCGGCGTAGTTGCCCTTGCGGAGCAGGCGGTGCACGCGCCCCACCGGGAACTGCAGCCCGGCCCGCGACGACCGCGTCTTGGCCTTGGCGCGCGCCTTGCCTCCTTGCTTTCCGCGTCCGGACATTCTAGCAAACTCTTACTCTGAAAGAAAAGATGCAGCAGAAAGGCGATGTGAGAGTGTTAAGTTGAAGAAGCTCTTTTATAGCTACAGCTTGGATAGAGAGATAAGACATCTGATTGGTTAAAATATGTTCTGTCCAATAGAAACGAGAACTGTGTACTTCTTATTTGCATAGACACCGCCCCTCAGCGACATGTAGTGACTACCCAATCAGAAGTCAGGATTCCCCATTCCTCATTTACATCGAGAAACATATATATACTGACTGAGCTCTCAGCTTTTCACCTTTAATCCCTAGTGTGGAAATTGCGACCAGCAACTTTACAGCCTTTTGCAGACGCCATGCCAGAACCTTCCAAATCTGCTCCAGCCGCGAAGAAGGGCTCAAAGAAAGCCATCACTAAGGCGCAGAAGAAGGACGGCAAGAAGCGCAAGCGCAGCCGCAAGGAGAGCTACTCCATCTACGTGTACAAGGTGCTCAAGCAGGTGCACCCCGACACCGGCATCTCGTCCAAGGCCATGGGCATCATGAACTCCTTCGTCAACGACATCTTCGAGCGCATCGCGGGCGAGGCGTCGCGCCTGGCGCATTACAACAAGCGCTCGACCATCACGTCCCGCGAGATCCAGACGGCCGTGCGCCTGCTGCTGCCCGGCGAGCTGGCCAAGCACGCCGTGTCCGAGGGCACCAAGGCCGTCACCAAGTACACCAGCTCCAAGTAGACGCGCGAGCCAGCGGCTCGTCTCCTCCCCCCAAAGGCTCTTTTCAGAGCCACCCACTTTCTCTAAAGAAAGCTGTAACTGCCATTTCCGAGCGAGGTCCGTCTCCTGCTGTGGATTCAGTTTGAGCCCCGACTTGTGCCCCAAGGCTGTCTAGTTCCCGTTTCATGCCGGGTTCAAGGTGCCCTTAAACCTCTAGGTGGAAACAAAGGGTGTCAGGTTTCAGGTAAATTCGGGCAATCGGTGTAGCAATACCTCGAGGTTAAGACAAATACATTGTATACAAAGAGAAGGTTTGGTCAAAGGTGACTATTTAAGTGGAAATATAATGACCCGCCGCAATAAAACCACCTTTCCAGTCTCTTGTTGGGTAGTTTTGCATCTTCATAGGACAAAGCACCTGGAGGTCTGTCTGCAAATGGCCACTTTGCTCACTCTGCAGGTTCCCGATGGGGTTTGGAAGTCCCCGCTGGGTGGACTTCAGAAAGCAGGGACCCCCGAGGAATTCTGGTCTGGGCTGCTTGGGTGGGAGGAGGGTCGGTCTGGGCAGCCACACGGGCGCTCCTTTCTGGAGCTTGGGAGCTTTCTGGAGCTTTCTGGACCTTGTCTTGGGAGCTTTGGGGAGACACTCGGCGACATTGCGCCGTGGCTCCTTGGGCACTCGTTTCGGTGGGGTCCGCCTCCAGCCCTTTGCACACAGGTGACCTGAGATGGCTCCGATTTCTCCCTAGAAATGTTGACCGGTGGCCACGGTCAGCCCGAAACGCCTGTGAGTTTTTCTCACGTCCCAGTAATCCGGTGCCACTTCCTGGGCCTCGGACGGTTCAGCGATTCCCCTAGGAGGGTGGGGAGGGTGGGTTCCCGCTCCGATCGGGGACAAAGGATTTGAATTTCCCGCCCTCCCAGCCATAGGTGGCGCCACCTCGTGGCTGACGGCGATGGTGGGGGGAGGGGGGTGGAGAGGAAGATGCGCGGCCTGTTCTTTGCAATCCTGTTTCCAGAGTCGCTGGGACGCCAAACCCATCCCGACAGACGGGAAGGCCCTTGGGGAAGCGGGTCCGAGGGGCCTCCGTCCCGGGCTGGGGAGGGGAGGAAGGGCCGGTGAAGAATCGCTGTGTGTGGTTTCCTTCGGTCTTCAGTGTGTGAGCACGATGAAGAAATACTGTAGCATTTGAAGTGGGATGTCTCAAAAAGGAACCCCTTTTAAAGGAAAATTAAGTCCCCCCCCCCCCACAGCCCAACCTAACAGCTGACCAATGTGTGAGAAATTCTTTCTTTCTCAGCATAGGCGAAGAAGACACTTGCCTTAAAAGCCAATCACTGTTGTTGTGTAGATTATAAAAAGGCCCCTCCCCAAATAGGTTCGTTAGGGAATTCAGGCTGTAGTTTTAAGAACCACGAACCCTCGTGTTCTTCCCTTGACGGGGAAGAGCTGGCTAGGGAGATTATTTCTTACCCTGTTCAACATGACCTCCGGAGGGGTTATTTCCACCCGCTTTGGTCTTGCACAACTGTGCCTGCCTGCTTGCTTTCAACCTCGCCATCTGTCCCCCGCCCCTCCCCTCTCATTTCTTCTAAATATTTAATACTTTACCTAAAACTATACTCTTAATTGACAACCTTAAAAAAATATTAGGCCTCTTAAACTCAAACCTATAAATGTTATCTGTCCGCGTACCTGGCTGATGCTTCCCAAGTGAAGGAGGAAATAAGAAAAGGTCACCCTGGCCTGTGTTGCTCAACTGGTTGCGCTTCGTTCCCAGCACCAAAATGTTGCTGCTTGGATTCCTGCTCAGGGTGTTGTAGTGCACCCCCATCTTACAAAGGACGCCTCAAGAAGTCGAATTGTGGGGTCATTTATTAAAGGCTGGCGGCTGACGAGGGGCAAAAGGGCTCCAGGCCTCGCAGCCCCGAACAGCTTGCCACATCTGGCTTATGTTGGCAGAATATCACAAAAGTATTGATTACCTCTTTGGGTCTGGAATGAGGAACCTGTTTCACGAAAAGCATTTTACAGAAGCGAAATTGAGCAAGTTGGTATCTACGAATCACTGAATCAACAGAAACACATTATCTGGGACCACCGGGCAATCCTATCTAATAAAGAGGGAATATGCTACCTGACCATCACTCCGTCACAAAGATGGCTGCACCCACAGCTGAGGCCAAGTTCCCATAAGGAGCCTTAATGAGCAATCAGCAGGGACCTGAGGCTACGCCCTCCCCCACCCCCGGAGGGCTAAAGGGGGACCTCAAGGTGTGCTTCCGGTCCTGGTGCTGGGCTAGGGGACCTCAAGCTGCTCCCCACTGCCCCAGAGCCAGGCTGGGGGACCTCAGGCCATGCCCCTCACAAGGTGGGCTTGACAGGGGACTTCAGGCTGTGCCCCCCACCCAGCGGGGCTTGACAGGGGACCTCAAGGTGAACCCCCAGTGCTGGGTCAAAGGAACCCAGGCCATGCCTCCTGTCCTGGTGCTGTGCCAGGGGACCTGAGGCTACTCCCCCTGCCCAGCAGGGCTTGACAAGGGTGGGACTGGCCGGGTCCGGATCTAGCCCAAAGGGGGGAGGGGGCGGCCAGGTCTGGGTCTCACAGGATTTTGAGGTGCATGTGGGTGGGCGGGGACTTGACTCTGGGTCCTGTGGTGGGTCCCAGACTCTGACAGGAGGAAGGTTTTCATATACATTTTACTAATTTTCTTTCATCTCTGACACTTCTATTATAAAGGGCAAATAGCAATATTAAATTATTTCCTCTAATCATTAGAGAAAATAGAGTCTACTGAATCCCCTTTTAATGTGCACAAATTTTGTGCACCGGGCCACTAGTTTAGAATAATTGTGCTGTCCAGATTCTGGGACCACTGAGTCAACCGGAATGCATTATCTGTAGCTACTAAGGCAATTTAGGATAATTGTGCTGTCCTGGTTTCAGGACCACTGAGTCAACCGAAGCTCAGTTATCTGTAGCTACTGAGACAATTTGGGATAATTGATCTGTCCTGGTTCCCAGAAGAATGTGCTTCAGTAACCAGTGAGATCACAATCAATGGGATATTCAAAGCGCCATCAAGGGAGTATTCAATCATACATAAGTTCAGAAAATCAAAATAACTTTCTGTTGTTTTAGCAAACAAATAAGTACAGAACCCAAACAGCAGTTTCTACCTGAGATGATTGCTACCATACTTCAAGGGCACAAGCCTGGGTTCGGGCTCTATTTCTCTCTCTCTCTCTCTCTCTCTCTCTCTCTCTCTCTCTCTCTCTCTCTCTCTCTCTCTCTCTCTCTCTCTCTCTCTCCTCCTCCCTTCCTCTCTCCTAAAAATCACTAAATATATATATATTTTAAATCAGATGCCTAGACTCCATGGTGGCTCCACAGATCTATAGTGGGGAGTAGTGACAAGACAGAAACAAAGTTGTTAATCTCCCCAGGTGATTCTGACCAGGACCAGCTTTGAACACAGGGGTCAGTCCAGTCCCATCAGAAATCCTGGGGTGGTTAGCAAACTACGGGGCTCCCTGCGCAGGGCGATCTACTCACAACCGAGACCTGGTTGTCGTTACATACTTCTGTTTTCTTGCAGCAAGTAAAGGGGAGAGGGACGCCCCTCCAGTGCTGCCTCCCAGAAGGGAGGCGTAGACAAGGCTTCTACACACCATGTGGTCAATTGCATGTTGATTTCTTCTTTGCAACCAGCTATATGTGACTGGTTGGGTTGGTGCCGAGCGCATCTGCTTATCGCTATGTCTGCAAAATATGGTTGTGCATTTTAACATTTAGCAAGAAGACAGTTTGGGGAGCACTAACAAGACCTCGAGACCCTTGTCCTCACTGAAGGGTTTATACACGCGCTTCCCTAAGAAACACCCACATTTTCTCCAGAGCTGCTGCTCTCGGTCAACAAAGAAAACAGGAAAATAACCTGGACGAGATCCCCAACTCTCTTTGCAGTCATGAAAAGTTTTACCATCTCTCTACCCAACAGCGGGGTCCTGGGTGCCTGGAGCCAGATGAAGAGGATTGGGAGACTTTTAATTTGGAGGGAAGATGACTGAGAATTCTGAAAAGAGAAGAAAAGTCCACAAAGGTCCAGAGACTGTTCACAACTGGGAACAAGAGAGTGTAACCGCACAACCAAGGGGACTGGGCTGCCTGTCACTACTGGAGCCATTTAAGAGGAGACAGGATTGAATCCTAGATGAGCGTTTATTCCAGTAATGCCGGCAGCATGGGCGAGCAGCAGGCCATCCTAAAAAGTCTGCTCACCTCCACCATAAGCCAGCTGTTTATTGGGTAGAAGGACAAAGATGGCGTGGGAAGATAGGAATTACATGCATGGGAAAGCAGGCACAGAAGAATCCCTGCAGGTTACAGGCCATGCGGGCAGGAGGGCAGCTTTCTGAAACAACCAGCATCCTGGGTGTTGTGCCCAAGTGGGAAAAGAAGGGGAGAGGGATGGGAACCGCACTGGGAAATGATGGCAAAGGCATTTCACCTTGGTGTCATTAATTCTTAGTAAATAACCAATCTGGGCGTCCACATTTCACATTCCTAAAATGAAGACAGTACTCATTCGCACACTTCAGGGCTAACCTGAACATCTCCTACCCAAGATATGAGTGACGTGGAGACGCAGTGGCTGTCTTAGGCCACCTCCTCTGCAGATTTCATTGTTCAGATTCTTTAAGAAGCCATGGGCCACCAAAAGGATTCTTTTTCCTTTCTCCCTACATTCTGAGTTCTAAAAGAGTTAGAGCAACGCGTGGCATAGAAGTACCTCTTTTTCTTTATTTTTTAAAAATGTACCTCTTACATGTTATCCACTTAGAAATTGCCCTGCTTGTATTTCTTTCCAAAATCTCGAGTCACAATCCAGAAAACTGACGAGTAACCAATTGTCTAAGGACAATAATTCCTGCGTGTAGGATAGTATTTAGGGGAAAAAACAAACAAAATGATTCAATTATTAGTAAAAAGAAAGAAAAAAAGAAAGAAAGAAAGAAAGAAAGAAAGAAAGAAAGAAAGAAAGAAAGAAAGAAAGAAAGAAAGAAAGAAAGAAAGAAAGAAAGAAAGAAGAAAGAAAGGAAGAAAGAAAGAAAGAAAGAAAGAAAGAAAAAAAAAAAGCTAACGGTTCATCAGACCAGATTAGAATGGAGCAAAGAAAAAAAAACACACCTCGCCTCGTATGCAAATGAAGGAGGCAGGCTCTACGTTCCCATTGGTTCTGGGGAAGTGCTTGCATCCTACCTCCCGTTACTATAAATACTTGCCTTGCTTCTCCTTTAGCCTCATTCCTCTGATCTGTTCTTCAGAAAGTACTCATATCTTTTCAAGAAACCATGTCTGGACGCGGGAAGCAAGGAGGCAAGGCGCGCGCCAAGGCCAAGACGCGGTCGTCGCGGGCCGGGCTGCAGTTCCCCGTGGGGCGCGTGCACCGCCTGCTCCGCAAGGGCAACTACGCCGAGCGGGTCGGGGCGGGCGCGCCCGTGTACCTGGCGGCCGTGCTGGAGTACCTGACGGCCGAGATCCTGGAGCTGGCGGGCAACGCGGCCCGCGACAACAAGAAGACGCGCATCATCCCGCGCCACCTGCAGCTGGCCATCCGCAACGACGAGGAGCTCAACAAGCTGCTGGGCAAGGTGACCATCGCGCAGGGCGGCGTGCTGCCCAACATCCAGGCCGTGCTGCTGCCCAAGAAGACCGAGAGCCACCACAAGGCCAAGGGCAAGTAAGGAGCAAAGCGCAACGTTCAAAACCAAAGGCTCTTTTCAGAGCCACCCACGCTTTCACTGAAGAGCTTGCACTTTACATATCGGAGCGGAGACTTGAAAGTGACCTTGGCTGTAATTTCTCAACCTGACAGTAGGTGGCAGTGTGCAAACACGCCCAGAAATGCCACTGTTTACTCCAATAAAAACCAAAAGTTTAGCATCAATAAAGTGAAAGGGGAATTAGGGGATGAATACTGTGAGCCCTCAGCGTTAAGCCATGGAGAAGACAAGATGGGAACAACGCTTGGTGAAAGTTCGCCATTTACATACAAACGTAGTTAGTTAGCAACAGGGCAACAAAGCCGCCCTTCACTATTGAGTTGTTTTGCATCATCTTAATGGGACACATCCTCCCCTACTCTCCCATCTCCGCTCCGGGGCCCTAGTGGGTTTTAAATGCGAAAGCCTTTCTGCTCCCCTGGAGTTCAGTCACTTAGGCGGAGCTTCTCAACACGGGGCCCAGCGTGACTAGTAAGGCCCACGGTCATCTTTTTGGTGCCACTTACACGTTGGAGAATTTTTTTTTCTCTTTAATCACACTTGTTACACAAGTCTCAGTTGAAATTGTGATACGTATGGGTATGCTGGTTAGTGGGTAGTAACTGTCACTGTAGCTATAACACCAAGTGTGAAGTCGCGGTAAATAGACATTTAGAAAAAAGCCTACAGAAACATTTTAAATATGTTTAGAGAAATGAGGAAACTGACAGGAAATTAGCCCTCCTAAACCTGAATGAGGCTCAAAATTTGCTTGGCCAATCCCATGTAGCGCGCGCTTTTTCAAAAAGATCAGAGGAAAGCGTTTTCGGGGCGAAAGCTAAATTTCTTTATTCAGGAAACCAGGTATATTTTTGAATACTAACAGTAAATTCTGCGGAGAAAAACCAAAGAACATTGTAGAGAAAAGACGCAGAAAAGGTAGAGGCGAGAAAGACTAGAAAACGGCCGCTGATGAAAGGGTGGGTGGGGGGAAACTAATTTCTGAGGTAAACGCCCGGTATGCGGAAGTCGACGCGGCTTCCAATCACGTCCAGCCGGACTTGATGGACAGATGCCTGGTCCAATCAGCCTGGGCCCCGCACTATAAATAATGGTTGAAAGCGCTTGCTCTTGTTCTTCCAGCGGCTCCCTGCTCCTGGGTGTCAGGAATGGCTCGTACGAAGCAGACGGCGCGCAAGTCCACGGGCGGGAAGGCGCCCCGCAAGCAGCTGGCCACCAAGGCGGCCCGCAAGAGCGCGCCGGCCACGGGCGGCGTGAAGAAGCCGCACCGCTACCGGCCCGGCACCGTGGCGCTGCGCGAGATCCGGCGCTACCAGAAGTCCACGGAGCTGCTGATCCGCAAGCTGCCGTTCCAGCGCCTGGTGCGCGAGATCGCGCAGGACTTCAAGACCGACCTGCGCTTCCAGAGCTCGGCCGTGATGGCGCTGCAGGAGGCGTGCGAGGCCTACCTGGTGGGGCTGTTCGAGGACACCAACCTGTGCGCCATCCACGCCAAGCGCGTCACCATCATGCCCAAGGACATCCAGCTGGCGCGCCGCATCCGCGGGGAGAGGGCGTAGACATTGTTGCACAAAATTCAGCGGAACCCCAAAGGCTCTTTTCAGAGCCGCCCACAGCTTCACGTAAAGAAGGGACTGTAACTGCACGTCCCCGAGTGCTGGGACCCAAGCCAGAAATTGCCAGGGGAATTCTAAGTAGGTAAACACAGGGATTTTTAATGTTCAACTTCCCTAGTATTTG
This sequence comes from Ia io, assembly GCA_025583905.1. NCBI lineage: Eukaryota > Metazoa > Chordata > Mammalia > Chiroptera > Vespertilionidae > Ia > Ia io. Next base: position 43,957,020 of record JAJQQW010000022.1, read on the forward strand.
TTGGCGGCTCCTATGTTAAGGTGGAAGCCCTTTAAGTGTCAGTGGATCAATTACAAGGAGAGGGAGGATACCTGCGTGTACTCCTGTAGAATGCTTTACTGACACAGATCCCCCCCACACCCCTCCGTGTCATTGTACTGACTTGTGTTTCCACGGGTTATGCCCTTAAGGACTTGCCCTGATCCCTCCATCTTGTTTCATCCACCACCCTACCCCAGGCCTCCGCTCTGACAGCTGTCAGACTGTTCCGTGTGTTCATGCCTCTTCCTATTTTGTCAGTTTATCTTGTTCCTTCGGTTCCATATGTCAGAGCACATTCTAGTTGTCTTTCTCTGGATTCCTTATGACGTTTAGATGCTAAAGTTTCACCACATAGATATAATAAGCTAATGATAGCTTTTTATTGGATTTTAATTTTTCATGGAATTCTCAAACAATTGAAACTTGTTTGGTCAGGAGCAGTATTGACTATCTCTGTGCCCTGTTCAATTGAATTCAGACAACAGGGTTTATGAGTGTACTTATTTGTATAGAGGCTCCTGAACACCGTTACTCCTGCCTGCCTTTAATCCATCAAACACACTACAGTTAAATCTTCCTAACAGCAGTGTCGTCTGCACAAAATTCCTAGTAAAAACAAGCAAAAAACAGCCCTAGCCTGTTTGGCTCAGTGGATAGAGCGTTGGCCTGCAGACTGAAGGGTCCTGGGTTCGATTCTGGCAAAGGGCACCTGCCTGGGTTGCGGGCTCATCCCCACTAGGGGGTGTGCAGGAGGCAGCTGATCAATGATTCTCTCATCGATGTTTCTCTCACACTACCTTCCTCTCTGAAATCAATAAAGAAATATATTAACAACAACACACATTCATTGCTGACTGCAGAACTCAACACTGGTCTACCTAAAATAAAATAAGATTGTCGCTCACGGGATTAAAATTAAAATGGGCCTCAGTGCTCTCCGCCAGCGTCCACTAAGTAAATGTACGTAGTCGGGAAGATAAGACTTACTGTCACTGTCCAAAGCTCAGTGGGATTTAAGATGCTGAAGGTGTGGACATAAAGGCCCACACCTGTAGAGAATTTTTTTTAGTTTGAGCTGAAACAGACATGTGCCAGGGAGCAAGATCTTAAATGATTTGTCCGTTGCTAGGCACCTGGGGCTTATTAATAAGTTTTGCCATTTCTCTTCTGCGTTTGAAATTAGGAAACATCACAAGGAGGTGGGAGAGAGCAAGGCAGGGTCCGAGGACAGGATAGTTAAGAGGATGGGTGGTTACTGATTTGGAAGAAGACCGGAAGGGGGAGTTTCAAAGGTGTGTTCACCTAGATGTCCAAGGACCATGGACAGCACTTGCTTAAGGTGCAGCCTGGGAGTTAAGACCCCCCAGAAAACAGCGTGGGTTTGGGTGCTAGGACTAACGGCCACAAGAAGGAAGGCACGCAACACCGTTCACCATTATAGCAATTACTTAACCTAAGGCCGGTTACACTTCAGGGAAAACAAATGTCAGCAGAACAACCATAGCAAAGAATGAGTGGGAGTCACAAGTACACCCCCACCCTGCACATGAGGACAACCTGGCCATGTGCTCTCTTCAGATGGTTTCCCGCTACAAAGTGAACAGACGACGGAAACCAAGGGTCCTACTATCATGTGTGACTTTGATTCAATGTGTAGCCCCACCCCTCTACTCCGTTTCTTCCCGACACCTGAGCCCTTCTCCTTGTTGATCATCACCTCCCTGGGGCGGCCGGAAGAGATGGCCAAGCTCTGACTCAGGGGGACAGGGGTGGGCTTCTGTGAAGGTGAAGGTGTTGTAGGCAGGAACCAGCACCAGGTGTCTGACCGGTGGGGTCAGGCCAAACCTGGGTTCAGCCTCCTCGGTACTTGGGTTCTGGCTGGGAAAGAATTCAGAGTCCAGACCCAAACTGTAAGAGAACATTTATCGGGTAAATCAGAGGTAGAAGAAGCAATTCTAGAAGAAATGGGCGTAGGAAACGAGTCATGGAGGTAAGGGAAGCACCCTTGGAGCTTGGGAGTGAGGAAGCTCATAGTAAAGAGAGGGGGGGGGAGGGTGTGCTCCCGGGAGAGAGAGCGCCCTGGGCCCCCCATCCTCAGGGCTCTAAGGCTGGGATGTCAGGGGAGATCCCAGGGACGCATCTTTTTTTTTTAAATATATTTTATTGATTTTTTACAGAGAGGAAGAGAGAGGGATAGAGAGTTAGAAACATCTATCAGCTGCCTCTTGCACACCCCCTACTGGGGATGTGCCCGAAACCAAGGTACATGCCCTTGACCGGAATCGAACCCGGGACCTTTCAGGCCGCAGGCCGACACTCTGTCCACTGAGCCAAACCGGTTTCAGCGCAGGGACGCATCTTAATAGGATATCCAGCAGCTTGCCAGGTGCGTCCATTCAGGGTTGTGGTCTCCACTGATTGATTGGCAGGCACCAGAGCAGGGGGACATTATTCCATGCAGCCGGTCCTAATGGCAGCCACGGCTGGTTTTGTTGCTTATCTGGGCCTGGAGCTGAAATACCTCTGAGGCCTAGAGTTATCTCCAGGGAGAAAAGTCAGGGGAGGAAAAGTCTCCCTGGGGCGAGGCAGGCACCTGGGGCTCCCGCCCTGCTGACCTTCGGTACCTGGGCCATTGTCCTTACTCGGCTCCTGTCGGTCTCAGTGCCTCCAGCAACGACAACGTCATCGAGGCCTAAATCCAGTTCCTGAGCCGGGGAGCTGCACGGGCCCCCTGGCCACACCCTCACGAAACCTGACCAGCCAGCAAGACCCATGGCCCCAAAGCCCTCACTCCTGAGGACTTTCGTTCTGGAAAACCCTTGTCGGCTCACTGTTGGGGGGTTGGGGTTTTATGTAATTTATTTAAGACCTACGCGGTGCCTGGTTCTTTCTCTGCACCTTGGTGTCCGCGTAACTGGCTGCGATCAGCACCACCAGGTAGGCGAGCGCTTTGCTGCGTTTCAGAGGCAAAAAACAAGCCTTCTACTGAAATGCTCCGCCCGGGGCGAGACTACCCACTGTGACCCGCTCAGCGAGGAACCTCCCTTTTCACCCACAACGGGGAGCCACTGTAGCACTTGTCTCTCCTTCACCCAGCCCCTTTTAATAAACACAAAAGCACTGGTGTGTTCCTTTTTTAAACTTTCCAAACATAAAACAGGATAGTAGGGAGTAGATCACAATTTTCTGGGGCCTGAAGTTTATGCAACTTGGTGTCTCTTTAAAACCTGCACTAGATTACAAACACAACTAGATAGTGAACATCAATTTATAATGGGAAAATAAACCACCTATGCATGAAAAGGGGGTTCCATGTTAAGTAACCTCATGGGACGATCTGATGATGTTCTGGACATACTGGGTTAAATAAACAATATTTTTAGAATGATTCCACCTGTGTCTTTGCTCCTCATTTATGTGGCTAGGAACAACTAGCACTGCTGTGGAGATAAATTCGCTCATGCACAGATTTCTTCAGTCACTCACTGGGTATCTTTTATGTACACTTGATGGGATACTGGCCCTCAAGGAATCTAGACTATCGGACAAATATTATCCACATGCATTGCAGCAGGAACAGAGAAAACAAGTAGAGGTAATAAAAATGGGAATATATATTTGGAAAAAAGTACCAACTAGTTGAATGGGATAGCATAAAAAGTTCTTGAATATGAAACATCTCCTCAGTTTAACTTATAAAAATAAAATCACAAGAAGACTATCAATAGGGTGTTGAAGGTTTCTGAATGGGTGGGAAGGGGGAGCTCCCCCAAGTAATTATGGAAAAGCAAAATAAATAAACAAAAAACAATTACCAGAGACTTCTGGAAAGGAGTGATGAGAGGAAATCAGCTCTATCAGCGATTCAACTCATGTTACAACATCTGTTTATTTGACTCCAATTACTTGCATATCTACTATGGCTCATATATTTTCAGCCCTGCAGAGCTGTGAGCAGGACTTAAACCCCTGTGATCTGGCCTCAGGGATGGCTGGAAAGATCAAAGGGACAAAATAGAAAACCAAGAGTTCGTTCACCTCTGCATGGAATTTACCTGCGATAAAGGTCCTGTCTCAAGTGGGGGTGGACTGGGGAGGGCAGGAGAGGCAGAAAAGGCAGTTAAGTAAATGGCCTTGAGGAAAATAATTATCCATATGCATTCACATATCCGTAATATAAGCCCTATAAACAGATCCATGCATTCACGTATCAAAAATGATCCGTATATTCGTACCCATACTTGTACATGTAAATGCAGAGAGCTCACAATGATTTTAAGTGTAACATGAACAACAGAAAAATGGGGAAAAACATGAGACAACCGTCTTTCTTCGTGTGTGTGTGTGTCTGTGTGTGTGTGTGTGTGTGTGTGTGTGTGTAATAGTCGTGAGTGAAAGTCTTTCTGTTCATTCATTACACGGACAAGGAAGATTAAGCTCTCAGCCCCGGGGGAGGGCGGGGCGGGGGGTGAACCGGAGTCACCCCCCTAAAGCGGGAGTTTGCCCCCAGGAGCCTGGGCCAGCAGATCCGGGACTGCGCGCAGGCCCCAGGCCCCGCCCCGGGAGCTCGTCTCCAGAGACGTCCGTGCGGGATTGGAAGTGCCCTGGGCTGCATCCAGCAGACACGGCCCGCGGGTAACACAACGCACGGACCAGAACTAACGCCCTTACTGACATCGCCCCGCAGACACAGACCCAAGAGCCCCCCCCCACCCCCCGACGCTTTTCCTCCTCCGTGGATCTCACACACACACACACACACACACACACACACACACACACACACACACACACACACACACGGCGTTTAAAGCCTCTGCAGGGTTTGCATGTTTGTCTAACGGAGGATGGGGAGCCGCCCGCCAGGACAACATGGCGACGGGAGGTTGTTTTGGATGCGCTCCGATCGGCCACACCCAAGTCCTCGGTGACAGGGTCCGAGGGACAGAAAGACCCCGCAGCTGCCGCGCCCTGGGCGGCAGCCATTCCTCAAGGGCGCTTTTTTGTCGCCAGAAAAACGGGAATGAAAAGAATGAGCGAGAAGGCGCCCGCGCCGCCTCCTCCCAGGGCTCGAGGCAAAAAAAAAAAAAAAAAAAAAAACGCCCCAGGACACAGCAGCCTGACTTTCCAAAACATGCCAGATGCATTTCTATTTCCACACCCAGCGAGAAGGGCAAACTCAACCCAACAACAAAAGAAGCCAAAAAAAAAAAAAAAAAGCCAAAAAAAAAAAAAAAAACGTGCGACAGCAGCTGCCCCGTCCAATGATATCCAGGACGAGGGCGTCGGGCGGCCGGAGTGCGCCAACCCGCGAGCGGGCGGGACTTTCGAAAGCTTTTCTGGCCGGAAGGTGCCGTGCCGTCCCCGGACTCAGGGACGGGGATGGGGGTAATGACGCGGCTGCTTCCCGGTCCACAGGCCCGAGGGGTGAGGGCTGCCGAGGGCGGCTCCGCCCAGCGAACCAGGAACCCCGCCAGCACCGAGCTGCAGGGACGGCGCGGACGGCACCCCGCAGCAGCCCCGTCCCCAACGCGGACGGTCGGGCTGTCACCTCAGCAACCGCCCTTCCAAGGCCCACACGAACCCCCTCCCCCCGGGGGCCGGCGGGCCTCTCCAACGACGCGCCCGCGACGCTGCATTAGGGCGAAAGGTTAAAGGTGATGGGGTTTGGGGGCGGGTTAGGCAAGTAGGGGATGAGGCGTGCTCAGCTCGCTCTTGAGCTCAGTGGTGGCTCTGAAAAGAGCCGTTTTGGGTGGAGAAGCGGAAGTGGACCTACTTCTTCTTGGGGGCAGCCTTCTTGGGCTTGGCCGCCTTCGGCTTGGCGGCCTTGGCCTTCACAGGCTTGGCTGCGCTCTTGGCGACCTTCTTGGGCTTGGCGGCCTTCACCTTCTTGGGGCTCTTGGCCGCTTTCTTGACCCCCGCCGCCGCCGCCGGCTTCTTGGCCTTCTTCGGGGTCTTCTTGGCGCTCTTCTTGGGGGTGGCTGTCCCCGCGGCCTTCTTGGTCTTCTTGGCCGCCCCCGCGGCCTTCTTGGCCTTGGCCGCGCCCGCCTTCTTGGCCTTGGGCTTGGCCTCGCCGGAGGCCGCCTTCTTGTTGAGCTTGAAGGAGCCCGAGGCGCCGGTGCCCTTGGTCTGCAGCAGGGTGCCCTTGCTCACCAGGCTCTTGAGGCCCAGCTTGATGCGGCTGTTGTTCTTGTCCACGTCGTAGCCCGCGGCCGCCAGCGCCTTCTTGAGCGCGGCCAGCGACACGCCGCTGCGCTCCTTGGAGGCGGCGACCGCCTTGGTGATGAGCTCGGACACGGGCGGCCCGGACGCCTTGCGGCGCACCCCGGAGGCCTTCTTGGCCGCCTTCTTCTTCACGGGGGTCTTCTCCGCGGGGGGCGCGGCGGCGGGAGCTGCGGGCGCGGTCTCGGACATGGCGATGAGGATGACGATGGCGAAGATCGAGGAAAGAGTTGGGAAAAGTGGCGAAGCGCCGATGGCGCAGCGCGGGCCGCCACCGAATATATAGAGCGCAGGCGCGCGCTGATTGGTGCTCGCGCCGCCCTCGGCTGGCAGGCTCCGCGCCGCCGCCGCGCGCCCAAGTTGTGTTTGTTACACTTCACAAAAGGGGGAAAATATTAAAATCCCCCGCACCCAACCCCCCGGGGTCGGTCGGAAAAGAACCCGAGAAGCCTCAGGCTTCGTGCCCGGTATTTATTTTTCCTGTAACGGCAAAGACGCCGCGTCCAGGGGCCCCCAACTCCCCCAACTCCCCGGCAAGCCCAGGACCATCGGAGACCACTTTCTGTTTTTCTTCTAAATTACCTGTTCGCTCCTTGGCCCTTGAAAGTTCTCTTTCTCAGGGGGGGTAGGGCACATGTTCACCTTCCTTTGGGGACCAACACGAAGTCGTTGTCACTTAAAATTTCACGATAATTCGGTTTCTTCGCAAGGGAAGTAACACAGGTCCTGGGTGAATTCTGCGCACAGACGCACGGGGACTGGGGACTGGGACCAGGTCCTGGACCAGCCCAAAGCCGCCGGGGAGGGATGCGAGGGGGGTCCCTAAGTTCCCCGGGGGCCCTGGGTGGTGGCGGGTTAGACGCTTACATCTTTGATTTGAAGACATTGGGGAAAAACTCGTTAGCAAATCCCTCTTTTCATAGATGGGGGCGGGGCACCCTTTCCACTTTCCCAAGTGGAGACGTTGGGCTGTTTGTAAAAAGCTGTCGGGGTCCCCTCTGCGTGGGACACGGCAGGGGGCCTGGCCCTCAAGAATGGGGACGATAACCGAGGAAGGAAGACCCACTCAGCCTGCCCAGCGCCCCCGCAAGACTCCGCAGTGGGAGACGTTGCGAGGATCTGGTCCCAAACAAGCCTTTGGGTGTGTATTTATTTATTTTGGCATGCAGCACTAAAGAGGTGGATTTCGGCCCATGAAACCTTTGGGTTTCTTCCAGTTCCAATACCTAACACGTCAGGGTGCATGCAACACCCTCTACGTGGGAGCTCACACCTGTAGGTGGAGGTAAAGAGACCCTTTGACTGATAAGGTGAACTATAGATTCGAAACATTTTTTAAAAAGGAAGGGCAACATGTAAAAAAGAAAAGAGGGAAAGTACTGGAACATGTAAATGATGATGCCTTTTTTTTATTTTTAAATATATTTTATTGATTTTTTACAGAGAGGAAGAGAGAGGGATAGAGAGTTAGAAACATCCATGAGAGAGAGACATCGATCAGCTGCCTCCTGCACACCCCCCACCGGGGATGTGCCCGCAACCAAGGGACATGCCCTTGACCGGAATCGAACCCGGGACCCTTGAGTCCGCAGGCCGACGCTCTATCCACTGAGCCAAACCGGCTTCGGCAGATGATGCCTTTTTTAAAAGAATTTTTTGTGAATTCACCTCTTCCCATCCCTCCTAAAGTTGGCCTGAGGTCGGCTATTGCAAAATTTGCTTTACCTACCGCTGTAAGTTTTGTTACTTCCTATGGTGCCCTTGGGTTCAAAGCCATTGCACTGTAGTCGTGAGAGAAAAGGCTGGGTAGACGTTCCGCTCATATATTTAACGGGAACGTGTTTTGTGTTTAGGGACAAAGGAAGTATGACAACTCCCCGGAAATTCCTATTCAAACATACGTGTACGTGCCAAGGTGTACTGGAGGTGCCAGACGGGAAATGGACCACAGTGTTTTTGCAGACACAGGGGCAGCCTGATGAACTTGACCAAGCTGAGCCCACCACAAAGAAGTCCAGTGTAGCTGCTAGGCGAAGGCGGTTACGTTTTGCCCACAGCAAAGAAGAGATCAGCATGTACTGAACCAAATGGTGCGTGAAAGCCGTTGGTTCACCTTCCTGCTGTGAGACAGAGCTCTGAAAAAGTATTCCGACACCTCCCTGCCTCGTCACAGTCAAAACCAAAAACGTTTCCTTCCAGCAAGAGCTGTGTGCCTTTTGACTCAGACACGCCAAGTGGTGAACCCGTTGTGTGAGGTCACAAAGGGGCTTAAACAGATAAACTCAGGGATGAATGAGAAACCAGGCATCTTGGTTTAGACTGAGGATAACCCCACGGTTTCACTGAATACCATTCATTCAACATTTGAAAACTGTGTCTACTCCTGCTCACGTCCTCGGAATTAACAGCCTAATACGATTAGTGATGGACGAATTAGCAGCCGTAGAAAAACACTTTAGACCTGCCATCCACCCGTGTGACGTTGGGCCTAAGAATCCTAACAGATTCTTGAAACTATACGAACAACTAAACACCTTCATCATCTTCCTTTATTTTTGCTAAAAAGATAAAATGAGAACATGCCACTCTGCTCAGATTCTGTGGGCAAAGAACCACTTCCCGTCCGAAACAGGCTAAGGGTGCCTAGCCATCGAGAAAAGAGCTGTGTGGCCGGGCAGCAGGGCTCAGTGGTTGAGCATCAACCTGTGAATCCGGAGAGTCCCGGTTGGGGCACAGGCCCGGGTTTCGGGCTCGATCCCCCGTGTGGGGTGTGCAGGAGGCAGCTGATCCATGATTCTCTCTCCTCATTGATGTTTCTCTCTTCTCTCTCTCTCTCTCTCTCTCTCTCTCTCTCTCTCTCTCCCCCCCTCTCCCTTCCTCTCTGAAATAAATCATAAACATATATTATAAAAAAAAAAAAAAAGAAAATCCCTGTATGGAGTCTTGATTGGCAGGTTACTGGACCCCCCTTCCCTATAAACCGGTGTCCTGGTGTAAACCAGCCTCATGTAAATGTGATTCCTGGGATTCCGTCCTCTAAGATGACCCCTCAGCTTAAAGCCCCTCTGTGCAGTGAGTCTAAACCCAATCAAATTATCAGGAGAGAAGCCACCCAGAGTCCTGCTCCCACCCTCCTGCCCACATGGTGGAGGCCAGAAGGTGGAGAAGCCAGGAGCCCTTCTCCAGATGCCTGTGACTTGTGTGGGAGACGTTCTCCAAACGTAAACACAAGGCAAAGGTCTTTCTTCATGTCCTTTCAAACTGCATTGGGAAAGTGTCTAAGTTTATCTTTGGGTCATCCGATGCCCTAGGCCAGTGGTCGGCAAACTGCGGCGCGCGAACCACATGCGGCTCTTTGGCCCCTTGAGTTTTTAGCAAAGGCCAGCTTAGGAGTACCCCCTAATTAAGTTAATAACAATGTACCTACCTGTATAGTTCAAGTTTAAAAAATTTGGCTCTCAAAAGAAATTTTAATCATTGTACTGTTGATATTTGGCTCTGTTGACTAATGAGTTTGCCGACCACTGCCCTAAGCAATGCTAATAAATAGACTGAGAGTCACATGGGTCATTTTAAGTTTTCTAGTATCCCACAGAAAAAAAAGGTCAAAAGAAAAACCAGGTGAAAATAATTGTGATGATACATCTTTATCTTAATATATATGTCCCAACTACGTCCGGCTCAACATGAAACCAATATCTTTAGAAATCAGAGAGTTCATAGTCCTTTTTTCCCCAATGGTAAGTCTTCAAAGTCTTGTGTCTAACTTACATTCCTGCACATTTCAACTCGGATTAGACATGTCACAAACGCTCAGTGGCCCTATGGGGCGAACAGCTAGCACTGCCTTAGCTGAGGGAAATCTCTCTTCGTATTTACTTTGCATTAAGCCCAGAGGAGGTGAACATTAGGCTCACCTGTAGAAGACAGACAGGTGCGTACGGGTTTTGTCCAGCACAGACGCACATGAGTTCTGTCCAGTAGACAAGATGGCCCTAAAAGGCCCCACTGTGTTGCCTAACAGAACTTGAGCCAGTTCTGTCTGATGTTTCAGGCTCCCTGCATTCCTTCCCTCCGTGACTGAACACACATTCCATTCCCCTGTGTCCCGTCTGCTCTAACGTTGTCGTCCTGCTCCCTGCCTCACTAGTGACACACACCACGCCTTGACCCACATATGAACTCAAGTATCTGTATGAGAATCATGCTTGAATTTTTTGAAAATTGTATTTTGACACTGTCATAAGGGCTCCAGAGTCAGAATCTTTGGAAACTTTTAAAAATGGGAAGACACAGCCCTTGGATGGTTTGGCTCAATGGATAGAGCATCGGCCCGTGGATAGAAGGGTTCTAAGTTTGAGTCCAGACAAGGGCATGTACCTCGGCTGCAGGAGGCAGCTAATCCATGTGTCTCTCTCACATCAATGTTCCTCGTTCCCTCTCTCTCCCCCTCCCTCCCACTCTCCCTAAAAATCAATGGAAAAATGTCCTTAGGTGAGGATGAACAACAATAATAACAACAACAACAACAACAAAAAAAAAACACTGGAAAAGACAAAACTATATAACGCTGAACAATTTACTAAACTACTCTATGCCTCAGCTTTCTCATCGATACAGGGCCGACAATAGTACCTGTTTTAGAGATGATTTTGAGAATGAATTAGTATTTGTATAGTTCTTAGAACACAACCTGGCAATGTAAGTACAAATTATATATATATATTTACCATATATGTATTAAAAATTGTTTTTAAAAATTATATATACATTTGTTTGATCACAATCCGGAAACTTGGTGTAAGAGTGTCAAGAAGACTGATAAACACAGCAGTTCACTGAACACTTCCTGTGCCCCAGACAGTCCATGCACGAGTCTCACTCCTTCCTTACCGCGATCCCATAATCCCGTGCCAACCACCACCTCACCAGCGAGGACATGGAGACGGAGAGCTCAGATCTGCCCTAGGACAGCCCTGAGGACTGAGGACAACTTATGTAAACACACACACACACACACACACACACACACACACACACACACGCACGCGCATTAGAATATGAGCTAGAGCCGAAGAAGAGGAGGCTTTTGTCCATTCATAAGGTGCATTAAATTAAAATATGCCCCACCTGTTAACTCCTCGCTAAGGTGTGAGTGGGCCTTCGGTGGAAGGCTTGCCGCCCCTGCAAATACATGCTGCGGGGTGGACCGGACACTTCCCCCGCAGAGTGGGAGATGTTCACAGCACATCCTGCTGTTCGTCCTCGTGGACACTAGAGGGCGCCCCGAACCCACCCACGCTCTCTTTAGAGGCGCTGTCCCAATAATGATTAATTTCTAGGCAGACACTGAACAGGTGGGCTTTTTAATCTTTTGCCGAACAGAAATCAATATCCCCGCTCGACAGACGATGGCCCTGAAGCCACTAGAAGCCCCGAGACTACAGCACACCCATCGGCCAGCAAGAACCTGGGAGGAACAAATGAACGGTCCTGGGCTCCGTCGTGTAGGAAAATGCTGGCAGATAAACTCACTCATGCCCCAGAGAACGGATCCTCACTCCTCTGGTCCATGGAATAGGAGAGTAAACGGGACGAGCTCTACCCTATGTGGAGGGTCGGGACCCAGAAAAAGGTAACAGTGTCCGGGGCAAAGGTCACAACGGACACGAAAAGGGGCAGTTAGACACGGGGTCTAAACATAGATGTCGTTTTACAAAAGAGCGTTTAAAATGTGTTTCTTTATTTTTATTTTTTAAATATCTACTTTTGCTATATTTAATTAATTAATTAATTAATTATCTTCACCTGTGGATATTTTTTCCCATTGGTTTTTAGAGGGAGTGCACGGGAGAGGGAGAGACAGAGAGAAATACCGATGTGAGAGAGACACGTTGATTGGTTGCCTCCCACATACCCCTGACCAGGGCAGGGAGCCTGCAACCCAGGTAAGCGCCCTTGACCGGGATCGAACCCGGGACCCGTCAGTCTGCAGGCCGCCGCTCTACCCACTGAGTCAAACCGGCTAGGGCTTAAAATTTATTTTTAACTATGTTTTTTATTGATTTCCGAGAGGAAGGAAGAGGGAGAGAGAGAGAGAAACATCCTGCACCCCCCACACGAAGGATCAAGCCCACAACCCAGGCATGTGCCCCGTCCGGGAAAATAAACAGTGACGTCCTGGTTCATAGGTCCATGCTCCACCACCGAACCAAGCTGGCTGGGCCAAAATCACTTTTAAAATACTAAATCACTTCTCTTCTTCTTAAAAGTAAAATGACCGCAGTGCGAAGGAGGCTGACACAAGAAAAAAGGATTTGTGCAAAGATAGCAACTCTGGAACTGGCTCTTGCTTAACAGGGAACAAAAGTATGAGATTCCTGGAAAGGTATGTCAGTGTGACAATCATCCTATCTAATAAAGAGGGAATATGCTAATTGACCATCACTCTGTCACAAAGGTGGCTGCACCCACAGCTGAGGCCAAGTTCCCATCAGGACCCTTAAAGAGCAATCAGCAGGGACATGAGGCTACACCCTCCCCCACCCCTGTGGGGCTTGACAGGGGACTCAGGCCGTGTCCCCCGACCCTGGCGTCAGGCTGGGGGACCTCAGGCCAAACCCGCCACCCGGCGCCAGGCCAGGGGACCTAAGGCTATGCCCCCTGCCCAGTGGGGCTTGACAAGGGTGGGACTGGCTGGGTCTGGATCTAGCCCAAGCGGTGGGGGGCGGCCGGATCTGGGTCTCATGCAATTTTGAGGGGCCCGTGGGTGGGTGGGGACTCTGGGTCCCCCTTTTATGTGCACGAATTCCGTGCACCAGGCCACTAGTGATAGTAATAATAAACCTATTATATTCAATTATGTGCTAATAAGGGTAAAAGGACTTAAAGGGTTTGTAACATCGCCATGGGACGGAGATCAGCCTGGCACCCTGATTGTAACACACACACACACACACACGCAGCCCCCAAAGGTGATTGCTCTAAAGTGTGGGCCGCAGAAAAGTCCTGCAGAAAGACCCCTACCCTGGCTCTCATGAATGCAAAGCTGAAATCGTTTAACTAATTGCATTAATGCCGCCCAGTTGCTAACCAGTCATTGCAAAGAGTTTTAAGTAAGAAGTAATTTTTTTTCAGAACTGAATTCTAACCGTTAAAGCTCCCGAATCTGCTTGAATTGCTGGGAGGTAGTTTCACAGATTCGCTTTGGCCTCACTCACCCTTGCCCATATGAAGGCCTTCACAGAGGAGGATGCTGTTTGCTCTCGTGGCCACCAGGTGGCGAGCAAATCAAGCAGCCCTTGGCACAGCTGGGGTGCAGGGTGCCCAGCTAGGCCCTCAATCATTAACTTTGGGTTGACGTTGTATGACGCAGGAGATTTTTTTTTTTTTTTCATCTCAACTAAAAGAACAAGGATTTCTACTAGCATTGTAAGTTGCATTCAATAGCCTTCAGTACACAACCCACCTACAATCGGTCAAACCCAAAAGCAGTTCACTCTTGCACATGCCAGGAGTGAGGGCAAAACCCCCTTCCGCTCACAGCGAGAGCCTGCTCAGGCCTTGCGGGCAGGGTCGGGAGTTGCATCTCGTTTGTCACCACTGATGTGTGATGAGGAGCTTGATACGAACGGGTAAGGAGTGATTCTAAGTACATTGCTTACAAACATTAACAAAAACTTCCAAATGATATAAGAATACCTGCTCCTGCCAGATTCTTGACGGGAACGTTCTCAAGTATAAGCCATTTGTTTCCCTGCTACAGAAGGTGGGAGGTTATTAAAGATTTTTTTGTTTGTTTGTTTTTCACAGAATTTCATATTTTGCTAATATGAAGGCATAAAACAGCAACAAAGAACAGGAATGCATCAGTGGTGAATATACCAGGGTACTGTTGATACGCAAAACACTAGATCGTTTTGGGGTGTTTTAGAATAAATGCAACGGAGGTCAATAATCACCAAGTTTTAAGGTTAGAGCAAGATCGGTCGATGACTAAACAGAGTTAGCATCTTTCATGAAGCGATTACTGATCATTAGCATTTTTGGTTTGCAAATGGGCACGTTTTAAAGCTCATTTCCTTTTGGCTGGAAGAAGTGATTGTGACTCACAGTTGACGAAGCTGTGATGCTGGAGTGGGGCTCCGAGTAGTCAGACCCAGGCTGGCTTGCAGGACCTTTAGGGAAAAAATATAAAGATCAATACATTGTCAGGCGGACAAGAAGCTCACGTGGGCTGGTTCATGGACTCCCCAAACCAGTGATTGACCAGGAGACATACAGGTAACTGCCCTCGTGGTGCCCACGGTTTAGAATAAAGGGGGGGGGAAGCCCGGGGAGGGGGCCGGGTCTGTCTGTCTCTGCAGAAATGAGGCCAAAGGAGGAAATGGGAGGACATTGTCTCATGGGGAAGCCACTCCAGCGTCCTTCCACGCGCGTAGAAAATTCAGCATCTCAGCCCCCGAGACAGAGAGAGGTTGCATAGGATTTATCTTTTCAGCACCGTTATTTTTTAATATATACACATATTTTTATTGATCTCAGAGAGGAAGGAAGGGAAAGAGAGAGGGGGGGGAGAGGAAGAGAGAGAGAGAGAGAAACATCAAAGATGAGAGAGAATCATGGATCAGCTGCCTTCTGCACGCCCCCCACCCTCCGGGGATTGAGCCTGCAATCCAGGCCTGTGCCCTGACCAGGTATCCAACCCGTGACCTCCTGGTGGACGGCAACCACTGACCCATGCCGGCCGGGCGGTGTTATTATTTTAATAGTTAGATGACCTCAACATAGGCCATTGGGAAGAGGACACGGACCCGCCCCCAGTAGCACAGCAGCCTCCGATTAGCAGTGTTGCTGTGATGTCATTAGTATTACATTAGGGCAGTGGTCGGCAGACTTATTAGTCAACAGAGCGGCAAACCGTGGCTCGCGAGCCGCAGTTTGCCGACCACTGCATTAGGGCACATGATCCTAATCCACACGGGGGAGCCTTGATTAGATGCCAGGCGCTGTGCTGAGGGCTTCATGGATCAAATCTTTTTTTTTTTTTTTTTTTTTTTTTTAAATATATTTTATTGATTTTTCACAGAGAGGAAGAGAGAGGGATAGAGAGTTAGAAACATCGATGAGAGAGAATCATCGATCAGCTGCCTCTTGCACAACCCCTACTGGGGATGTGCCCGCAACCAAGGTACATGCCCTTGACCGGAATCGAACCTGGGACCTTTCAGTCCGCAGGCCGACGCTCTATCCACTGAGCCAAACCGGTCCCGGCGGATCAAATCTTTTTAAAACTTTTAACTGCATTCTAAATATCATGTTAGAAAACAGCTGTTATAATCACCTCTCACAAATGAGAACACTCAGACGTGGAGAGTTTGTGACTTCGCACTCTAACTTTGCCTTTCAGATGGATCGGAATTCACGTGCCCTTAAAGCACACACACGCCATCAGAAATGAGACAAAACAGGGCAGTTTACAAAAACACAAGTTGCGCACAGGTGAACGTGAGAATAGACTGTCGCTTTTCTCGTCACAATGACAAAAGCATATGGACAGTTTTCCCCGGGAGCTATTAAATATTGAGGCCATTTTGCCCTTCAAGGGCCCAAGGCAGAACGAGCAGAAGGCTAACAGTTAACGGAAGGAGCCTGGCTGATGGGGTTCAGTGGCTGAGCGTTGACCTGTGGACCAAAAGGTCACAATTTGATTCCCGGGTTGTGGGCTCGATCCCCAGGACTGGGCGTGTGGGAGGCAGCCATTGATGACTCTCTCTCATCATTGATGTTTCTATCCCTCTCTCCCTCTCCCCTCCTCTCTAAGATCAATGAAAATATTTAAAAAACAAAACACACTATGAACAGAAGTAGGCATTGCCTAGGCCTCACACTCCCCCGGCTGAGCCAGACGCTTGCACGGTGGTGTGTCCCCAGACCCAAGGGCACTCTGTGTACCCCCAAAATGCATTGCTACAGACAGTCTACTCCTAATCCGCCAGTCTGCGACCATTCCCTCCCAGTGTCTGCATCTGTTCACAGTTTTCTGTAAAAGGTCATTCCTGTAAAGTATCATCAGGTGATCAGAAACTTCTACCCTCATGTGGACTCATGGAACAGAGTGTGATCTTGAGGGAAAGGAGGGGAGGGTGAGCGGGTGGGAGGTGATCAACCAATGACCTTCTATGCATATATGGACACTGACAATAAGGTGGTGAACGCCTGGGGTGGGGGGTGGGGTGGGCTGGAAGGGCTCAAGGGGGAAAAGGGGGACATATGTTAAAAATTATATATACAGCCCTAACCGGTTTGGCTCAGTGGATAGAGCATCGACCTGTGGACTGAAAGGTCCCAGGTTCGATTCCGGTCAAGAGCATGTACCTTGGTTGCGGGCACATCCCCAGTAGGGGGTGTGCAGGAGGCAGCTGATCAATGTTTCTCTCTCATCGATGTTTCTAACTCTCTATCCCTCTCCCTTCCTCTCTGTAAAAAAATCAATAAAATATATTTAAAAATTTTATATATACATTTGTTTGATCACAATGTGGCACAATCTGGAAACTGTTGGTGTAAGAGTGACAGAAGACTGATAAACACAGCAGTTCACTGAACACTTCCTGTGCCCCAGACAATCCATGCACGAGTCTCACTCCTTCCTTACCGCGATCCCATAATCCCGTGCCAACCACCACCTCACCAGGGAGGACATGGAGACGGAGAGCTCACATATGCCCTAGGACAGCCCTGAGGACCGAGGGCAACTCATGTAAACACACACACACACACACAACTCATGTAAACACACACACACACACAACTCATGTAAACACACACACACACACTAAAACGTGAACTAGAGCTGAAGAGAAGATTTCTGTCCATTTAGAAAGTGCATTAAATTAACTCCTCGCTAATGTGCTTAATGAGTTTTAGGTAAAAAATAAATAAATAAAATTTAAAAAAGGAACAGAGGTGGGAGTGAGGCCACGGTGCGGGGACAGGCCTGGAGGAGCAAACAGGCCTTTGGACTCAGTGGACATTTGCCCTGAGACGCGGACTTGTCAATGGGACCAGGAAGCTGTGACTCTTGATCCCTTGGCCTGCTGCTCCTGTCGGTTATGGCTGCAACAGGACATCTCTGATGTCCACAGTGCCAGGGGCTCTGGCAACACGGGAGCCAGGAGGGCCTCAAGGGGGTGGGGGTTGCAATTGGCTTCAGTCTAATCTTTTTTTTATTTCAGAGAGGAGGGGAGAGGTAGAGGGAGAGAAACATCCACGAGGAGAGAGAATCTCGTATCGGCTGCCTCCTGCACGCCCCCTATTGGGGATCCAGCCGGCCACCTGGGCCTGTGCCCTGACCGGGAATCGAACCATGACCTCCTGGTTCGTAGGTTGACGCTCAACCCCTGAGCCCCGCGTGCCGGGCTTCACAGTCTAACCTGGATCGCTCGCTCACTCGTTGCTGTATTCACTCCGCACCTGAATATTGGGAAAGTGCTAAAACCAGGCGGTTATATATATTCACATCCAAGCTGGAGCTCCATCGGTGAAAAACAACTAACAGGAGACGCACTGCTATGTCCTTAGCGTTTTACCTCTGATAAGGCTGTAGCTGGTTTTTATTTTCCCCATTTTGCTTATCTGCTTCCAATTTCCCCCATAAACAGTAAGTCAAGTGAGTCTGTATGTCAAAGGGAAAGGGAAAATAAACAGTAAGTCAAGTGAGTCTGGCAAAGGGAAAGGGGATGGAGCCTCTAAGGCGGCGGGAACTGTGCTGAGATGGGGCTGAGCTGAGCTGCAGAGCCAAGGCCCCTGGCCGCGTGGACAGGACACTCGTGGACACCGGCGGGCAGGGTGGGAGCTGTGTGGTCGCTCTGCCCAGCCCCTGCCCCAGAGCAGGTAAGAGCCCTTGGCCAGTTGACTGCGCATCAGAGCGGGGTGTGTGTGTGTGTGTGGGGGGGGGGTGTCTTAAAACAGAGGAGCAGGCCCCACGCCTGCCTTTGCGGTTCGGTAGTTTGGGATCCGCCGGGGACTTGGCCACTGACAGGTTCCCAGTGAGGATGAGCCTCCTGGTCCAGGAACCGCAGTAGAGAATTCCGGCTTTAAAAGGCTCAACTCACGCCCGGCCTGTGTGGCTCAGTGGGCAGAGTGTTGGCCTGCGGACTGAAGGGTCCAGGGTTCGAGTCCATCAAGGGCACGTGCCTCCCATGAAGATTATAAAAAAAAAAAAAAAAAAGTTTCAACTCCCAGCATTCCCTTTGCTTTCCTGTCTCCCCAGGCAGGTGAGCCCGCGGTTGCTAGGCGCCCAGCACACGCACCTGCCGGAGATAAGGCGCAGCGTGGGTGCAGCCCACCCACACCTGCAGCTGCGCCGCGCTCCCCACTGAGCTTTCCTGGGAAAATGTCCCTCTGCATCGAGATGACCCGCTCCTGACCGGCTCCTTCCGGGGACCCCAATGGAGCCAGGCCCTTCCGGGGACCCTGCCTGGACCCCTGCCCGCTGCGGGCACCCTCCTTAGGCCGCACTCTCCAGGTCGCTGTTCTCTGTCCCCCTGCAAGGTGTCCTCGCTCCCTCTTAAAACATATAATAAACAATAAAATAATGAAAATGCCGCCCGGCAGGCGTGGCTCAGTGGCTGAGAGTCGACCTAGGAGCCAGGAGGTCACGGTTCGATTCCCGGTCAGGGCACGTGCCCGGGTTGCGGGCTCCATCCCCAGTGGGGGCCTGGCAGGAGGCAGCCGGTCCCTGAATCTCTCCTCATGGATGCTTCCATCTCTCTCCCCCTTCCTCTCTGACATCAATCGTAAACACGTAAAAAAGGAAAGTGGTTCAACGCCTTTTCCCGGGTCAGCAACAGGCTTGGAGTCTCGGACGCAGCCGGATCCGTCCCAGGGCGTTTCCCACGCGGGGCTCGGGGGCAGGAAGACCAGGCCGAGGGCGGCAGACGCGGCCGTGGCCGGAAAGGGACTGCGCGGGCCAGGAACTTTCCTGCGGCGATGGCCGCGGAGTGACGGCTGCGGGCGCCGAGTCCCCGCCCGCCGCCCGCGATGGGCCCGCCAGCCGGGCGCGCGCTGCTCCTGCTGCTCGGGGCGCTGGGCGCGCTGGGGGCCCTCGGGGTGCGGGCCGCGGTCGCGCAGGCCCGAGCGCGTGAGTGCGGTGGGGTCGCGGAGGAAGGGGGGTGCGCCGAGTTTGCGGGGCTGAGCTGAGCTGCAGAGCCGAGACCCCTGGCCGTCGGCCCCGCGCAGCCTCCTCCCCAACCTGCCCGGGAGGCCCGGGCCGTGGGGCGCCCCGCCTGGTCCCCACCCGCGGCCCCCGCTCTGCGGATCGCGCGCAGAGCCGCCCCGCCCTCCTGGACCCCAAGTGGCTCCGGGAGGCCGAGCTCGGCTGCAGCGGGTCCTGGGACTGGAGTCTCGGGTTTCGCGTCTCTCCTGCGGGTTGTGTCCTGTTTCCCTGTCACCCGCCCGGGACGCGACCACCGCGCCCCTGGCTCTGCCCTTGCGGGGCGCGTCCAGGGCGGGGCTGTGCCGGCGGGCGCGCGGGCGCGGAGGGGGTCCCCCTGCGGTGGGCGGGTGCAGGGGGCGTGTATGCAGGTGGACGACTGGGGTCTGAGTTCCACGCCTGGGCTGGGCGCCCCCCGCCCCCCGTTAGGAATCTGTGCGGGTTTTACTGATTCTTGGCGACTGTTGTTCTGCCTGGAAACACAGCTTCCCCTTTTTGGGGGCCTGGAAGTTCAGTTCTGGGTTCCCGGGGGCAGGGTTCACGGCGCCGCCCCGCGCGGGGCCTGCAGCCAAGGCTTCCATCGGCGGGGCCGCCCGCGCTCGGCTTGGGGAAGTCGGGGTGTCAGGGGCGGGTTCCTGCGCTGATTCCGCGGGGGGCGCTCAGGGGAAAGGCCTCTCCCGGGTCCGAGACTTTGGGAATCAGGTTTCCTGGCGCCCAGGAAGGACTAGGACAGTTTCCCACGGGCCCAGGCCAGTCTGGGGGGCCCAGGCAGGAGTGCGTCATGCGCCCCTGTTCCAGGCACCGGGGTCCACCCCTGACCTTCCTCGCAATGGGGCACCCCCCTCCGTGAGAGGTCAGAGGTCAGCTTGGCCCGTGGTCGCGGGGGGCCCCTGACATTCGCGGTGGCCGTGGTTGGAGGCTGTTGCTCAGCACGTCTCTCGGCCTCTGGCGGCGCCAATGCTCTGCGCACCGGCTCCCGCGCTCCGAGCGGAGCCTGGGCCGCAGCCTGCGCCCTGGGGCTCCGGGGAGCCCGTCCCGCACCCGGAGGGCCCACGGCGGGAGAGGGCGGGACAGTCGCCGGGAGGGAAGGCTCCGTCACTCTGCGCAGGCCGAGCCCCGGACCCTGGGGCGGGAGCTGGTTCGCAGGCCCGGCCTCCGCCGCCCCATCCCCGGGGGCCCGGCCCAGCCGCCTCTTGCCTCCCCAGGGCCACACTCGCTGCGCTACCTGCTGATGGGCGCCACGGAGCCGGACCTGGGGCTGCCCCTGTTCCAGGCCGTGGGCTTCGTGGACGAGCAGCCGTTCGTGTTCTACGATCACGAGAGCCGCCGCGCGGAGCCCCGCGCCCCGTGGGTCAGGGCGGCCGGCCCGCTGTGGCTGCAGCTGAGCCAGAGCCTCAAAGGCTGGGACCACATGTTCACGCTGGACTTCTGGACCATCCTGGACAACCGCAACCACAGCTCCGGTGCGGGCGGGCGGGGGAGGCTGGGCCCGGGAGGTGCTGGGGCAGGAAGGAGATTTGGGGCCCCAGGAGGTAGGAAGATTTGGGGTGTTGGGGGCAGGAAGGAGATTTGGGGTGTTGGGGGCAGGAAGGAGATTTGGGGTGTTGAGGGCAGGAAGGAGATTTGGGGTGTTGAGGGCAGGAAGGAGATTTTGGAGTGCTGGGGGCAGGAAGGAGATTTGGGGTGTTGAGGGCAGGAAGGAGATTTGGGGTGTTGGGGGCAGGAAGGAGATTTGGGGTGTTGAGGGCAGGAAGGAGATTTGGGGTCCCAGGAGGTAGGAAGATTTGGGGTGTTGGGGGCAGGAAGGAGATTTGGGGTGTTGAGGGCAGGAAGGAGATTTTGGAGTGCTGGGGGCAGGAAGGAGATTTGGGGTGTTGGGGGCAGGAAGGAGATTTGGGGTCCCAGGAGGTAGGAAGATTTGGGGTGTTGGGGGCAGGAAGGAGATTTGGGGTGTTGAGGGCAGGAAGGAGATTGTGGAGTGCTGGGGGCAGGAAGGAGATTTGGGGTGTTGAGGGCAGGAAGGAGATTTGGGGTGTTGGGGGCAGGAAGGAGATTTGGGGTGTTGAGGGCAGGAAGGAGATTTGGGGTCCCAGGAGGTAGGAAGATTTGGGGTGTTGGGGGCAGGAAGGAGATTTGGGGTGTTGAGGGCAGGAAGGAGATTTTGGAGTGCTGGGGGCAGGAAGGAGATTTGGGGTGTTGGGGGCAGGAACGAGATTTGGGGTCCCAGGAGGTAGGAAGATTTGGGGTGTTGGGGGCAGGAAGGAGATTTGGGGTGTTGAGGGCAGGAAGGAGATTGTGGAGTGCTGGGGGGCAGGAAGGAGATTTGGGGTCCCGGGAGGCATGGAGGAAGGAAGGAGTTGGCTTCCTGAGGCCCCTAGGTCCCGGGGATGGAGGAGGGAGCCGCCTGCTCCTTTGGTTTGGGTAACGAATCTGGGGGTGTCTCCAGGGCCCCACACCCTGCAGGTGGCCCTGGGCTGCGAGGTGGGGGCCGACAACAGCACCAGGGGCTTCTGGACCTACGGCTACGATGGCGAGGACCACCTCGAGTTCCGCCCCGAGACGCTGAGCTGGAGGGCGGCGGAGCCCGGGGCCTGGGCCACCAAGATGGAGTGGGAAGTGAACGCCGTCCGGGCCCGGCAGAACCGGGCCTACCTGGAGCGGCTCTGCCCCGAGCAGCTGGGGCGGCTGCTGGAGCTGGGGGCCGGCGTCCTGGACCGGCGAGGTACGGCCGGGCGCCCGGGGCGCAGTGCAGGGGGTGCGGGCACCACTCCCCGCTGGTCTCCAGGCGGCCAGGGCGGTGTGGCTCCGGAGGGCTGAGGATCCTGCTCCAAGGTCGCCACCTTTTGTTTGTTTGTTCATCCTCACCCGAGGATATTTTCCCTGCCTTTTTAGAGAGAGTGGAAAGGAGGGAGGAAGGGGAGAGAGAGATGGATTGGTTGCCTTCAGCACGGACTCCTACTGGGGCTGGGGATCAAACCCGTAGCCCAGGGACTTGCCCTCGCCTGGAAATCCACACACAGCCTTTGGCGTGCGAGCTGACGCTCTACCCACTGAGCCACACCGGCCAGGGCTTTTGTGGGACACACGTGGGTGTCTCTCTAGCGTGGCCTGCACAGGTGTCCTTCCTCCTACCCGGAGCAGAAGGGCAGTGAAGGTCGGGGTGCTCCTGGGGAGGGTGGTGGGGTCCCCTCCTGACACGCTCCTCCTTCCCCCAGTGCCCCCCTCGGTGCGGGTGACACGCCACGTGGCCTCGGCAGCGACCACTCTGCGGTGTCAGGCTCTGAGCTTCTACCCCCCCAACATCACCGTGAGGTGGCTGAGGGACCGGCAGCCCCTGGACGCCCAGCACGCGGAGCCCGGGGACCTGCTGCCCAACGGGGACGGGACCTACCAGGCGTGGGCGGCCCTGGCCGTGCTCCCTGGGGAGGAGCAGGGATATGCCTGCCAGGTGCAGCACCCCGGCCTGGAGCTGCCCCTCACTGCCACCTGGGGTACGGACCAGCCCGGGCGAGGACACCTGTCAAGGATGGGACAGAGGGGTCCACGTGGCAGGAGGGGGTGCCCTGGGAGGGGTGTGGTGCCCTGGGCAGGAGGTGTGCCCTGGGCGGAAGGTGCCCTGGGCGGGAGGGGTCTCCTGGGTGGGAGTGGTGCCTTGGGTGGAAGGTGCCCTGGGTAAGAGGGAGGTGCCTGGGGGGGAGGGGTGTCCTGGGGAGGAAGGGGTGCCCTGGCTGGAAGGTGCCCTGGGTGAGAGGGGGTGCCCTAGTGGGGGAGGGGTGTCCTGGGTGGGAGTGGTGCCCTGGCTGGAAGGTGCCCTGGGCGGGAAGGGTGCCCTGGGCCCTGTGCCCACTGGCTGCTGCCGTTTCAGAGCCCTCTGTGTCGGGTGCCCTGGTCTTTGGCATCATCAGCGGGACCCTCATGGGTGTCGTCCTCATCTTCC
The DNA here is from genome assembly GCA_025583905.1 of Ia io. Lineage (NCBI taxonomy): Eukaryota > Metazoa > Chordata > Mammalia > Chiroptera > Vespertilionidae > Ia > Ia io. The sequence goes on from JAJQQW010000022.1 coordinate 43,980,416, forward strand.
TCGCTGGGGTTTTGTTCAGATTCCTACGGAGGAGGCGGGCTTCCCGTGAGTAGGAAGACGGAGGAAGTCTGCCAGGGCGTGCAGGCTTCTGCAGGATGTGGGTGGGGTGGGGAGGGCCCAGGGCACCCGAGAAGGGCCTCTGCTCACTCTCCCTGAGGCACTGGCTTCCCCAGGGGAACAGGAATGACGGGGTTTCCACAGAACGAAAGTTGGATCCCCAGTGGGGGGAGTGCTGGAGGCAGCCGATCCATGATTCTCTCTCATCATTGATGTCTCTCTCTCTGACTCTCCCTTCCTCTCTGAAATCAATAAAAACATATATAGACTAGAGACCCAGTCCACGAAATTGGTGCACTCGGGGGTGGGGGGTGGGGGTCCCTCAGCCAGGCCTGTGCCCTCCCACAGTCCAGGAGTCCTCAGGGGATGTCTGACTGACGGCTTGGGCCCGTGGGGAGAAGTTGGACAACTTTGGTGCTGGCGTGGAGGCGGGAGAGGCTCCTGCCACCGCCAATGTGCTCGCCAGCCGTGAGCCCGGCTTCTGGCTGAGCAGGTGCTCCCCCTGTGGGAGCGCACTGACCACGGGGGCAGCTCCTGCACTGAGCGTCTGCCCCCTGGGGGTCAGTGCACGTCATAGTGACGTGGTTCTGCCTTCGGTCAATTTGCATATTAGCCTTTTATTATATAGGCTATTTTTAAACATTTATTCCTTGGGGAGAGAGAGGTCAGAGTTGAGGTGAGTGGGTGAGGGAGAGGGAAGGTGATGCCCAGATCCTTGTCTCTGCAGGAGGCACCCTGGGGAGCTATGTCCTCGCCGACCTTGCATGAGGTGCAGCCTGCAGACCCCGCGGGAAGGAGATGGTCGGAGACTCAGAGCGGGCGCCTGGGTGACCTTGGTACTCAAGGACAGAGCTGCACCCCCAGATAGGAGCTGGCCCAGAAACCCCTGCTCTCTGCCGTCCCCCGGTTAGGCTTTGGGTTCCTACCTGCCGACAGCCCCCCCCCCGCGGCGACTGCTCTGAGATCTGGCTCTGCGGGTCCCAGGCTGCAGGGAGAGCCTGCCTCAGTTTCCCGCCCCGGCGACTCCCCGCGCGGGCGTCATCTCAGCTCCTCCCTCCGCAGCCAGGCTGCTGGACTCAGGATTCTCTGGAAGCTGCGAGGAAAGCCTGCAGCGTCTCCTCCTGGCATCCGTCCTCCTAACGGGAATGTGCGCAGGTGCAGGCACTTCCCGGACTGTTTCCTTTCGATCCTCGTGTCTCTGTCCTCGTCGCCCTTCTGTCCCCGCCCTGTGGTCTCCTCCATGGAGAGGGACCTGGGTCCTTACACCTGCCCTTGACCACGAATCGAACACGCGACCCTTTGGTGCAAGGGCTGACACTCTAACCACTGGACCACACCGGCCAGGGCCGGCCGGTGCTTTCTTGCTGCTGCTGCCGCATATATTCGGTTGCAAAGCCGTGGCACGAGGCCTTCTGCCTCGGAGGGCAGGTGCCTCAAGAGACCAAATGTAGCTCAAAAGTTTGCTGGCAGGTACTGCATCTGGGCAAAGAGAGATCAAGTATTTTTTTTTTTTAAAAAAAAAATTTTCCATTGGATAAAGATACATGTAATACGTGCTCGCTGCAGAAACGTGGAAAAGGGGTTAACCTGAAACTATCATTCCAGTAGCCAGTGGTAAACGCTATCAATAACGCGTGCTCCTCTCAGCCTTACTGCGGTATGAAAGTGTGAAAAGCATCCAATGCACGTCTTTTAATAAACGCATGAGGAATTGTGTTGAGTGCTGCAGGCTTTTCTGCTGTATTTGTCCGCCGTACATATATATGCTTACGAGAGGCCCCGAGCGTGAAAACCCGTGCCCTCGGTGCGGGGAGTCCCTCAGCCCAGCCTGCGCCCTCTCCCCTCCTACCACCCACCTGCTCGCTGCCCCTTAGCGCTGCCTCGGAGGTGGGAGAAGCTCCCGCCACCGCAGCTGCCCCCGCTTCGGGCTGAGCTGAGCTCCCGCTGTGGGCGCGCACTGACCACCAGGGGGCGCTCCTGCATTGAGCCACTGCCCCCTGGTGGTCAGCGCGCATCATAGCGACTGGTCATTCCGCCGTTCAGTCGATTTGCCTATGACCCTTCTATTACATAGGATTATGTTATTTGGGGGAAACTTTGTACTGCTTACTAAGTTTCTTACAATTTGTTTCATGGACTATTTTCATTAAACTGGAATAGATGACTTCACTGTTGTTCTTTGCTCTAGAACTATTGCCATCTAAATGGCAACACCTTGGTTATTATGTTAACTCTCACACGGGTCTCAGGTCTGGGCAGCTCTTGCTCAATGTTAAAATGCCCAACAGGGTTTTGCAGACACGGGTCTAACCAGATGAGCTTGTCTGACCCGAACCAGGTAGGCTCAGCCAACTGCAGGAGGAGAAACCAGCGTGTAACTGACCAAACCGTGTGCATAAGCCTTGGCTGGGCCTCCCTTCTGTGAGACTGGGCATTGGGCGTGAGTCCCTGTCTCCTTCACTTGCTACAAGGAATGGAAACTACCGAAGGACCGCGTCTCCCTCCGGAGCGGAGCGCCCCACGCGGGGAACGCCGAGTTCAGTGACGAGTTCCCCTCCAATCCACGCTGGAAGCACACGGACACATGCTTTCGCTGTGCATATACATATATATATATATACATACATATATATATATATATATATATATATATATATATATATATATATATATATATATATATATATATATATATATATATATATATATATCACCCTGTCCTCAAAGCATCGGCCAAAAGCATCCTCCTACCCCTTAAGGATATGTTCCAATTAACTAGGCAACAGTTTGTCTTCTGTTGGTTTTATTTCACAGGCTGAGATTTCTAGAAACACCCTACCCAGTCTTTACAGTAACACAGCTATGAACCATCGGCGACTGGGACCTGTTCATGTTCCTTTTCTACAGCTGACGTTATAAATCTCCGTTGTCTTTCAGTCTTCCTCAGCTTAATTTTCCTGGCCTCGTTCATCAAGTCAACTGCATTTGAAAAGCCAAAACTTTACATTTTAAAACCTTTTTTTTTTTTTCCCAGAGAGGAAGGGAGAGGGAGACAGAAACATCCACGATGAGAATTATTGATCAGCTGCCTCCTGCACGCCTCCCAGTAGGGATCCAGCCTGCAACCCAGGCCTGTGCGGTGACCATGACCTCCTGGTTCATAGGTCAAAGCTCACCCACTGGGCCAGGCCTGCCAGGCTGAATGCTGTTCTCTTGTGTAGCTTCTGGCAAAACCGCCTACTAGGCCCGGTATTGCGGAGAAGGGCGCCCTCTGGTGGCCACATCAAACACCACAATGGCCCTGAGACCGCCCCCCGAGCTGGGCCTGGGGGCCCGGGGGTCACCCCTGGTGAAGAAAAGCACCTGGAAATGGGAGGAAATGAGGAGAAACGTCACCAGCTCTGGGAGTCGCTGGATCACAGACAGAAGGCAAACAGGACCCGTCATCTTTGCGCAGTTGGTGAAGGGCTGCTGGGAGGTATAAGCAAAAATGTGTTATGTAATAACAGCATGTACTGCAGGCATTCTTCACACACACTGACACACACTCACACACTGACACACACTGACACACACACACACTGACACACACACACTGACACACACACACTGACACACACTCACACACTGACACACACACACACACACACACACACACACACTCACACACACACACTGACACACTCACACACACACTGACACACACACACTGACACACTCACACACACATCCACTCACACACACTGACACACACACACTGACACACACTCACACACTGACACACACACACACACATACACTCACACACACACTGACACACACTCACACACTGACACACACTGACACACACACACACTGACACACACACACTGACACACACTGACAGTCACACACACACACTGACACACTCACACAGACACACACTCACACACACACACACACACACACACACACACACACACACACACACACACACACACACACACACACACACACACACACACAGACACACTGCACACACACACACACACACACACACACACACACTCTCACTCACACACACACTGGCACACACACTGACACACACACACATACACACATTCACACACTGACACACACAGACACACACACTCACATAGACACAACACTGACACACACACACTCACACACACTCATACACACAGACACACACACAGACACACACACACACTCACACACACTCACACACACACACAGACACACTCTCTCACACACACTCACACTCACACACACTCACACACACAAACACTGACACACAGTCACACACACACACAGACACACACTGACACCCCCATTCACACACACACACACACACACACACACACACTGACACACAGTCACACACACACACAGACACACACTGACACCCCCATTCACACACACACACACACACACACACACACACACACACACACACACTGACACACACACACACACACACACACACACACACTCACACACAAACACGCTTAAAAACAAGACACCTGCCCGCACCGTGTGCTCAGCGTTGACCTATAAACCAGGAGGTCGAGGGTCGATTTCCCATCGCAGCTCAGGCCCCGATCAACGATTCTCTCTCATCACGGACGTTTCTATGTTTCTCTCCTTCTCCCTTCCGCTCTGAAATCAATCTATGTATATATACACACATACATAAAGATAAAAATGGTAATGTCTTTATATTAAAGGAGAAAACCATCTTTTTAAAAAGCCAGAATTCTCCCAGTTAGTTGTCTCTGTGGGGGGTGGGGGCAATTCAAAACGCCAGGGAGTGAAGTAGGAGAGGTTATTGATGTGTTGAGACCTCGTGGGCCCCAACGCCGGCCTCTGTGTTCGGGTTGTTCAGGGTTCGGCGGGACAGGGATGCGGGAGCCTGGCGGGCACGTTTTAATGGGCGGACTGGGAGCCTGGCTGCTCATGGTCAGAGGCTGGGCAGCGGGCCGCGGCTTCCAAGGGCTCCGGTTTGAGCTCCCGCACGTCGGAGGCCGCGGGGTCGGTGCGGCGGGTGGGCCAAGCTCTCTCCTCTGCGCATGCGCGGCTGCCGGCTTCCGGTTCGGGTCTGAACCTCCTGCGCAGGGCGGGTCCCCTGAGCGGCTCTGCGGGCACCGTGCGTGCGGGCGGCGGGGGGGAGGGGAAGTCCGGCCTGACCACGCTCGGCTGGGGGCAGAAGAAGGTAACATTGGGGCGGCTCTAAAGCTACAAAACCAGGTGCCACGCAGGTGCCATGACCCCCCCGTCACTCTGTCCCCCCCCGTCACTCTGTCCCTCCCCCCCCGTCACTCTGTCCCCCCCATCACTCTGTCCCCCCCCCCGGTCACTCTGTCCCTCCCCCCCGTCACTCTGTCCCCCCCGTCACTCTGTCCCCCCCCCCCCGTCACTCTGGTCCCCCCCCCCGGTCACTCTGTCCCCCCCCCCCCGTCACTCTGTCCCCCCCCCCCCGTCACTCTGTCCCCCCCCCCCCCGTCACCTGTCCCCCCCCCGGTCACTCTGTCCCTCCCCCCCGTCACTCTGTCCCCCCCCCGTCACTCTGTCCCCCCCCCCCCGTCACTCTGTCCCCCCCCCCCGGTCACTCTGTCCCCCCCCCCCGTCACTCTGTCCCTCCCCCCCCGTCACTCCCCCCCCCCCCCCCCCGTCACTCTCCCCCGTCACCCCCCCCCCGGTCACTCTGTCCCCCCCTGTCACTCCCCCCCCGGTCACTCTGTCCCCCCCTGTCACTCTGTCCCCCCCCCCCGTCACACTGTCACCCCCCCCCGTCACCCTGTCCGTCACCTGTCCCCCCCCGGTCACTCTGTCCCCCCCCCCGTCACTCTGTCCCCCCCCGTCACTCTGTCCCCCCCCGTCACTCTGTCCCTCCCCCCCCCCGTCCTCTGTCCCCCCCCCGGTCACTCTGTCCCCCCCGTCACTCTCCCCCCCTGTCACTCTGTCCCTCCCCCCCGTCACTCTGTCCCTCCCCCCCCGTCACTCTGTCCCCCCCCGGTCACTCTGTCCCCCCCCCCGTCACTCTGTCCCCCCCCCGTCACTCTGTCCCCCCCCTGTCACACTGTCCCTCCCCCCCCCCGTCACACTGTCCCTCCCCGTCACTCTGTCCCTCCCCCCCGGTCACTCTGTCCCCCCCCCCCCCCGGTCACTCTGTCCCCCCCCGTCACTCTGTCCCCCCCCCCTCTGTCCCTCCCCCCCCCCCCCGTCCCCCCCTCCCGGTCACTCTGTCCCCCCCGTCACTCTGTCCCCCCCTGTCACTCTGTCCCTCCCCCCCGTCACTCTGTCCCCCCCCGTCACTCTGTCTGTCCCCCCCGTCACTCTGTCCCTCCCGGGTCCCCTCTCCTGATGGGAGTCCGATGATCGTGGTCCTGCTCAGGCCAGACTGTGGACGAGGGCCCACATGCTAACCTGACTCAGGGGAGGCCTGCAGTCACCCCCAAGGGTGGTCTGAAATTAACATCTTTTAAAGAGAGGTTTATGGTGGGCAGTCAAGGCCCGGGCCAGTATCTTCCCCGACAAAGATCATCTTCCGTCTGGACTGCGCCTGTGGTCTTTTTGCATCAAAGATAAGGCACCTGTGGAAAGTCAGAGTAACGGGTAACGTCCCCCTTTTCTGGACCCCTCGGGGCACAACAAATAGCGCTGGGACTGGGACCGCAAGTCCCCTCATCGTTTTTGTTATCGAGTTAATTGTTGGCTGTTAAGCACCCTGCCCCCACCTGTGGGTGTCTACCCTCTCACTTTTCATCCAGTCCCTCCCTAACCCGTCCCACTGGATTTCTGTACCCACCGACCTCTGCTCCTTTGATTGTAACGGACAAAACAGGGTGCAAAACTGCCCTTCTCCACATTACTCTCCCAGTCCACGGAGAGCCTGCTTCCCGGCCATTGCCAGCAGTTTGGCTCCAATAAACTCACAAAAATTCTCCACAGGTTTGCATGTTTGTTTGTTTTTACATGAAAAGCTTCATCCTTAGTTTCCAAAATAGGCATTTATTTATTAACCAGAATGGGGAGAGGTGTGTTGTTGTTTTTTTCTTTCAACGAGAGTGACTCAGTGGAAAATTTCACAAATTGCTTAGCCTTGTTTACAATACCAATAACCTCATCAAAGGCCTCTCGGCCCCGAGGGCTTTGTGATGACCTTAATCACGGATTAGCCCTACCCAACGCTTAATCCCCAAGTCTAGGAAACGTTTATTCTTGTCTCTAAAAAGGAGGAAAGGGAGCTGGTGAGGAATTGCAGGCAAACCTGTGCAGGCCAGAGTGAGGGTCCAGGCAACTGCTTGTTGAGTTTAACGTTATGCTCCCCGACTCAGGCTTTACATACAAAGGAGTCAACTGGTAAATGTTCCAATGTTGAAGGAAGAGGTTTTAATTTTCATTTCTATGTCAGCCTTTCCATCTTTCCAAACACTAGACCCTTAGGGCCAGAGCTTCTTCATGGCCAGGCTTACACTTTCTCCAAAACAGAAAAGGCCGTCAAAATACGTCTTTTAAAACAGGAATATTAAAAGGATTGAAAGGAAGAGTCCCTCCACCTACAAATCCACCATCCTTACTATGTCTACATTCCCCCAGGAACCATTGCATAATGTACTCGTTTCTCAGTGGAAATAAAAAGAAAGATTGAGCGAACCTCTTTTTCATCGTCAAACAACAGGAAAATGCACCCAATTTACCGACTAGCACGAAAAAAAATTCAGACAGAAAAGAAAGGGAAGCTTTTCAAGGAAATGAAATCTGCCCCCAGCCTGAATAACCCCAGGTTCACTGGCCAATCACAACGCTGAGATGTTCCTCTCTTCCCCGCGCTCCTCCCCCGTGATGACCCAACGTAAAAAAAAAAAAAAAAAAACACGCACGCAGCGCCTGTGGTTCTCAATCAGGTCCGCAAACATTCTATTTAAAGGGCTGGGTGAAGCCCGAACCTTCACTGCGACTGCAGCCATGTCTGGTCGCGGCAAAGGCGGGAAGGGCCTGGGCAAGGGCGGCGCCAAGCGCCACCGCAAGGTGCTGCGCGACAACATCCAGGGCATCACCAAGCCCGCCATCCGGCGCCTGGCGCGGCGCGGCGGCGTCAAGCGCATCTCCGGGCTCATCTACGAGGAGACGCGCGGGGTGCTCAAGGTGTTCCTGGAGAACGTGATCCGCGACGCCGTCACCTACACGGAGCACGCCAAGCGCAAGACGGTCACGGCCATGGACGTGGTGTACGCGCTCAAGCGCCAGGGCCGCACCCTCTACGGCTTCGGCGGCTGAGCCCCCACCGCCTGGCTCCTGCCGCAAAACCAAAGGCCCTTTTCAGGGCCGCCCACCCCCTCTCGGAAGGGCTGAGCGCTGTCGTCTTCGTGTTCCTGTGGACACTTCCTTGTGTTCGGTGTCGGCGCGGCCTTAACCTTTAGTTAGCAGGGGCGCTGGCGCCCTGGGCCCATCGGGAGGGGGCGGCGGCTCCTGGGGTGACCCGCAGGAGTAAGCAGAGGGGAGAGGTCCTCGCCAGCTGGGCACTTTCATCGGAGAAGAAGAATCTCGCGGCCCCGCCTTTTTCTGGCAGAGGCTCTATTCTTCCATGTCCCCCGCCCCCCACGAAAGGCTCAACCACAGGCCGAGGTTGGGGAGAAGTTCCCTGCGGCGCGGAGCCCTGGGAGGGCGGCCCACGCAGTTCCCAGTGGGGCAGGGAGAGAGGGAGGGGGTTGAATAAACTACAAACCTGGTGTGTGCGGTGCAGCGAGACCACAGGAACCCCGGGGGTTAGAATCCGACCTGGGCAGAAAGGCTTGGGTGTTCGTTCCTAACCTGCTTGCCCCGGGCGATGTCAGGACGGGAGAGCTCTTCACACTCTGTGAACGCACCCCCCCCACCCCCGCCTTCTCTCCAGGATTTGGGTGTAAATGTAATTACCTTTGCTGACTTCTGTTGTCAGGCCGGGCCCCGCCCTAAGCCTGAGGCCCAGCTGTTTGCAAATTACCTTTGACCAAGGGGGTCGGGGCTTTAACTCCGGTCTCTAACTCCCTCCGCCCGGACGGCCCTGCTTTTTGCGTTTGTGAAGGGGAAGGTGTTTCCTGCGGCACCAGCTCTCCGGCGCCTACCCCACCCCGCTCCCAGGACTCCCAGCTGTTTTTCCTTTTCCTTTTTTTAGTTTTATTTTTTCATTTTCCATTTTAAATGTGCCAGCCATAAACGGTGGAAAAACTTTTTTGTTATGGACCATTCAAATATTACAATATGGTTATAGAAAGTGTTAGTATGTCCTCAGGTTGAATCCACAGACTCGCTTTCTGTTACAAAACCAAAGCCCTTTGGAAGATTTCCAGAAACATCTCACGATGGGCTGCTGGGCGTTCGGGAATGCTCACTCCTCTGGCCTGACCCACACGGTTATGTCAATGAGCCCCTTGGGGACAAGCTCCCAGGGACGATGCCCGGTGCGGGCGGAAAGCCATGTTAAATTTCAGGGCTGGGATTACAGGGCCATTTTTCTGTGGCTAAAGGAAGGGGTTAATTGCTGTTCCCAGAACGGTAGGGGAAACCTTGGTGGGTTTTTTGTTGTTTTATTGATTTCAGAGAAGGTAGAGAGAAACATCAATGGTGAGAAAGAATCATGGATGGGCTGCCTCCTGCACGCCCCCTACTGGGGATGGAGCCTGCAACCCAGGCATGTGCCCTGACCGGGAATTGAACTGTGACCTCCTGGTTCATAGGTCGACGCTCAACCACTGAGCCACACGCTCAGGCTGTTTCTAACTCGCTGTGTGCCAGGCGCTAAAAGGCCGGAGGAGCACAGGTGCGCATTGGGTCGTGGAACGGGTTATAGACTGATCAGAGTGATGCTGGGAGACCGGTGGCTGCAGGGCGGGATGAGGCCAGTTGTTGGTCCTTTTTCCTCGGAGATGTGAGGGTCTGCGGGTCCGAGGTCAGTCCACCGCTTGTCAGGTAACCAAAGCCTATTCCCAGAGCAGAAAATGTCCAGCCTCCAAGGAAACTGGGCATCATATGCAAGCAAGGCTTGGACTCGGGGCTGATTCTGCACAGACTGAAGCCATGATGTTAAGTCGTTTTCCGTATGAGATGCAATTTAAATTCTTTCCTCAGAGGCCCAATTATACAAATGAGTTCTGAAAGGCGAGGTGCTAGTGAGCCACTTGGAGAAGATGCTCCAATTGAAAGGATGCGGTACATCCTTTTGCACTCAAATACCAAGGCCCAAAATAGGGTTAACAGTATGAATTTCATATTTACGATGATTTTAAATAATGCAAAATTAAGTGAAAACAAGCTAATTTTAAAATGAGAAACATGCATTAATACAAGCAGTTTTTGTTTATAAACGTTTGATTTAGACCCTAACTGTGCAGCCTCCAACATTTCCCTAAAGACTAGGGTTAGCGTTTTTCTGCCTGTGGGACACCATCTATACACTCTTCCTAAATAAAATACATGGAATCACACTCATATTAAACAGAGCAATCATTTATCAAGCCAACTTTTTAAAAATGTGACAATAGTATATAGTAACTATATACTATGGAAATGAGGATATATAGCACTTCAATATTCTTGTGACAACTGTACATATTTGATTTACTGGCTAATCACACTCATGTAAACAAAACCAGTTTAACATTAAAAATGTAAAAAATCTTTGTAATCCAAGTTCTGACGCTTTGATGTCTGCGTATGACCCTACAATGACCGTGGACACCAGACTTATGACACAACCTTTTTCACTGGGGGCTGGAGCCATCCAGGCTCAGCCACCTGGTGTTCGGATGATCAAATAAATTCGTGATCCCTAAAAAAAAAAAAATCCAGCAACAACCAACTTTTGCCCAGCTGGCATGGCTCAGTGGTTGAGCATCAACCTATGAACCAGGTGGTCAGGGCACATTCCGGGATGGTGGGCTCCATCCCTGGAAACTCATTAGGATGACACCATATAAAAGTGTAAAATGCAATGTGGCACTTGTTAAAGAAAAATTAAGGAACGTTGGGGCTGTGAGCAGCTCTCCACTCCTCTCTACATAACACTGAAGCATTTCCTGTAAAGGATAAGCTTGCACAAGGCAGGTGTTCTAGCAGAGTACAACCTGGCAGCACGAGTCCTTCCAGGCAGCCTGCGCACATGTGGATCCTAGCCAACCTGTCCTCGTCCAACCAAACATCAAGTTTGCAACGAGGTTGACCTGCAAGTCGCGAGCTCCCGGCAGCCCCCAGTGCTACGCCGTTTTACGACGACTTGGGTGGCTCTTAAAAGAGCCTTTGGGTTTATTTTGTGTCGTTTTCTCTTTTTTTGAAGATTGGCCTTTTACTTCTTAGAGGCTGCCTTCCTGGGCTTGGCCTTCTGCTGGGTCCCCTTGGGCCTCCCGGCCGTGGGCTTGTCGGCCTTGGCCTTGGCCGGGCTCTTGCGCGGGGGCCTGCCCTTGGGCCCGGCCGCCTTCCTGACGCCTCGGGCGGCTTTCGGAGACGCCGATGCCCTGGGCTTCTGAGCTCTCTTGTTGGCGGTGGAGCTCTTGGGGGACTTGGACTCCCTGGACAAGGCCAGCTTCTTGCTCTTGGCGGAGGCGGCCTTCTTGACCTTGACCAGCTCGGGAGCCGCCTTCTTGCTGAGCCGGAAGGAGCCCGAGGCGCCGGTGCCCTTGGTCTGTACCAGGGTGCCCTTGCTCACCAGGCTCTTGAGCACCAGCTTGATGCGGCTGTTGTTCTTGTCCACGTCGTAGCGCGGCCGCCAGCGCCTTCTTGAGCGCGGCCAGCGACATGCCCGCCCGCTCCTGGGACAGCGACAAGGCCTCCGTGATCACCTTGGACACCGACGGGCTCGGAGTCTTGCGATTCACGCCCGCCAGGCCCACCTGCTTCTTCCCTCGCTTCTTGATGTTCGGCTTCGCCATGAAAGCCGGGCCAGGCTCAGCCGGGTCCGCAGGGGCCGTCTCGGACATCCCAGGGCAGAGGGTCCACAGAGGCGAGCCGGAGAGGAGGATCAAGCGCCGTGAGGGGGGGGAGCCTCACGCCTTATATAGGGCAGGGCGGGCTCTGATTGGTGCGTCGCCTAGGCCTCGCCCCGCCCCTCGCGGGGCAGAGCGTTTGTGTTTGTTTTCCCCCCAAAACTTGAAGCCCACAAAAACCGTCTGCACGGAAGGGCCCAGTTCCCCTGCGGGAGGAAGCGTGGAGATCTGGACTTCACACGCCTGTCAACCTTTTCATGAAAAATGGCCCAAGATGTCCAAACAATTCCACAAACCCCTCGATTCTCAGCAAATTCAAGGAGAAGCACCAAATTCCCTCTTTCCCTTATAGATGTAACATTGCTTTTTAGCGGGAGACTTATCCCACCTTTTCTCAGTGACCTTCCAAATGGTTGGGTGGAGAAAAGACGTCAGTCCTGCCGCCAAGTTCATGGACAATTGCGCATGTATGTGAAGGAACTAACACAGACCTCTTAGAGGCCTCGCTGCAGAATTGGATGCTTCTAGAATCGTCTAAAAACTGCAGTGTCTGCCCTGATTTGGGCAAACACAACCTGGGCAGCCACAATCTGCAAGGTGTGTGGGATGCTTCTGACTAAAACCAGCCCTGGGTCCCGCAGCCTGATGGGAGAGCCTCGAGGATGGAGCAAGGAGCACTGGTCTCACACATGGTGTCTGCCTGGTCCACACCAGGTCACCCAGCCGGGCCGGCGTGGCTCAGTGGTTGAGTGTCGACCTGTGAACCAGGAGGCTGTGGTTCGATTCCCCGTCAGGGCACAAGCTCGGGTAATGGGCTCGATCCCCAGTAGGGGGCACGCAGGAGGCAGCCGATCCATGGTTCGCTCTCATCATTGATGTTTCTCTCTCTCTCCCTTCCTCTCTGAAATCAATAAAAACATATTAAAACTAAATAAATCAGGTCACCTTCATGGCTGGTGTCCGCAACTGAGAGTTGCTTCTGGCTTCATTCATTCAAATCCCCACCCCCACCCCATCCCTTTTTGTCCCCCTCCCCGCCCAAATTTCTGCAATGTACATTTAATATTTTTATACTCAGAGGAAAGAAAATGATGTTGTAGCCAGGTTCTTAATTATCCTTCCACAATTGTTAGAAATATGCCTTTATTTCCTAGTACCTCTCATTTTCATCGGTTAGAGAGATGTCACAGTGTCCAGCAGTGACCAGTGATGGGGAAAGACGTGTCTAAAGCCCATTTGCTCCTCCTGTGAAAAGGGAGAGATCGGTTAATTCACTTCTGTAATTCCTCAGATACCTGATATTGTACTCGACTCTGAGAATGGCCGTCACAATGGTGATGGGCAACATTCATTGGGGTCTGTTCAGTGCTAGGCACTGTTCTGGGCGCTTTGTTGATCTACCAGTGCATTTAATCTGCGACAACCTCCCATCATTCTCTCTGATTTGGGGGATGAGGAGAGAAGGGCTAGGAGAGGTGGAGTTTCCCAAGGGACACAGCTACTGGGAGTTAACCCACAACCCCTAGCATCTGAGTCTATGTGCACTATTAAATAAAGGACAGATACTATCTAGTCCAGTGGTCGACAAACTGCGGCTCGCGAGCCACATGCGGCTCCTTGGCCCCTTGAGTGTGGCTCTTCCACAAAATACCACGGCCTGGGCAAGTCTATTTTGAAGAAGTGGCGTTAGAAGAAGTTTAAGTTTAAAAAATTTGGCTCTCAAAAGAAATTTCAATCGTTGTACTGTTGATATTTGGCTCTGTTGACTAATGAGTTTGCCGACCACTGATCTAGTCAGTGTCCTGTACTTACATTTAACCTTTTTTTTTTTACCTATTTATTTTTAAAAAAAAAATTTTTTTACTGATTTCAAAGAGGAAGGGAGAGGGAGATAGAAGCATCAATGATAACCCTGGCCAATTTGGCCCAGTGGATAGAGCGTCGGCCTGCAGACTGAAGGGTCCCAGGTTCGATTTCGGTCAAGGGCATGTACCTTGGTTGCGGGCACATCCCCCGTGGGAGGTGTGCAGGAGGCAACTGATCAATGTTTCTCTCTCATTGATGTTTCTAACTATCTCATCCCCTTCCTGTCTGTAAAAAATCAATAAAATATATATATTTTACGAAAGAAACATCAATGATAAGAGAGTCATTGATGGGCTGCCTCCCACATGCCCCCTCCTGGGGATCCAATGCCCACAACCCGGGAGTGTGCCCTTGATTGGAATTGAACTCAGGACCCTTCAGTCCATGACCTCCTTGTTCATAGGTCAGCACCCAAGCTCTGAGCCACTGCGGGTGGGCGAGCTCAGACCCTATGGGGTGACAACTAGACAATCCAGTGGGAACTGGCCGTTACCCAGAGCCACGGGAGCAGCTGGTCATGGAACCTCCTGGGAAGGCCCGGCCAGGCAGGTGCCTGCAGGGTGAGGAGGAGTGTTCAAGGCAGGAAGGAGGGAGAGGGGGAAGCTAACACAGAGGTCCAAGCATACGTGGGAGGCAGGAGACTGGGCAAAGCAGGGTGTGGGCAAATCAGGCTGCAGAACAAGAGAGAGAGGAACAAGAAGAAGAAAAAGAAGAGAAAATAACAAACAAAAAGATGGGGTGGGGGGAGAGAGGGAGAGAGAGGGAGGGAGGGAGGGAGGGAGGGAGGGAGGGAGAGAGAGAGAGAGAGAGAGAGAGAGAGAGAGAGGAATAAAAGAGGCCACAGGCAGTGCACTGGGCAAGGCCCCGTCACACTGTGGGTCAGGTATTTGGAAAATCCTAAAAGCAAGTTCAGGCCCATCCCAGAGCCTGCACTTCCTCGGGGTGGAGCAATGTTGTGCAGCCACCGCACTAGCACGATCCGCTTCTGGTCTGTGTCTCACAACTGCCATCTCATGCCACCCTCACCCCATCTCCTAGAGTCCGTAATGGTTACCACCCCCCAGGCTCAGAGTGGTGCGGTTGTCATAGTAACTCAGACATTTAGCTAATTGTTAACACATCGTGTGCTTCGAACAAGGTTGGTTTCATCCAACAACGTCAAAAAGATCTTTACAGCCCTGGCTGGTGTGGCTCAGTGGATACTGCATTGGCCTGTGGACCGAAAGGGTCGGGGGTTCGATTCCAATCAAGGGCATGTACCTCGGTTGCAGCCTCCTCCCCAGCCCGGGCCCTGGTCAGGGTGTGTGCAGGGCAACCAATCAATGTGTTTCTCACATCGATGTCTTTCCCTCTCTCTAAAAAAAAAAAAAAATCAATGGATGAATATCCTCGGGTGAGGGTTAAAAATAAAAATAATTTTTAAAAGATAATTTATAAAATAGAAAGAGGGGAGAAAAAAATCTGCAGACTGTCTAGGAACAAGAGACAGCCGAACGTTATTTTCTGTAGAAAAGAGCTTAAGATGAGCCATCTGTTCTTGCAGGTACCAAGACGTGTCAAAGGAAACAATTCGTGCTTTTCTAGAAAGTCTCCAACTGCTGGAGAGGGTCGGTGGCCGCTGCCGGCCTCCGGGTGACCAGCGATGGGGCTCAGCCCCAGTTGTACCATTTCCGGCATCAGACTGTCTCAGCACCCCGCCCCCGCCCCCCCCCACACACCACACTTTGGTTTCATAAAGGAAGTGCCCATGTGGATTTCAGTCTCCGTCACAGTTAGTCATCTGTCTAGTAGAGGAGGAGGGCAAAAAAAGCTGCGAGGGCAATCACAAATAAGAAATATTTGAGCTCCGTATTGTCTCCAAATATGCAACTGGCTTTTCTCAATGAGAGGAATCAGTTTCAAAGATGAGTTCGATTCAATTCACTTAAATCAGTGTTTCTTAAAAATGATTTAAAGCTTGACCAAAGGCACAATATGTTGAAAGTTGCTTGAGTTCGAAAGTTTCCCTCTTCCTGTTAGTGTTTTGTGTCTGTCTTTTATCCAGTTCCAGAATAAAACTTAGACTATAGCAGTGAATTCATGTAAGTTCAGTTCCAAAGTATATTTACCTTATCAGCATAAACAAGACAACACATAAGACACTGAATTCACTATATTAACAAATAGTAAGACATTCCTACTGTGGACGAAGAAAGGGGCACATGCTGACCTGACCACCCCCGCGAAGGCCTGCGTGGAGGCCTTGCCAACTCCAGAGACCCTAAAGGACCACAAAGGATGGGCTGACGTTAGAAACCGTTCATTAAAAGCAGTCTAGGGTGGGTAGGCATGTCCCAGGCCAGTGTCCTCCCTGAGGAAGACCAACTTCCGTCTTTACTGAGCCTGCTGTCCTTTTGACCGAAGATAACATCCCTGTGAAATGCCAGCTTGACTAGTAACTTCCCTCTTCCCGACCCCTCAGGGCACAACAAATGGCACAACAAATGGCCAGGATCCCCTCATTGTCACTGTTATCTGCTAATGGCTGACTGTTAACTACCCTGCACCCACCTGTGTAAGGCAGCACCTGGCCATCATCTCACTTTCTATCCAATCCCTGCGGGAACCCGATCATTGTCTCACTAATAGAAAGATGTGGACAGGAAACCAGGAAGGCTGGTCAACAACCTTAATTGCTCTAATCACTCACTGTTTAGTTGAAACGCTGTTAGCTGAAGCAGCCTCCACCTCTGTTTGTCTTATGTAAATTTCTGTTATTGGAGTTTCCTGCCCAAGGGCTATGGGTGTATCCCATAGTCTCAATAAAAGGGATAGCAAGGCCAGAGCAGTGTGTAGTCCTCCCACTACAGGTGGGCTCCCGCCTGGCCCCCAATATTCCCAAATTAATACTTTTAAAGTATTCAAAAGTATTTGTATGCGGCCTTCTCCAGAACCCGACCCCTGAACCAGAACCCTGAACCCCTCAGGACGTGAAAGGGGTTCGCACATCCTCCCCTCCCCCACCCCGCTTTGCTGTCTCCCGCCTCCCTAATCATCACCAGTGGATTTCCTGTGACCCACTGACGTCCCCTCCTTTGGTTATAATGTACAAAACGAGGTGAAAACCCACCACTATCCCAATACATTGAGATCCTGCCACGGCAAGTGTCGACATCTGGGCTCAAATAAACTCACAAAAATTCTTTCCAGGTTGGGATGGTTCTGACGTTAGCACAGTCACGTGAACACAGTGTGGCTGTGCCAGAAGGAGGGAGTGGGCACAGGGACGAGGGGGCTACCCATGTGAACGCGGGGGCGTGGCCCGAGAGCGAGGCGGCGGGGCCCCAAGTGCACATGACAGGTCCCCTTTGCACATTGAACGTGGTGAAAACAAGCACATTTACTTCCCATTCCCACAATGCGTGCATATATATGTCCTTTAACCCATTAACCTATGGTCATGGTAAGCTGTGTGAAAATAAGAGACTTGCAGAAGTCAAATTGTTATAGTGATGCATATTTTGTACCCTCCAAAGCAGAAACGGTCCAGGTTCCCACAGACTTGGCCTGCAGTTACTCAATTTAATACTCATCTAAATTCTTAAACTTATGTACAGATTGCCAATTCAGTATTTGAGCTGACACCCTGAATCCTTATGACATATTCAATCCCTCTTTCAACTTCCTTTTTTAAAATGATATGATCTACTAAAGGTGAATTTAGTTCAATGTCTAATTTACAATGGTAAATTTTTAA
Organism: Ia io; assembly: GCA_025583905.1. Classification (NCBI taxonomy): domain Eukaryota; kingdom Metazoa; phylum Chordata; class Mammalia; order Chiroptera; family Vespertilionidae; genus Ia; species Ia io. The sequence goes on from JAJQQW010000022.1 coordinate 43,998,035, forward strand.
GTGAAGACATATTAACTTATCTAACCAGTAAACCTAATGGGGGAATTTTAATAAACTCAAATTGGTTTTTTCTTTTTTAGAAAATAAATTCTACACTTGCATACACTAGAATAGTGTGCTAACATTTCCCATCATGGCAAAAATAAAAAATAAAAAGGCATAGAGGCATATTTTGTGTTGGTTTTTTTCTTTCTTTTTATTGGGTTTGTTTGTTTGTTTGTTTTTTCTTTTTCAGAGAGGCATTTTTAAAGGAAAATTAAGCCAGTGAGATGGTCCAAAAGGTTATCTTGATTAGAAATGTGACTTTCCCCCTAGAAAGTTATATACCATACATCTAAATATTTAAGCTATTTAAAATAGTGGAATAGTTTGGTTTTGTTATTAACCTGTTACCTTCTAATATCTGTAACCTGTTAGATAAGATCACTAATTAAACTCCTTTTAACTTGTGTTTTTTTTTTCTGTCACAATTTAAAAAGTTAACACCTATAAAGCATCAGAATTCTGATTTTTATTTGAGTTTATTTTTAAATGTTTTTTAGTCTTTAGATAAGCCATTTAACATTTAAATTTACATTGGAACTGATTAATTTCCTACAGAGGTAAACAACTGGCTCAAAATTAATGTGGACTCATAAAAAAACCAGAAAATATTCTCAATCGTGCCAGTTAGAGGAGCTAACTGTGAATTTGGGACAAAATTTGAAGTTAGGTAAGAACAGAACCACAGAATTATGTTGGTCAGGTAACAAAGCAGACGTGCAGTTAAGATCAGAGACCCCCTCATGAGCGCCACTGCTGAGAAAGTGGGTCAGTTCTGATGCCCTCCTACGACCGGTGGGAAATCCTGGTTTCTGGGGCCACGTCCTTTACAATAAGTTAAGGTTCGGGAACAACATGTGTTTTATCCCTGCATTACCAGCCGTCTCTTTCCTGCCTCTTTAGTCCCGTTTACAATGACATTTTCCTCCTCTCTCCACTCTAACCCGGGGACATGGACCTTGAAGCGATCAGCGGGGTTTATGGGGCCTCGGCCAGGGCCTTGCACATGCACTCCCGCCCTAAGAAGGCCCCGTGACACCCTTCCCTGGGGCAGCGTGACCAGACAGCTGCTTTCAGACGGAGGCCCCGCCTCGTGCCAAGATCTTGGAAAAAAACACATGATCCTTCTAAAGTACACAGCATCTTATCCTAGACTCGTGGCCTGGTGCACGAAACTCGTGCACATTAAAAGGGGATTAATTAGAGGAAATAATTTAATATTGCTGTTTGCCCTTTCTCTAGAATAGAAGTGTCAGAGATGAAAGAAAATCAGTAAAATGTATATGAAAACCTTCCTCCTGTCAGTCTGGGGCACACCACAGGACCCAGAGTCAAGTCCCTGCCCACCCACATGCACCTCAAAATTGCATGAGACCCAGACCCGGCCGCCTCTCCCCCCTCCCCATTGGGCTAGATCCAGACCCGGCCAGTCCCACCCTTGTCAAGCCCTGCTGGGCAGGGGGAGTAGCTTCAGGTCCCCTGGCCCTGAGTCAAGATGGGGTTCATGGCCTGAGGTTCCCCCAGCCCAGAATGGGGCATGTCCCACTTCAAGCCCTGCCAGGCGGGGGCCCAGCACCGGGAGGGGGTGCAGCCTCAGTTCCCCTGTCAAGCCCCACTGGGCGGGGGCGCAGGCTGAGTTCCCCTGACCCAGCACTGGGGGTGCATCTTGAGGTCCCCCGTCAAGCCCTGCTGGGTGGGGGTTTTGGTCTGAGGTCCCCAGGCCTGGTGCCAGCATGGGGGGCACAGCCTGAAGTCTCCTGTGAAGCCCCACCTTTTGGGGGAGCAGCCTGAGGTCCCCTAGCCCAGCACCAGGACGGGAAACGCACCTTGAGGTCCCCTGTCAAGCCCTGCTGGGGTGGGGGAGGGCGTAGCCTCAGGTCCCTGCTGATTGCTGTTAAGGCTCCTTGTGGGAACTTGGCCTCAGCTGTGGGTGCAGCCATCTTTGGACGGAGTGATGGTCAATGAGCATTTATTCCCTCTTTATTGGATAGGATTGTAAAAGCCGGTTTTGTAACCGTAAACTTTATTTCCTGTAAACATTATTTCCATGTTTCTTTAGTACTTGTGATGTGGTTACATTTTTCTTTTTACATGTTTTGATTTTTCGATAGACAGGGAGAGGAAGAGAGAGAGAAAATATGAGATACACACACACACAGGCTGCCTCCTGCGGGCCGCCTACTGGGGCTCGAACCCAAAACCCGGGAATGTGCCCTGACCGGGAATCGAACCCGGGACCTCGTGGTCCCTAGGACGACGCTCAACCCACTGAACCACACCAGCCGGACATCCCCCAGGTTCCTAACAGAAAAAGCTCCACTTAAACCCCAGGGGCGGAGAACGCGCCCTAGATTTGGAGACGAAGTTACTTTGCGCTTCAGTCTTGGCCAGGAGCGGAGATCACAGGGACCTAAGGGCGGGCCCCACCTCCCAGCCCACAGGCCGCTTGTCGTTAGACCTGTTTGACCTGCTTTACCCAACTTCAGCGCTTTGCCCCAACTCGATCGCGCCGTTTTTCAAGTTCCTGACTACAGCGCTCTTTGGGAAGGCGTGGGTGGCTCTGAAAAGAGCCTTTGGGGGGAGGAGACGAGCCGCTGGCTCGCGCGTCTACTTGGAGCTGGTGTACTTGGTGACGGCCTTGGTGCCCTCGGACACGGCGTGCTTGGCCAGCTCGCCGGGCAGCAGCAGGCGCACGGCCGTCTGGATCTCGCGGGACGTGATGGTCGAGCGCTTGTTGTAATGCGCCAGGCGCGACGCCTCGCCCGCGATGCGCTCGAAGATGTCGTTGACGAAGGAGTTCATGATGCCCATGGCCTTGGACGAGATGCCGGTGTCGGGGTGCACCTGCTTGAGCACCTTGTACACGTACACCGAGTAGCTCTCCTTGCGGCTGCGCTTGCGCTTCTTGCCGTCCTTCTTCTGCGCCTTGGTCACCGCCTTCTTGGAGCCCTTCTTGGCGGCGGGCGCCGACTTGGCTGGTTCCGGCATTTTAAGACCGCAGGACACCTGGAGGAAAGTGCAGCGGGGGCGAAGTCTCTGCTACTTATAGGGACTTTATGCTAATGAGGGATGCAGAGAACCTCCTAGTTCATTGGCCGGCCAACGCCAAGGGTGTCATCCTTGGGCCGGCCTATGCAAATGAGGCATGGAAATCAGAATGTCCTATTGGTTGTGTGACTGAGTCGGTCCCTGGCTAATCAGACACCCCGGCTTGCTCCCAGGGACCTGCCTATAAAACCGGCCATGTTCGACCTACGCCCAGAATTGGTCTGCTGGGCCCAGGATCCAGCCTTTTTTTTTTTGCAAAGACCCTTTACTTTTATCTTTCAATGTCGGGCCGCGGGAAGCAGGGCGGCAAGGCGCGCGCCAAGGCCAAGTCTCGCTCCTCGCGGGCCGGGCTGCAGTTCCCCGTGGGGCGCGTGCACCGCCTGCTCCGCAAGGGCAACTACGCCGAGCGGGTCGGGGCGGGCGCGCCCGTGTACCTGGCGGCCGTGCTGGAGTACCTGACGGCCGAGATCCTGGAGCTGGCGGGCAACGCGGCCCGCGACAACAAGAAGACGCGCATCATCCCGCGCCACCTGCAGCTGGCCATCCGCAACGACGAGGAGCTCAACAAGCTGCTGGGCAAGGTGACCATCGCGCAGGGCGGCGTGCTGCCCAACATCCAGGCCGTGCTGCTGCCCAAGAAGACCGAGAGCCACCACAAGGCCAAGGGCAAGTGAGGAGCAAGTCGCAGCGCTCAAAACCAAAGGCTCTTTTCAGAGCCCCCCACCCACCTCCCGGGAAGAGCTGGGGGTCACTTTAGGTTAAACAGGGAAAGGACACAGAAAGGTAAGCTTGGTGTTTCTCCAAACCTGTGGCGGTGCAAACCTTCCTTCCAGAGCTTAAGAGAAGGCTCCGGAGCGTTGCTAAAAATGCGGCAGCCTGTACAGAGTGCTCCCAAGATCACCACGCGTCTCAAGCAGCCGCAGGGTCGGAACCGGCGAGCTGCAGCCCTGGGGTGAGGTCGCTAAACTTCAGGTCGCCTTGCAGATGGCTGAGGCCGGGGGAGGCCAACTGCAAGCGGGTGTGTAGCCGCCCCGCCCTGTCCCCCGAGGGCGTTAGTCTGGGCTCCGGGTAAATAACAATCCGGCACCATCTTAGAAGCTCCCGAGGGAGGCGAGCGGCTTCCCTGAGGCCGGTTCCCGGGCTGAGAAGACACCCTGAATCCAGACCCGGGTCGCTGACCGTGGGGAGACTGTGGCCCATGCATAACCCTCCGGGACTCGGCTCTGCCCTCTGCAAATCGGGGGTAAGGGGATGGTGTCTTTGGCTTCGTGGGTCAGTTAACCATTTAATATTTAATGCCCCTAACAGACTATATTTTATACAACTATATGTTATACAACTACTACGTGCTGGGACTTAAGCAGCTCTAACGCCTCTGTTCCCAGCGCAGCTGGAAAAGGAATACAACAGGGCCTTTTGCTTCCCCCACAACCGTTGCCAGGGATCCAATCATTTAGCTGCATCAACCCCAACAAGTGCCGATCTGGACGGAGAGGGAAAAAATACTTAGGATTCCCAGGGCGGCGTGGCTTGAGCGTCAATCTATGAACCAGGGGGTCCGGGCACAGGCCCAGGTTGCAGGTTCCATCCCCAGTGTGGGGCGTGTAGGAGGCAGCCGACCAGTGATTCTCATCATTGATCTCTCTCTCTCCCTTCCTCTCTGAGATCAATAAATGCTTTTAAAGAGTATTAGGACACTGTTTTCCAGGGTTGAAGGTCACCAAGGTTTTCTGGGTGGCCCATCCCCCTACACCCCAACTTCCCTCTCTTCCCCCCTCGCCATGCAACCACCAGCCAAAGAAGTGGCAGGAGCTGTGCTAAAGGCAAACTGGCTGGAAAACAAGTGAGCGCCTTGATGGCCCCCCACTGAGCACCTGGTGGGGTGGCGGGGGTCGATTCTAATGGGCAGCTGGACTGAGAATCATCACACTGGGCTTTTGCTCAAGGCCCAGGCCCACGGAGCCCAGGTTCTGTCCGCCCAGCGTTCCCTGTAGGTTGAACTGGGATCCTCGGGTCGGAATTGCCTCACCTGGGCCTCAGGACCCTCTGCAGTCACTGTCCAGGTGCCTTTGGACCCAGCCCCGACACTGACCAGGTGTGTGAGCTGGGCCAGGTGTTGGCGCTCTCGCCACCCCCACGTCTTGGCTCACCTGTGGCTGGAGCGGCTCAGCAGTGTGGGTTCTGAGATCGGGGCACCAAGCCCTCCCTGTGTCAGACACACTTGTGCCTGCTCCCAGTCTATGAGCTCATTTTCCCAACCCCCTTCGAGGTAGATCCTCTCCTATCCCGGTTTTATTTTACTTTAAATATTTTTTGTACTGATTTCAGAGAGAGAGGGAGAAAAACATTGACGAGAGAGAGACATTGATCAGCTGCCTCCTGCACACCCTCTACCAGGGATCAAGCCCACAACTCGGGCATGTGCCTTGACCGGGAATCAAACGCAGGACCTCTTGGTCCAATGCTCAATCCACTGAGCCACACCAGCTGGGCCCCTGTCCTGACTTTCAAGCTGAGGAAACCAGGAAGGAGCGTGAACAACATCTGTGTCCCAAGGTCAGGAAGCCAGTGCTTCTCACCCCTGGCGAGTCTGTAACTCCCACCCCTAAGACACTTGCCGGAACAATAAGACTGGTAAAAACTACACATAATAGGTCAACTTTGCCAACATGCCATAATGTCACACATAGCATCCGAAACTCAGGCCAGAAGTGAAGGGAAGGAGGCGGGATATCCCTGGGACCGACAGATGGCCGGGTGCGCAGTGCACACCCAGCAGGAAGCCACACGCGTGGGTCAGTGTGTGACGAGGGAAGCCAGGGGACAGGTGGGAAATGGCTTGGGAACGGACTCGACGAACTGCTGTGGTGAGCAGTGAAAGGGGTTAGCGGATGCTTGAATTTGAATTCTCTCCTCTGGGCACCAAAAACCAAACTTCCTATGTGATCACTTAGTTGGGAATGATAGGCTGTGTTCGTTTCCTTTGTTTCTTACATCAGCAGCAAGACCTTACTGTCAAGGCCCTCATCTTGTTAAAATGTTGATAGCACACCCTAGCTGGTTTGGCTTCGTGGCTAGAGCATCAGCCTGTAGACTGAAGGGTCCCGGGCTCCTGGTCAGGGCATAAGCCCAGATTGCAGGCTCAATCCCCAGTGTGGGGCGTGCAGGAGGCAGCCGATCAATGATTCTCTCTCATCATTGATGCTTCTATCTCTCCTCTCCCTTCCTCTCTGAAATCAATGTAAAAAAAAAAAAAAAAAAAAAAAAGGTTGGTTGATAGCATAGAGGCCCTGGCATGAAATTGACACTTGAGAAAGTTTGCTGGTCAGCGATAAACTTAGTGGCTTCCCTAGAGCAGGTCTCTACCATGTCCTCAGGGGCCGGCGGGGGGGGGGGGGGGGGGGGGGGGGGGGGGGGGGGGGCCGACCATTTTAATGGATGAAAGTGAAAAACCCAGGACCTCCAATCCCTGAAGACCACCAGGTACCAGGAACGAAGTTGATCTAAGGCAAGCATGTCAAACTCACCACCCACGGGCTGCATGCGGCCCACACCGAATACTTTTGTGGCCCAGCCAGTATAAGGGTGTGAGCAGTTATTTACAACTAGAGGCCCAGTGCATGAAATTCGTGCACTCGGCGGGGGGGGGGGGGGGGGGGGGCGCGCGTTCCTCAGTCCAGATTGCAAGAGGGCACAGACCAGGCCCAGGGACCCCACCAGTGTGTGATCTGGGCAAGAAGTTAACCAGCCAGGGAGGGACTGTGGGAGGGCTCCAGGGCATGTCCAGCCTGTCTTGCTCATTCCAGATCAGCTGGATCCCAGCAGTAAGCTATCCTACAGGTTGAAGCACCTTCCCCCTGGTGGTCATTGCACGTCCTAGCGAGCAGTTGAGTGGGCTTAGCATATCATTAGCATATTACGCTTTGATTGGTTGAATGGCTGATCAGATGACTGGACACTTAGCACATTAGGCTTTTATTTTATAGGACTAGAGGCCCAGTGCAGGAATTTATGCATGGGTGGGGTCCAGCTGGCCTGCCCCAATGGAGGCGCATCAGCCAGCCGGCGGCTGGGAGAGGCCTCAGGCAGTTGGCCAGCTGGCCCGCCCCCCCCTCCTCCCCCCATCGCGGTTTTCGGGGCCGGGTTGGGTGGGGCAGCGGGGGTTGGGGGCCCAGATCAGGCTGGTTGGGTGCTGCAGTGCACATAACAGCCACCTGTCGTTCTGGTTGTTCCGGATGCTGGGCTTTTATATATATAGATTATGAAAGGAAATAAGTCTCCTGTCAGACCCAGAATCACTGACATTCACCTGGGGTCAGCTTTGAAAGTGATCACTGCAAACAAGATTTCCCCCGAAGTGGGAAACAGAGTGAGGAGCAGAGCAGAGATGCCAAGTGCCGGGAAGAAAACATGAATGTTGTCGTTGCTCTTGTGCTTATTTTTTTATACTTTTCTAAACAAACCTTACGTTTCTATGAAAATTGAAGCTCTTGTTTTTTTCAAGGCCCACATACACTTAAACCTTGTTTATTTGGCCCGTGGTAGCCTTTGAGTTTGACATGCTTGGTCTACGTAAGGGGTTTACTGAGAAGCCAGGCTGAGGCCGAATCATCATCTGGGTATCTGGGGCATCCCAGACACAGCATATCGGCTTGACACAGCATCACCATGTATTAGACTTCCTTTTATTTTTTTAAAAAAATATATTTCGCCGAAACCGGTTTGGCTCAGTGAATAGAGCGTCAGCCTGCGGAGTCAAGGGTCCCAGGTTCGATCCCGGTCAGGGGCATGTACCTTGGTTGCGGGCACATCCCCAGTAGGGGGTGTGCAAGAGGCAGCTGATCGATGTTTCTCTCTCATCGATATTTCTAACTCTCTATCCCTCTCTCTTCCTCTCTGTAAAAAATCAATAAAATATATGTTAAAAAAAATATATATATATATATATATTTTATTGATTTCAGAGGAAGGGAGAAGGAGAAAGAGAAATATCAACGATGACAGAGAATCGCTGATTAGGCTGCCTCCTGCATACCTCCCTACTGGGGATCGAGCCTGAAACCTGGGCATCAAACCGTGACCTCCTGGTTCATAGGTCGATGCTCAAGCACTGAGCTACCCCAGCGGGCTAAACCTCTTTTTATATTTTCAATTAATCTGTGCAGCAATATCCTTTCCTTCATCCACCCCTCACTCCCTGTTTTTTTGTTTTTAATGTATCATTTGAACTCTTTTTTTACAAGAATGGTAAGTTTTATTATGAGTTGTAAACAATTACATGTATTTTAAGGTTAGAATTAGGTTAACATGTAAGGGTTTTTCATCTGTTGATCCTAACTTAGAATTACAAGTGCAAAGAAATATTCCTGTCAAGTATCATGTATGAGTATTACTGGGAGATATTAGGAGTTCATTGGAGGATCCCTCGTGCATACTGAAATTGACAACAAGGGGTCAGATCTAGCCCAGGAATTCTTCCCTCTGTTTTATTCCAAAACCTGAACATTGTACCAGACAGGTTAGCATCACAGGAGAGCTACCGAAAGACAGCCACCGCCTGCATTGACACTAAAAATGGCACCATTAACCTTTTGCACTTGGATGTCGAGATTAAAATTACTCTTTGAATGTATCAATAATTTGAAATATAAAAAAAAAACACAAATAAATAAGTTTGTATGAAAAGAAACTCCAGTTTTTTATTCTACTGCCGTGCTTTGTAAAATCTGGGGTATTTAAAAAATTAAATCCCGAGTAGAATAAAGGAATCGAGAAAAAAGCAAGCGAGTGCAAAGGGGGGTGGCGGGGGGGACAGTAGGATCATTGTTACTCCAAAAGAAATTAGAATACCCCATGTACACTTCAACAGGAGGTGAATCCCAGGCAGGGAATTCATGTCGCTATATTGACAACATGTCGGGACTCCGCTTGGGGTGGAGTTTGGGCAGAAGGAGAACACCCACATTTCTTGGGACTGAGGACGGGAGCACCTTCCTTAGGGGTGAGGCCGTTTCTGAAAAAAGTAAGTGTGCTGTGTCAGCCACCGATCCTGTTACCTGCTTGCTGCCAATTGGAGCTTAAACCTCGCTTTGCTCTTCACTCAGGGACACCAGGCAGGGGCAGAGGGAAAACAAACAAAACCAACAACCACTAACCTTCGGAGCGGTTCAGGTATGCACAGAAGGGACACCGTTTCTCACCCCTCACACCAAAGAGGACTCAGGACCGCCGAGGAGGAGGAATAGCCACTGTCCTATGAACTGTGGAGCCATTGTTCTGGCAATGGTGATTACAGATTGTTATCAGTACCTCCCTCTCCCTCTCCCTTTCTCTCTGAAATCAATAAAACTATGTATTTTAAAAATAGACACTTGCCCTACCCGGTTTGGCTCAGTGGATAGAGCGTCGACCTGAGAACTGGAAGGTCCCAGGTTCGATTCCGGTCAAGGGCACATGCCCGGGTTGTGGGCTTGATCCCCATTGTGGGACTTGCAGGAGTCAGCCGATCCATGATTCTCTCTCATCACTGATGTTTCTATCTCTCCCTCTTCCTTCCTCTCTGAAACCAATAAAAAAAAAAAATACTTAAAAAAGAAAAGAAAAAATGAAAACAGACGCTTGGCCTTTTGTCCAACAGGTAGCGTTGGGCAAATAGGCAAATAAGAAGGGTAAACAAGAGACACTTGGGGAGAGGGGGTGTCTACCATCTAGAAACAAAAGCCCCACTAGCAATGGGTCACACGCTGGTGGGCGTGACAAAACCAACCCTGTGCCGCCCTCGTCGCCTGTCAGCTGTGCCCCTAAGGGCACCTCACCCGCCCCGTCTCAGTCGGAGGCTGGGATTGGCCAGTGACATTCACCTGCAGGGGGAGTTCTATCAGACTCATCTGGACGCTGGCTCTTCACGCCCGCCCTGGAGAATGGATCTTCAGCAGGTATGGTGTGTGGGACTCCTACTCAGATCGACTCTGTTGTCAACGTTTATTTCTGCACAGAAATGGAATGATCACTCGGGGTGGAGGGCAGGCTGGAGGGGACCAATGGGGGGGGAAAAGAGGGCATATGTAATACTTTCGACAACAAGGAATTATTTAAAAATAAAGCATAAATAAAAATAAACTGGGTAATCACTCAGTTTCGGGGATTTATGATTTTGTTCCTGGGGCCTGTACCGTTCTAGTCACCACTCAATCTTACCCACCTGCAGCATTTTATTTCTTTTTTAAATATATTTTTATTGATTTCAGAGAGGAAGGGAGAAGGAGAGAGAGAAACATCAGTGATGAGGGAGAATCATGGATCAGCTGCCTCCTGCACGCCCCCGACGGGATGGAGCCCACAACCCAGGCATGTGCCCTTGACCAGAATTGAACCCGGGACCCTTCAGTCCGCAGGCCGATGCTCTAGCCACTGAGCCAAACCAGGTAGGGTCCCCCTGTGGCATTTTAAATCTCAATAAAGTGATTAAAAAGCTGAGTCCTCAGCTGCACTAACCACGTGTCAAGTTGTCTGTGGCTGCTGTGTTGGACAACAAGGGCACAGGGCATGTCTGTCATTCAGGAAGTCCCATTGGCAGCATGGAGCCCAGTACGTCTTGTCCCCGTGGACTGGCGTGTTCAAGGGCTCGTAACCAGCTTCCTCCAGGTGGCACCTGAGAATACAGTTGCCAGATAAGGGACAGGATGCTTGGTTACATTTAAATGTCAGAGAAGCAACGAGTCATTGTTGTATTATAAATATAGCCCTGAAACATTGCATGAGACATTCTACACTAAAACAAAAATTGTTGCCGCATGGCCCAGGGGGTGAGCGTTGACCTATGAACCAGGAGGTCAGGGTTCGATTCCCCGTCAGGGCACAGGCCCAGGTTTAGTTCTCCATCCCCAGTAGGGGGTGTGCAGGAGGCAGCCGATCCATATTCTCTCTCATCATTGATGTTTCTCTCTCTCTCCCTCTTCCTTCCTCTCTGAAATCAATAAAAATATGTATTTTTGAAAAACTCTTCAAAACAAAAATTGTTCTTTATTTGAAATACATCTTGTGTTTGTATTTGCTTGCCACATCTGGCAACCTTATTTTTTGTTTTTTATTGTATTTATTCTTCTGTTTTCTTTTTCTTTTCTTGGCAAGCTTCTCCGAAGAGCAAATTCGGATCATCTTCCCGGGAGACCGGGCCTTTCTCCGCGGGGAGTGTTGTGTTTACATAAGGAACTGAGGCGAGAGGTCTGTGCATGTTCTGCTTGTGTCCTGGAAGGCTGAGGGAGACGGGCTCAAGGACGCGGACTTTGGTCTCCTTTCTCCCCTTCGGGTCCAGAGCTTCCCACGTGCAGATGCCTGCGTCTGGAGTGTCTGTCACCCACATCAGGTCCCGGGAAAGCCTGGAGGGATGGCATCGCCGTCCCGACATCACCGACTGACTGCACCTGCGAATGTTTCCTCTGAAAAACTTGCTCTGGGTGCATTTCTTCGTGTGCACTCGTGTGACGTGTGGATGCGGAGAGGAAGGTCAGGAGAAACTTGTTGAGGGGAAGCTCTCTTTTGTGCAAAAATGTGTCTCATTTATCGAATGAGTAACACTTTCAGAGGGTGCACACAAATCAGATAGCAAGGTAAATACTGAGAATCTAGCCTGGCCAACACGACTCAGGGATTGAGTGTCGACCTCTGAACCAGGAGGTCACCGGTTCATATTCCCGGTCAGGGCACATGCCTTGGTTGCGGGCTCCATCCCCAGGGTGGGCATGCAGGAGGCAGCCGAGCCATGATTCTCTCTCACATGGATGTTTCTGTCTCTCCCTCTCCCTTCCTCTCAGAAATCAATAAAACATACATTTAAAAACAGAGAGAGAACCTATTTCCACTGGACTATTCCACTGTTCCCCACGTCATCATTTTTCTTGTCTTTCTGCCCATTGTTAATTCATGCAGAGGTGTGTCAAGAATGAATGGATATGTATTCCCCTCCCCCCTTCATTCTTAAAAGAGAGTGGACGAAGAATAAAATAAATTCAGGAAAAGAGAGTGGACTGTGCACCCTGCTCTGCACTTGCCCTTGTTGCTTCCCGCACAGAACGTCGCCCGGTGCTGAGCTGTGTGGGTCGGAGTTCACGGGGCCTGTTCCCCGGGGTTGGCACCTAAGACCATTCTGGAATGATGAGCCTCACTGGCAGGAAGTGGAACATTGTTCCTTATCCTGCTGGGATGATGGAAAGTGAGCGGAGAAGTTCAAGTCACCGTTGGGTTGGGCTCAAGATCCTCCCCCTTCAGAGCGCCGTGGTTTGGCCCAGTGGTCACGTTGAGTCTCCTCCCAGCTCTGTGAGATGCGGTAACACCGTCACAGAACGAACAAGGGTCCCGCGTAGGAACTGTGTGGAACTCTGAGGAGCAGCGAGAATGAAACTGGTGACTTTCCAACACCAGCCTGTCGTGGGCAAAGGAAGTCGTGCCCCCGGGGGAGGGAGAACAAACAGGAGGAGACGTGAGAGGAGAGGAGGGTGGGATTTCACAGATCTGTCCACCCACGGAGACTGAAGAAACCGTTTGTGCTAAGCCAGAGCGCCCCCTGCTTCTGGGTCAGCGGCCCCCACGGGGGAGGCAGCGCCTGGAGCACGGCCTGGCAGGCCCTGGACGCAGCCGCCCGCCTCCCACCAGGTGCCCAGGTGCCCAATGCAGACGCAGCCGACCCGTGGAGTGTTTCAAACTCAGCGGAGCCTCCTTCCTTTCTTTCTTCTCTTAAACTAAGTATTTTTAATATATTTTTTTTATTGATTTCACAGAGGGGGAGAGAGAGAGAAACATCAATGATAACAATCACTCATCAGCTGCCTCCCGCACACCCCACACTGGGGATCCAGCCCGAAACCTGGGCATGTGCCCTTGACCTGGAATGGAACCTTGACCTCCTGGTTCGTAGGTTGACGCTCAACCACTGAGCCCCGCCGGCCGGGCTGAGCCTCCTTCCCGAGAGCAGGGACCCCAGGACAGGTGCTCCACACGCTGCCCACTCAGGGTTCTGCTCAGCGTGACTCCCTGGACGTGGAATTGTCCCGCCAGGTCCTGAGCCACCTTGGCAGGGAGACGAAAGCAGAAGAAGCCATGGACAAGCGCGCGGGGAAAGGGGGCCTGTGGGGTGAGAGAGTGAGGGAGGGCAGAGCTCGGAAAGTAGCTCCCACTTCCTTAGCTCAGGCCCTGCCGGTGTGGAGCAAGAGACGGGGCCCCATCCGTGGGTCTTGTGTGAGGTCGCAAACACATGCGTGGATTGTGCGTGTGCACACCTTCGTCCTCTGGGGCCTCCAGGGAAAAGCTACGTGACCCCCCACTCCTTTCCTTCTACTGTGCTCGGGGTCTTGCTGGGAGCCGGAAATGGGCCCCCGTGGCCTCGTTTGTACCATGGGAACCACAATGCTACAGAGCAGGATTCCCCCCGCCCCCCCGGGAGCCAGTTACATATTTACCAGCACACGACTGCCTTCCGCACCTGGGTCCTGCCCAGCATAGGGTCTCTCTCTCTCTCTCTCTCTCTCTCCCCCTCTCTCTCTCTCTCTTCCCCCCTCCCTCTCCCTCTCCCTCTCCCTCTGTCTCTGTGAGTGGGTCTGTGGGGGGCAGGGTCTCTCTCCTGCACACCTGTTGGGTGACAATATTGTGCCTTTTTACCCACCTGGAAGGGTCCTCTCTCAGCTCCCAGCAACCCTGCTGCTTCTGGGCTGATGTAAGTCCCACGCTCCTACCTGCAGCCGCTACAGACATGTCTGCCTTGGTTCCCCGCTGCTGCCTTCCCACGTGTGTGTGAGGAAGCCTGAGACCTGCTTGGAGCAGATACGCCCCTGTCCCTCCACCCCCACGTGCCCCACACTGTTGCTGCCGTGCCCGCTGCCTCAGGAGGCCCTCCCCCTCCCCGACCCTCTTCCCACCCCCAGCCCAGGACCAAGGCTCCAGGGACTTGCTCTGGTTGCCTGGTGATGAGCCGGGAGGAAAGCTGCTTCTCTCCCCGAGGGAGGGACCCGCCCAGGCTCCCAGGCCCCCACCTCCTGCCCCAGGCCCCCACCTCCTGCCCCAGGCCCCCACCACCTGCCCCAGGCCCCCACCTCCTGCCCCAGGCCCCCACCTCCTGCCCCAGGCCCCCACCTCCTGCCCCAGGCCCCCACTTCCTGCCCCAGGCCCCCACCACCTGCCCCAGGCCCCCACCACCTGCCCCAGGCCCCCACCTCCTGCCCCAGGCCCCCACCTCCTGCCCCAGGCCCCCACCACCTGCCCCAGGCCCCCACCTCCTGCCCCAGGCCCCCACCACCTGCCCCAGGCCCCCACCTCCTGCCCCAGGCCCCCACCACCTGCCCCAGGCCCCCCCCACCCCACTGCCCCAGGTCCCCCACCTCCTGCCCCAGGCCCCCACCACCTGCCCATTACCTGCCCACCCCCCACTCCTGCCCCAGGCCCCCACCTCCTGATCCCCCCGTTCATCCCCCCATACTGCCCCAGGCCCCCACCTCCTGTTGAGGCCCCCACCTCCTGTTTTTACCCCCCCCACCACCTGCCCCGGCCCCCACCTCCTGCCCCAGGCCCCCCCCTCCTGCCCCAGGCCCCCACCACCTCCCCAAAGGCCCCCACCACCTGCCCCAGCCCCCCCCCCCCTCCTGCCCCAGGCCCCCACCTCCTGCCCGGGGCCCCCATTTCTCCTGCCCCCAGCCCCCCACCAAACTCTGCCCCCCACGCCCCCCCCAGGGACCTCCTGCCCCACCACCCCCACCACCTGCCCGGCGGCCCCCACCACCCCACTGTCTGTGTCCATGGGTGATGTCTCTGCACACAAGGTCTTTGGTTGATTACCTCCCACCCACCCACACTCTGTTCCACGCTTCCCGTCTCTGGATCCACCCCGTTCATCAGTTAATTAGGCTCCATACATGAGTGGCAACTCCCAGTTTTGATTGTTGAGTTAAATAAAAAGGAGACAGTTTTTACATTTACAGACTCCCACCCCCGCTTTTAAAAAAGAGCTCCCACCCCAGGCCCACCCGGAAAGCCACCCCCCGAGCAGGCCCACCCCCCGGGTGCGGAGGAGGCGCCGCCCGCAGCCCCCGGCCCAGCCCTGCGCCTGCAGCACGCTCCGCCGGGAGGGGGCGGGGAGCGCATTTCTTCAGGAAAAGCGCCTCTTCCCCAACCTCTGCCCCCCACGCAGCAGCCAGGACACCCACAGACCACACCCCAGCTCCCACCCCGGCTCGGACCCCCAGGCTGCGGACCAGGCGGCTCCCACCCCGGGCCCGTTCCCCTTTCCCCCGGCTCCCACCCCCTGCAAACCACAGGGCTGCTCTCTGCACAGCGCCCCGCTCCCACCCCGGCTCCCACCCCCGACTCCCACCCCGGCTCCCACCCCCGGCTCCCACCCCCCCCCCTCCCCCCCCCGGCTCCCACCCCCCGGCTCCCACCCCCCGGGGCTCCCACCCCCCGGCTCCCACCCCCGGCTCCCACCCCGGCTCCCACCCCGGCTCCCACCCCCCGGCTCCCACCCCCGACTCCCACCCCCGGCTCCCACCCCGGCTCCCACCCCCGGCTCCCACCCCGGCTCCCCCCCCCCCCCACCCCCGGGCTCCCACCCCCGGCTCCCCCCGGCTCCACCCCCCGGCTCCCACCCCCCCGGCCCCCCCCTCCCCCCCGGCTCCCCCCCCCCGGCTCCTCTCCCACCCCCGGCTCCCACCCCCGGCTCCCCCCCCCGGCTCCCACCCCCCGGCTCCACCCCCGACTCCCACCCCCCGGCTCCCACCCCCCGGCTCCCACCCCCCGGGCTCCCCCCCCCCGGCCCCCCCCCCGGCTCCCACCCCCGGCTCCCACCCCCCTCCCACCCCCCCCCCCACCCCGGCTCCCCCCCCCCGGCTCCCCCCCCCCGGCTCCCCCCCGGGCTCCCACCCCCCGGCTCCCACCCCCCCGGCCCCACCCCCCCCCCCCCCCGGCTCCCACCCCCCGGCTCCCACCCCCCCCTCCCCCCCCCCGGCCCCCCCCCCCCGGCTCCCCCCCCCCCCCCCCCCCCCCCACCCCGGCCCCCCCCGGCCCCCCCCCCGGCTCCCCCCCGGCTCCCACCCCCGGCTCCCCCCCCCGGCTCCCACCCCCGGCTCCCCCCCCCCCGGCTCCCACCCCCGGCTCCCCCCCCCGACCCCCCCCCCCGGCTCCCACCCCCCCTCCCACCCCCGGCTCCCCCCCCCCGGCTCCCACCCCCGGCTCCCCCCCCCCGGCCCCCCCCCCCCGGCTCCCCCCCCCCGGCTCCCCCCCCCGGCCCCCCCCCCCCCTCCCCCCCCCGGCTCCCCCCCCCGGCCCCCCCCCCCCCCTCCCCCCCCCCCCCCACCCCCCCCCCCCCGGCTCCCACCCCGGCCCCCCCCGGCCCCCCCCCCCCCCCCCCCCCGGCTCCCACCCCCCGCTCCCCCCCCCCGGCCCCCCCCCCCCCCGACCCCCCCCCCCCCCCCGACTCCCCCCCCCCCCGGCTCCCACCCCCGGCTCCCCCCCCCGGCTCCCCCCCCCGGCTCCCCCCCCCCCCCGACTCCCACCCCGGACTCCCACCCCCCCACCCCCCCCGGCTCCCACCCCCCCCCCCCACCCCCCCCCCCCCCCTCCCCACCCCCCGGCTCCCCCCCCCGGCTCCCACCCCGACTCCCCCCCCGACTCCCCCCCCCCGGCCCCCCCCCCCCTCCCACCCCCCCCTCCCCCCCCCCCCCGACTCCCCCCCCCCCCCACCCCCGACCCCCACCCCCCTCCCGACCCCCCCCCCCCTCCCACCCCCGACTCCCCACCCCCCGACCCCCCCCCCCCCCGACTCCCACCCCCGACTCCCCCCCCGGCCCCCACCCCCCCCTCCCACCCCCCGGCTCCCACCCCCCCCCTCCCCCCCCGGCTCCCCCCCCCCCCCCCCCCCCCCCCACCCCCCCCCCCCACCCCCCCCCCCCCCCCCCCCCCCCCTCCCCCCCCCCGGCTCCCACCCCCCCTCCCCCCCCCCCCCCCCCCCCCCCCCCCCCCCCCCGGCCCCCCCCCGGCCCCCCGGCTCCCACCCCCGGCTCCCACCCCCCCCCCCCCCCCCCCCCCCTCCCCCCCCCCGGCTCCCACCCCGGCCCCCCCCCGGCTCCCACCCCCGGACCCCCCCCCCCGGCTCCCACCCGGCTCCCACCCCCGACTCCCACCCCCGGCTCCCCCCCCCCCCCCCTCCCCCCCGACTCCCACCCCGGCTCCCACCCCCGACCCCCCCCCTCCCACCCCCTCCCACCCCCGACTCCCACCCCCCGACTCCCACCCCCGGCTCCCACCCCCGGCTCCCCCCCCCGGCTCCCACCCCCGGCTCCCACCCCCGGCTCCCACCCCCGACTCCCACCCCCGGCTCCCACCCCCGGCTCCCACCCCCCGGCTCCCCCCGGGCTCCCACCCCCCGGCTCCCACCCCGGCTCCCACCCCCGGCTCCCACCCCCGGCTCCCACCCCCGGCTCCCACCCCCGGCTCCCACCCCCGGCTCCCACCCCCGGCTCCCACCCCCGGCTCCCCCCCGACTCCCCCCCCCCCGGCTCCCACCCCCGGCTCCCACCCCGGGCCCCGGCTCCCACCCCCGGCTCCCACCCCCGGCTCCCACCCCCGGCTCCCACCCCCGCTCCCACCCCCGGCTCCCACCCCCGGCTCCCACCCCCCGGCTCCCACCCCCCTCCCCCCCGGCTCCCACCCCCCCCACCCCCGGCTCCCACCCCCGGCTCCCACCCCGGCTCCCACCCCCCCGGCCCCCCCCGGCTCCCACCCCCGGCTCCACCCCCGGCCCCACCCCCGGCTCCCACCCCCCCGGCTCCCACCCTGGGCTCCCACCCCCGGCTCCACCCCCGGCTCCCACCCCCGGCTCCACCCCCGACTCCCACCCCCCGGCTCCACCCCCGACTCCCACCCCCGGCTCCACCCCCGACTCCCACCCCCCGGCTCCCACTCCCCCGGCTCCCACCCCGGCTCCCACCCCCGGCTCCACCCCGGCTCCCACCCCCCGGCTCCACCCCCGGCTCCCACCCCCGGCTCCCACCCCCCGGCTCCCACCCCCGGCTCCCCCCCCCGACTCCCACCCCCGGCTCCCACCCCCGGCTCCCACCCCCCGGCTCCCACCCCCGGCTCCACCCCGACTCCCACCCCCCGGCTCCACCCCGGGCTCCCACCCCCGGCTCCCACCCCGGCTCCCACCCCCGGCTCCACCCCCGACTCCCACCCCCGGCTCCCACCCCCGGCTCCACCCCCGACACCCCCCACTCCCACTCCCCCCCCGGCTCCCCGGCTCCACCCCCGGCTCCCACCCCCCGGCTCCCACCCCCAGCCCCACCCCCGGCTCCCCACCCCGGCTCCCACCCCCGACTCCCACCCCCGACTCCCATCCCCCCGGCTCCCACCCCGGCTCCCACCCCCGACTCCCCCCCGACCCCGACTCCCCCCCCGGCTCCCACCCCGGCTCCCACCCCCCGGCTCCCACCCCCGGCTCCCACCCCCGACTCCCACCCCGGCTCCCACCCCGGCTCCCACCCCCGGCCTCCCACCCCCGACTCCCACCCCCGCTCCCATCCCCCGGCTCCCCCCGGCTCCCACCCCCCAGCTCCACCCCCGACTCCCATCCCCCGGCTCCACCCCGGGCTCCCACCCCCCGGCTCCCACCCCCCGGGCTCCCACCCCCCAGCTCCACCCCGGGCTCCCACCCCCCCGGGCTCCCCCCCCAGGGATCCCCCCCCTGGGCTCCCCCCCCAGGGACCCCCCCCCCCCCCCCCCGGGCTCCCCCCCCCCTCGGGCTCCCACCCCAGGAGACCGAGGACGGAGTCCGGGCAGGACAGCCCTTTGATGCTGGAGACCGAGGCCCGGGATAGCGCGTGGTGACAGCGCCCCCTGCGTTGATCCAGCGCAGTGACGGCTGCACTCTGCAGAGCTCCCGCCACGAACTCAAGCTGCGCAGGTCACTGACACTTCATTTCATTTTTAAATACATGTAAGCACCGTCCTTCACTCTATTTTATATATTATGGATTTCAGAGAGGACCGGAGAGGGGGAGAGAGAAACATCCGTGATGACAGAGAATCACGGACCCGCTGCCTCCTGCACGCCCCCCACTGGGGATGGAGCCCGCAGCCCCGGCCTGTGCCCGACCGGGGATCGAACCCTGACCTCCTGGTTCAAAGGTCAACCCTCAACCACGGAGCCCCGCCGGCCGGGCTGAGTCTGTGGACGAAAGGAGCCACATGCTAGCCTGACAAGCTCAGGGGAGGCCTGCGTGGCAGTCTTGCAAACTCAGGCCCTAAATAACCACAAAAGATGGTTTGAAAATTAAATAGTTAACTACAAACAGGTTATAGTGGGTAGTCATGTCCTAGGCCGATATTCTCCCTGACAAAGATTAATTTAGATCTTTGCTGAGCCTATTTGCCTTTTTGCCTCTAAGATAACATATCTGTGAGATGTCTGGGTAACTTGTAACTTCCTTTTCACCCCGGACCCCTCAGGACACAACAAATGGCACAGGGTCATTCCTTCATTGTGATTGGTATCAAGTTAATTGTCAGCTGTTAATTACGTTAAAGTATCCTGTATCCATCTCTGTAAGAGAAGCACAGGTCCGTCATTTCACTTTTCCCCCTACCCCAGAGGTTTCCCCCTTTGCTTTCTCCCACCTCCCTAATCTATCACCAATGAATTTCATGTAACTCCCCTAAGTCCCTTTCCTTTGATTGCAATGTATAAATACAGATGTAACCCTCCATTCTCCGGAGCATTATCTCAATCGTTGAGGTTCTGCTTCCTGGCATATGTCGACAGTTTGGCTCAAATAAACTCACAAAAATTCTTTACAGGTTTCAATGGTGTGGGTTTTTTTGTGTGTTTTTTTTGTTGTTGTTGTTAACAGGTCCATATGTTAGACCCTCTTCTAGCTCATTCCATCCTTCTGCCACTAATCTGACTTCCCAACCTGAATGATTGTTGCGACCTCCAATCTGAAAAACACTGGTCATGACAGCCCGAGCTTCGAGGTCAGACGGATGCGAGCTGGGATCCTGGAGGCAACTCCTAGCGCAGCCTCCTCACCTGCATGAGCCCCCGGCGTCCTGAGGAAGGAGGGGGGAAGGTGCAAAGCAGGGGCTGTCGCATGGACTCACTAACGATGCAGAGAGCATGCAGAGCAGCTGTGATTTGTTGTTGTTGTTAATCCTCTCCGGAGGACGTGTTTCCCACTCATTATTTATTTATTTATTTTACAGAGAATGGGCGGGGGAAAGACAGAGAGAGAAACCTCAATGTGAGAGACACATCCATTGCCCCCTGCACACGCCCCGACCAGGGCCCGGGATCAAGCCTGCCACCGAGGTATGTGTCCTTGACCAGAATCGAATTCGGTCCATGGGCTGAGGCTCTATCCACTTGGCCACACCGGCCACAGTGGGAAAGGGTGGTTTTTATTAAGCGTGATCACCTGGGACCAGAAGTGGAGACGATGCGCTAGGGATTCCAGTTGTCGATGGGCAGCCAGGGCCCAGTCCTCCGCCTGTGGCCGCTTTGGTCCGTACTCCTCCGTAGCCCGCCTGGAGCCCAGTCAGGTAGGAATCTGTGGATGTGAGGATTCGGTTGCTGCCGCCCCATCCGGTCATATCTGGTGTCCACGTCGTTGGGGAGGTCTCACAGGCAGGTCCAGAAATCCACACGCTCACCCCACGGCCTGTCGCCACCGCCAGTGAGCATGGCAGTCACTCCCCGAGCTGGGTGGGCCCCTGAGGAACTTGATAAATATTGAGATTCTGAGACCAACTGGAGATATTGGTTCAGAATCATCTGGAACAAGACTGAAATCTGCACATACGATTGTTAAAACCGACACAAACACACAGGCCCAACGATGCCCTCGTGCTCTTGAGGAGGAAACTGGTCTTGCAAGGCGCATGAGGCCATAAAAACTGTGAACAAGGCACTGCCCTGGAGAGGGGGGGGGGGGCGTTATCACTGGCCCCAGGATAGATCATCGGATATGGCCTGGGACCCCCAACACCTGGGCGCCTTCCTGTAAGCCCACGAAAGGGGGCGGAACCACATCTGCAAGATAAAGACCCCAGAAGGTTATACAAAGGGAAGCCCTCTGCATGTGTCTTCACTCGGATTTGGAAATTATTCCCGGGGTGGTCCACTGGTGTTAATAAGCGGGGTCCCTCCCTTTCTCTAGGAAGCGTGCTTGGTATTCTTTGGTCTTCTGTAACACTAAAAGCCCAACATACAAAACCTACACGTCATACTACAAGGTGACTGCAGGTAAAACCTCTCCCGGAAACACACCCTCAGTCAACCAGGCTGGAACTTTCTGGTCAAACACCAGTAAGATCATCTGCACCTGGGTCCTCTCCACAGAGAGAAGAGGCAATCTGGCCCGTTCGGCTTGGCTCAGGGGTTGAGCATCGACCTATGAACCAGGAGGTCACGGTTCCATTCCCGGTCAGAGCACGTGCCCGGGTTGCAGGCCCAATCCCCAGGGTGGGGCGTGCAGGAGGCAGCAGCCGCTCCATGTTTCTCTCTCATCGTTGATGTTTCTGTCTCTGTCTCCCTCTCCCTTCCTCTCTGAAATTAATAAAAATATCTATATGTATAAAAGGCTAATATGCTAACTGTTTGACCTCCCGGGTAATGACGTCATGTAGCAACGCCTGGCTTCCTCTCCCTCGCGAAGAGCCTCCTTGGAGTTTCTTCAGCCCAGGAACACAACTTGCTTTATAGCCAGGTGGAAACATTTCACACTGTAACCAAATGTCTGTGAAGGGTTTCCCATGCCTCATCTCATTTGATCCTCACAGAAGTCCTGGAGTGGGTAGATAGGAGACTCGGTGGAATCCTATTTTCTTTTCATTAGTCGGAAAACGGAGATTTAGAATGTTTAGAAACTTGACCCGACTGAAAAGAAATAAGAAATGGTGGACCTTGAAAATGACTTCAGGTTTTCTCACAGCGCAGAATATAGTCAAACGCAGCTGCAGTTAAATATTTTACCCTTTGTTCTCCCTGCGTGATCTACAATAATAATCTGCTTCATGTTGATGTTTACTGCTGTGTTGCTGACAATTACCTAGAAGAGAAGTTGGGGTGCTTCACTGGGCTGGAAAAAGTTTAGCTACATCAGAAAGCAGGTCTAATTAAGCAAGTTTGTTCTATATCTATAAAAGGCTAAGTTGATTCGCGCATGCGCGCAACATATAAAGTTCTTGCTGGCACCAATCCCACGCTTGTTTCCATCTGTCATTGTCAATCACAAATTTGGTTGACACTATTATAGAGAAAGGGCAAATAGCGAAATTAAAATATTTCTTCTAATTAATTTCCTTTCAATGTGCACGAATCCACCATGGGATCCGGGCAGCCTCGGGTGCGATTTGGTGGGGTGTCACTCTGGGATAGTGGTGGGGCCTGTGTCCCACTTGGGGGAAGCCAAGTGTTGCTTTGTGGGCACCAGGTCTGTCCGCAGTGGCATTTCTCTGTGCGGTCCCGGCAGCTCCTGCATTGAGCAACTGCCCTCTGGTGGTCAGTGTGCATCACAACAAGTGGTAGGACAGAGGGAAGGACACTTAGCATATTAGCCTTTTATATAGATAGACTAGTGGCCCGGTGCATGAAAATCGTGCACATTAAAAGGGGATTAATTAGAGGAAATAATTTAATATTGCTATTTGCCCTTTCTCTGTAATAGAAGTGTCAGAGATGAAAGAAAATTAGTAAAATGTAAATGAAAACCTTCCTCCTTTCAGAGTCTGGGGCTCACCATGGGACCCAGAGTCAAGTTCCCACCCACCCACATGCACCTCAAAATCGCGTGAGACCCAGACCCGGCCAGTTCCCCACCCCATTGGGCTAAATCCAGACCCAGCCAGTCCCACCCTTGTCAAGCCCTGCCAGGCAGGGGGCATAGCCTCAGGTCCCCTGGCCCGGCGCCAGGACGGGGGTGTGGCCTGAGGTCCCCCAGCCCAGACTGGGGTGGGGGCATGCTTTGAGGTCCCCCATCAAGCCCCGCCAGGCAGGGGGGGCACAGCCTCAGGTCCCCCAGCCCAGCATCGGGAGTGGGGAGCAGCCTTAGGTCCCGTGTCAAGCCCCGCTGGGCAGGGGTGCGGCCTGAGTTCCCCCGACCCAGCAATGGGGGTGACCTTGAGGTCCCCTGTCAAGCCCAGCCAGGTAGGGAGGTGTAGCCTCAGGTGCCCTGGCCTGGTCCCAGGGTGGGGGGCGTGGCCTGAAGTCCCCTGTCAAGCCCCACCTGGTTGGGGGCACAGTCTGAGGTCCACTGGCCTGGTGCTGGGGTGGGGGGAGCAGCCTGAGGTTCCCTGTCAAGCCCCATGGGGGTGGGGAGGGCATAGCCTCAGGTCCCTGCTGATTGCTCGTTAAGGCTCCTTAAGGGAACTTGGCCTCAGCTGTGGGTGCAGCCATCTTTGTGATGGAGTGATGGTCAATTAGCATATTCCCTCTTTATTAGATAGGATGTGGCACAGGGCATACTTATTGTTGAAGAGCATGAGCCAGTTCCATTGAAACTGCTTAGACATGAAGGCTTCAAACCTTTGCTATTTTACATCACTTTTGTACCACATTCAGCATTAATTTAAATAAGGCGATTTTTCAACACCTCACGAATGTTTCATCATGTACATTTGTCTTCTCGTTTTTATTTCAGTAGGACTGGTGTATTGCAGTGTGATCCACCAGCATCAGCCAAAAGAAATCAGCAAGAACGCAGGCAGGTTTCTCAACGTGCACCTGCACTTCCCGGGACTTTATGGACATCCTCTGTAGGGTCTGTTGTGTGTGAAACTATGGGGCAATAAAACTAAAAATCAGTGTGATCGCCCCAAACCCATGTTACAACCAGCCGTCACACCCACAGAATAATATCATATCAATGCAGGCCCTGGCCAAAACTGGGGGGTTTTTTTTCGCTCAAGGGCATTGGCTTGCAGTTTCTAGAGACAAGTCCACCCAGTTCATTTCCCTGGAAAAATTCCTTTGGTTGGGTGTTCACTGCCCACTGTACTTCCGTGTTGGACAGCTACCCAAAGGACACCGCTCTTCAGAGACCTTGCAAAGACCACCAAACACGTCTTCAGAGGGAGCGGCTCCACTTCCATAGCCCCTGGAAACTCTGCTCCTGGGATGGGAAATGAAGCCGGTCATTCAATCCTCCGTGTAACGTGTTTTCTTCTTTATGCAACGCTGGGGACGCATCGGGCCACGACCCTCATGACCGCAGCGTATCTGGTGGGTGGACTAGTTCTTGATCCGCCATTCAGTAAATCAGGGGGCCTGGGTTCCTCTAACAATAGGAGTCGATGCCTTATAAGCTCCACTTCTGATTTACATCCCTTTATGGACAACACTTGAATTTCAAGTCTACCTCGGGTATTACAATGGGACCCTAAGATATGGGCGGAGAGAACCCAGCAAGACCACAGACCTTTCTCAAGGTGCCCGTCCCCTGCCAGGGACTCTGTGGACATCCCCTGTGGGTTACATGCAAAGGAACCTTTTCCCATTTCTGTGCACCCTGTGTCTTGCCTCCCCTTCCCTCCCAAGTCCCTGAATCAAAGGCAGCCGAGCTCCTGGAGCAGTTGTCCAGGGGAAGGGAACCAGCAGCCCCGCCCCCAACCCTTGGGAGCAGACGGTGAACGAATTATTGTAAGGAATTGTTTAAAATCGCGGGTGCTGCCCACAGAAAGAAAACCGTGGGCGCATAGACTGATGTCTCGGGCCTCCCAAAGGGGACCCCTCATGGGCAATAATTCGTTTGGCATTAAAGGAATCCAGCTCCATGAACTCAAATGCCCTCGGCTCCATAGGCAGGACTCTCCGAGGAGCCTGTGTTACTTCCCTCACTTAAGGGCAGATTTGTAATAAAAATCTTCATTCCCGGGGCATGGTTTTTGGATACATGAGAACCTAACCACTTGGAGAATCCTATGTGAGAGGTCAGAAAACTCCACCGTTAAAGATCGGTGCATAATTTACGCAGAAAATAGAAAGTTTTGTTTCTCAGAGTTGAAATCTGACGCGCACGGTGGGAAATATTGCTGGTTTTTCGCATAAAGGTGTGTCGTTTCCGCGTAACGGGACCCCTGGGAGAAGCCTGAGACTTCGGGGATCCCTTTCTGAGCAAAACCGGGCAATTCGGTGCAGGGGATTTTGATATTTTGAGCATTTTTCGAGGTGTAACAAACACAACTCGGGATCCGACAGGACACTCTGCAGCTGCCAGCGAGGCGGGCTGGACAGCGCACCAATCACGGCGCAGCTCCGCCCTATATAAGCGCGCGGGCGCGGCGGCGCGGCCTGAGTCCCGGTCAGTGTCGCTCTTCCGGCTCGAGTTCGCTCCCACGCCCGCCCGCAGCATGTCCGAGACCGCGCCAGCCGCCCCCGCCGCGCCGGCCCCCGCCGAGAAGGCTCCCGTGAAGAAGAAGGCGCGCAAGTCCGCCGGCGCCGCCAAGCGCAAGGCGTCCGGGCCGCCCGTGTCCGAGCTCATCACCAAGGCGGTCGCCGCCTCCAAGGAGCGCAGCGGCGTGTCGCTGGCCGCGCTCAAGAAGGCGCTGGCGGCCGCGGGCTACGACGTGGACAAGAACAACAGCCGCATCAAGCTGGGCCTCAAGAGCCTGGTGAGCAAGGGCACCCTGCTGCAGACCAAGGGCACCGGCGCCTCGGGCTCCTTCAAGCTCAACAAGAAGGCGGCCTCCGGCGAGGCCAAGCCCAAGGCCAAGAAGGCGGGCGCGGCCAAAGCCAAGAAGGCTGCGGGGGCGGCCAAGAAGACCAAGAAGGCCGCGGGGACAGCCACCCCCAAGAAGAGCGCCAAGAAGACCCCGAAGAAGGCCAAGAAGCCGGCGGCTGCTGTTGGGGCCAAAAAGGCAAAAAGCCCGAAGAAGGCGAAAGCAGCCAAGCCCAGGAAGGCACCCAAGAGTCCAGCCTAAGGCCAAAGCGGTGAAACCCAAGGCGGCTAAGCCTAAGGCCGCCAAGGCCAAGACGGCCAAGCCAAAGAAGGCGGCCAAGAAG
This sequence comes from Ia io, assembly GCA_025583905.1. Taxonomy (NCBI): domain Eukaryota; kingdom Metazoa; phylum Chordata; class Mammalia; order Chiroptera; family Vespertilionidae; genus Ia; species Ia io. The sequence goes on from JAJQQW010000022.1 coordinate 44,024,157, forward strand.
AAGTAGGAAGTCCCTTTGGCCACCTGTTAGGAACACAACCCCAAAGGCTCTTTTCAGAGCCACCCAGGGTCTCCAGGAAAGAGCTGTTGCACTGGTTCGTGGTCGTGCCAGTTGGGCTGGAGCAGCGGAGATGGGTGTGGCTCAGGGAAGTGGTTTCCGGGGGTGGGGCGGTATCGGGACTCTCGGCCCTTGTTAGTTTCAGGAGGGAGGGGTTGGGTTTAGGACTGGGAGGCTGGTCTGGGCCTAATTCTGGTCTGTCTGATCTGTACAGAGCGCAAAGACTCTTTGAAACAAGTTGCCCTACACTTACACTCGCGGAAGTGCGCATTTCCATTGCTGTAGGTATTTGGCGGCCTCTACAGGCGCGCAAATCCCTGAGACGTATTTAACCTCTTTCGACATGAAAGTTAGACTTGACATCTGGGTGGTTATAAAGGGGGAAATACACCCAAGTAGTCAAAAGACTATAAAAAACGGGTTGGTTGCCTCCTATAAGTGCCCCGACCAGGGCCTGTGCCGGGGAGCAGCCTGCAACCGAGGTAGGTGTCGACCCTGGGCCCTGGGGTCCACAGGCCCACGCGCTATCCAGAGCCACACCGGCTAGGGCCAAACATGGGAGCTTTGACAGAATTGAGGATGCTCGATTTCGGTGTCGCACAACACGTTGCTGAGTGTCTCATGGTTTGGTTAAGTGCCGCGGGCGCACGATACTGTGTTTTTCAGCCGCAGCCTTTGGGCCAGCTCCCGCGTCCGGGATAGAAGCTCGGTCGCTAGGTGTCCACTGGCGCGCCCCACTTGCTGCCCGGAGGTGTACCGGCCAGCAGAGGGCCTCCGCCCACAACCCTGCAGCTGGCGCGTCGTCAGGAAGTTTCACAGGATCTGAAGTACACGGCACAGTGCCAGCCCAGGGCTCAGTAGCTCTGGGCCAAGTAATCAAATAGCCAATGAAAAGGTACAGCGAAAGGTTTATTTACATGCTCGTTTGTGACGACAAACTACGAATAACCCAATCAGGATCGAGATCTTACTAGCCTCATTTGAATGCTTCGTCTATAAATAATCGTGCCGCTGTGGAGGGATCGTTTTCTCCAGTGTTAGCTGGCGTGACATCTGTCAGCCGTTATGCCCGAGCCAGCCAAGTCGGCGCCCGCCGCCAAGAAGGGCTCCAAGAAGGCGGTGACCAAGGCGCAGAAGAAGGACGGCAAGAAGCGCAAGCGCAGCCGCAAGGAGAGCTACTCGGTGTACGTGTACAAGGTGCTCAAGCAGGTGCACCCCGACACCGGCATCTCGTCCAAGGCCATGGGCATCATGAACTCCTTCGTCAACGACATCTTCGAGCGCATCGCGGGCGAGGCGTCGCGCCTGGCGCATTACAACAAGCGCTCGACCATCACGTCCCGCGAGATCCAGACGGCCGTGCGCCTGCTGCTGCCCGGCGAGCTGGCCAAGCACGCCGTGTCCGAGGGCACCAAGGCCGTCACCAAGTACACCAGCTCCAAGTAGACGCGCGAGCCAGCGGCTCGTCTCCTCCCCCCAAAGGCTCTTTTCAGAGCCCCCCAGTCTTTCAACAAATGAGTTGTGATCCATTCATTCACTCAGAATCTATCCTCTGGCTGCTCAGGGAGTTGAAAGCTACATCATTCTGTCATCACGGAGAGGTGCAGGGAATACCTGGGAATGATCCAGCAGTGGTAATAGCCGCCACCAGTTGTGCAGATGTTAGGCGAGCGCAGTTCTGTAGAACCATCAGCCATTCGGAACCACAGGAAATACTCACTGGTCCTCAAAGTGCCGTTGCAAGCGTACAGCTCCCACCCCCGGGTGCAGACCCCCGACTGATCAGGGATTTGATGAAGACCCCTCACGAAAGCACAGTACCATGTTTTGTGACAAGTTCTCTTTAGAGGTCTTCTTTAAAAAGAAAAAACACGGCGTAACTAACTGTCACTGAGGAAAGGTTGGAAACAATGTTTTCATTAAGTATACCAAGGTTTTTCTGGTTTGGTTGCTGTGCCTGGTCCTCTTTCTGCTTGAGGCTCTGAGCAGCGCGTGGGGGAGGGAGAGGGAGAGGAAGTGGGGCCAGGCTTGGAGGCGCCTTCAGAGCCTGACAAGCAGGTTATTTGGGGTTAAAGGCAGTGTTAGCCTTGGGCACAAGAGAGGGTTCTACCCCTCCATTACCTGCAACTTGAATTAGGGACCTCGCCCATAAGAGCATCCGGAAGAAACTGTTTGGCCTGTTTTTAGGGTGGGACAAACTTCTATGGACCTGCTCTTCCTAGGCTGCAATAACCAACGCTTTGAAGGCCCCAAAGTGGGAGACAGCATCCCTAGCTCTGAACGTCTTGTATCCTTGTTGCGCTTTCTATCGCCAAACCTCTCACAGATGCCGCTGTCTGACTTACGTATGTGGGGTCCCTGTGTGCACGACATTAAATGTGCATTTCTCGTGTTAATCTATTTTCTGCCGGTAAGATTATTTTCGAAGCAAAAGAACCAGAGGAGGGAAAGGAGAATTTCCCCCCTTCCACACAATGGCAAGTGGGTGCCATTGAAATCCAGAATAATACTTTTAATATACTTAAAAGCCATGAAGAGAGCCACTAAGAAAGCAAGGACCTCTCCAGTCCCGGGGCCTGACCCCTGTGACACCCCAAGCACCCTGAACGCCCCAGCTGGCTTTTAACCAAAGCTGAGCTTTGCTTTTAGGGGGTTTATGAAGCCTCTCCATGATGGGGAGCCTGGTAAGAAATCTTTTTCGGTGAAGCTGGGCACCATAGCAAAAGCTATATCCTCGGGGTGGAAGGATGAACTAGAAATAAACACACACACAATCAATCACACTGATGGTTGCAAGGAAGAGTCTGCCCTGAACCCCGGGGCCCAGCAGGGCAGGTTTCACCACGGAGGATTTGGACTAAAGGCCCAGCTGACTTGTTCCTGGCAGTAATGCCACAGGGATTCACCCAGGCTGAGAACTGAGTGTAGGGATACCCCACACTGGTTCTGAGCCCTGGAGCCACCTGGTAAAGGCAAATACAAATCCTCCCTGAAGGAAAAAAGTTTTGTTTTAGGCCTTGGGAAATCTCCCGTGACACAATATCAAATTACAACCAAAATAAACCAAATACACCATGAACCAGAAAACCATGGCAAGAACAAGAGCAATAGACAGTTGCCTGGCGAGCTGGCCAAAACACGTGTGTGTTTTGGGGCTTGGGGGCGGGGGGGGGGGTTCATCGGGATTATTCTTGCTCCTTTCAAAATGAGTAAAAAGGCAATTAAAAGACTCAGTGACTAACTGTAATAGCTGTAAAAAACAATAACAAAAAACACCTTTTGCCTACACAGATTTGAAAAAGAAGAAAATGGAGCTCAGAAATATTTAAAAATTGGTTCCAGAACACCAGAATAAAAACTAAATAAAATAACCAAATGGAAATGATGAGCTGCCTCCTGCACACACCCCACTGGGGATGTGCCCTAACCATGGAGTCCAACCATGACCTCCTGGTTCATAGGTCAATGCTCAACCACTGAGCCACCATGGCCAGGCTCATGTAAAACTCTTAAAAACAGTTCTGACAATCTATTATGGACCTAGCAATTGCTACCGGTTATTTTCCTTAGTCGCTGATTTAAAATGTAAATCAGAGTAGCCAATTCTCTGCAATTCAAAAACTGAGGGAAGAGAATATGAGCTTTTGAACTGTTTGAATGCCACCGCAAGAGGGGTAGTTGTGGGATATGGAGCACGGAGCCTATATTTTTCAGGAACATCTCCTAAGTATGAATTGTGTCATTATCTGTTCATGCTAACAATGACTAAAGTGTAGGTGACACCGCAGAGATACTTCATAGCATGGGAAACAAGCAAATGCAAAAAGGATCTACTTCATTGTGTAGCCAATATTAATGCAGGTGGCAAAATGGCGCCTAACAAATAAACACCTTTTATCTTTTTCAATTAGGGCAGAGATGAATGCAGAGAAGAAATGAATGCAAACAGTAACTGAAAATGTGAATTATCCCACAGAAGTTATGAAGTTCGACAAGTCTGATCTGCCGGGGAATAATGACTGTTTCTCCCATACAAATCCAACCCCTCCTGGTTCCTGCACATCGATTCACCAAAAGGTCTTTCCCTGAGTGGAGGAGCCCAAACAGGGTGTTTTATTTTAGCTTTCTTATTTTATTACTTGTTTCAATCATAAAAAATAGAATGTACATCTGTCAAAAGCCTATTTATTGGGAATTCATTATTTCCCATGGACTACCTTTGCCTAGAGAAGTCTGAATGAGAGGATTGGAAACACATCCATGTGATTAATAAAATGTGTGGAGTAAGTACTGGAATTCTGCATTTATTTTTAATTCAAATCTTTCTCCTAACATACCCCCTTTCTACACATACAATTTATTTTTCACGTATTTTCTGGTATTAAGGTCTGGGTAGGTGAGGCCTAAGCACTCACTGTCTTGGCTGTGGTGACGGCCTTGAAGGGGAACACAGTCTCGCAGTGGACGCTGGCGAGTTCACATCCGGCGCCTGGACTAAGGGAAACAACACAGTTTAAAGCATCTCAACCTGAGTGCGCACCGAGTCACAGATGGAAGGTAGAGCCCGGCCATTTGCCTTTTCCTGTTACCCAGGGGACGCCCCAGCAGCTGGTCCGGAGATCACACTTGCAGAACTGCCCCTCTCAGAAATGCTAATAGCAAATAGCCACACAAGCCGGAAACACCACTGAGGTTGAAACTGGAAGTGAGGCCATCCTCCCAAGGCGGGTACGAAGGGGTGGAAAGGAAAAAGCGCCGCGCCCCGCTTCCGCCATCTCCCCAATCCCAAGGCCTTCGGCACAGGCTTCCTCCTCCTGCCATCAATCACGCCTTCTACCAAGTCTCCATTCTCAGGAACTTGCCCTAGGTCTTCTTTCTGGGGCCATGAGGCCCGCCCGCCCCGCTCTCCCCATCCCAGACCGCTCCCGCCTGGGTCGTCCGGGACTCAACCCCACACCCGCTACCGGTGTCTTCCCGCCCCCCTAACCACGCCCCCGCGCATGCGTCCTCCAGTACTCAACCTCACGCCCCACTTCCGGTGTTTCCCCCTAACCGCGCCCCCCGCGCATGCGTCCTCCAGTATTCAACCTCACGCCCCATTTACGGGGTCTTCCCTAACCACGCCCCCCGCGCATGCGTCCTCCTGGACTCACCCCCCCGGCCCCGTTTCCGGTGTCTCTCCCAATTACGCCACTCCGCGCATGCGTCCTCCTAATGCTATCTGGCCAGTCCTTCCGTCCTTTCTACGTACCCACACTCCTCCGCGGACTCGACGCACCCACCTCCCTACACGCTGGCTTCCGGTCCCTCCACAGCCTGACAGGGACACACCTTACGCGTCCGCCACGTTACGCACTCTGTTCCCCACGCTGCCCCCGCCCCCCACGGGGTCTCCGGCGCGTACTTCCGCCTGTCGCCTGCTGCTCGCTGGTCCGCAGACCCTGGGGTCCTGGCCTCTTTTGGGGCGAGCCGTCCTGCGGGTCATTCATGGAGAAAAGCAGAAAACCGAGCAGTTTGGTGACCGAGAAGCAGGCAGCGCCCTCCGTGGTCTGTGTTCCCCTCCCCCGACTGCTTCTGAGCTGAAGGCTGAGGGCACCCCTCCAACTTCCCAAACGCCTTGCCCGCAGCACCCCTCTTTACCGTCACCACAGGGCACTTGGTGTGCGGACCAGGGGTGTACGTGCGTGAGTGTATGTGGATTATGTTTTCTACTTAAATAAGTGATTTTTTAAGTGTCCTCTTCAGGGCTGTCGGCGCATTCGGCCAGGAGGCCCAGGGCCCACAGTACTTTCAGAGGCTCACGAAGATATTGCAGCTCCTGAAATCAGGAGGAAAAGTAAACGTTCAGCTCGACCAACATGTGAAAGTATTAAGCTTTGCATAACTTAAGTGTTCTTTTTGTTGTTGTTTTCGTAAAGGAAGGGGCCTGAGCCACAAAAGACAGTTCAGACTTGGGTGCAGGTGGCACACACCCTTCCCTGTTCAGTTGCCTTTTATTTAGTTACTAGTGGCCCGGTGCACAAAATTCGTGCACTGGAGGGGGGGGGTCCCCCAGCCAGGCCTGTGCCCTGTCACAGTGCGGGAGCCCCGCCCGCCCACCCACCCTGGGCTCCTCGATGGATCGCCCCAGAGAGGTAGGCCAGAGCTGGGGGAGGCCTGCAGACCCTCGGGCTGGGCCGTGGCAGAGGACTGTGGACCCTGATACAGGCACACGGAGACCCCCACCACGGCCCTGCCCGCCTGCCCGCGCCTGCTGTGTACGAAGCCTGCTGATCAGTCGTAACTGTGACGGGCTCCTGACCAATTTGCATATTACCCTATTTGTATAGATTTTGCAAAGCCCAGGCGTTTCCAGTGCTTTCCAGATGTTCACTCGTCATTCTCCTAACACGTCTGTGAGCTCTCGTCATCCCGATCTTACCCACGGATTTACCGATTCACCCAAAGCTTAGCTTAATGTGCCCAATGTCCTAGTCCCTCCTAGCAGACAGGACACTGACACAGGAGGTTCAGCTCCCGGGTCCCTGCTCTCAGCCATCGCACGAAAGAACATGTTCTGTGTGTAACTCTAAGCGATCATTCCAGATCACGGCAGGAAACATTTAGACCCACTCCAGCCAGGCTCTGAACCCTCTGGTCAGCTTGCCGAGAAAGACTTGAGCAAACACGGGCATTGCTCCTGACTCCTGAAGGCTGTGTCTCAGGATCACCCCAGCCAGCCCCGAGTCGGAATCCACCATTCTTTATTTCTGCCTCTGTGTGTGTGTGTGTGTGTGTGTGTGTGTGTGTGTGTGTGTGTGTGTGTTTGGCGGGGTGGGGGGCGGTCACCTGGATTATTCTTGCTCATCAACATGAGTTTTACAATGCTTCACCAAAATGCATCAGGGCTTTGTGGCATAACATTACCTGTTTAGCTTATTTTGGAATTTATGAGCATTTTAGCACATTAAATCATCACAAGACATAAACGTTGCATAGCTATCAATACACGTGAATCTTGGTGTGTCTCCCTGAGTGGCATTTCATAGTTTTATTTATATGGATCTGGAGTGTTTTTTTTCTTGGCCTTAGAATCCTTTGCCTGTTGTACGATTGTAAATGGTGTGAAGGTTTTATTTCCAGTCCAGATAGGTCACTGCTGATGTCATAGGAAGGCCGTGATGTCCTATGTCCACCCACCCGGTAGCACTGTGTGAAATCTAAGCGTTTATACATACTCATGGACTTTTGCAATGACATATTATTTTCAAACAAGAAGGATAACTTCTTATTGAATCGCCATCATTAGTACTTCCTGTCTTGGTCTAAAAATATTGGCTGGGCCCTTGGTGCCATGTTGAATAGTAGTAGTACCACAAAAGTAGAACTTTTGCCTTCCTTTTTGACTTTTTGGGAATCCTTCCAATATTGATCATTAAGTATTATGTGCTCTGTAGGTACTCCTCATGAAGTAGCTACTCCTTTTCATTCTCAGTATATTGAAAATGTCTGATAAAAATTTAAATTAAAACAAGTGTAAGATAGGAGAGTGTTATCTTCTAGTAGATACTTCCACTGTATCAATGATGATGACCACATAGTTTTTCTCTAATCTCTCTCACTGGAAGGTTTATGATGTCAAACTTTTCTTCCATTCTTGGAATAAGCCCTACATGTATACTATTATTTTTTAAAATAATATACCCTCTTGCTTTTCATTTGTTTGTGTTTTAAATAGCACTTTCTAAATGAATGTCCATAAGACAAGACTATGGTTTTCTCTCCTGTCTCTTCCTTTGTTTCTATGTAGGGTAGGTACATAATGAGGTCATGCATTTTCAAAGGGGAAAAGACCTATTATTTTTCCATGGAAACGCCTTGTTCAATAGGGATGATCAGTTCCTCACACTTCACTAAAACCTAAAAAGCCAGCTGTGCTTGGCATCATTTGGGTTGAAGGGTATAGGAGAGATGGCTTTACACTATCCCATTTCCTTGTAATCACAACTTGTTTACCTTTTTTTCTTGAAAATTATCCTTTACTGTTAAGTTTAAATTTTGTAAAAGTTGTCCATCGCATTCTCACGGTTCTTACTCTCTCCCTTTGGGAAACTGTGTGTCCATAAGGGGTTAATCTTTGCTTTCACCCGACACTAGGTGGCGCCAAAAGCCCGCGGCAGTTTTTCATTTCAAGACGCTTTCACTGAATCTCTCCCCTCTAAACCCGTGTGGCAGGTGCCCTGTAACCTCCACCACCCAGCCCTGCCCAGATTTTCTTCTTAGGAATCTTTCAAAATACAATTTTTTCCCTCTACCGTACGCTTTCTCAACGGACCTTGGCTTTATGCTCGGTGTCTTCCCCCGGGGCAGACTGTAGGTAGCAAAGCTCACAGTCCTGATCATGGAATGTGGCCCAGGGAACCCCGTTTGTTGTGCTCATCACTATGGTTTCAGCTCCTAGGTTCTCATTCCAGGAAATTTCCAGCCTTTTCCCTGGTTTCTTGTTATCTGGCTTTGTGCTTTATCTAGTCCTTAGGCATTTTGCTTCCCAGAATAGTAACCGCCACATTGGAAATAAAACTCACTCAGTGTCTCTCCAGCCCTACTGGTCCTTTCAGCTTTGAGATGTGTCTGACATCAACATTACTGTACTTGCTGTCCCTTGGTGAACATGTCCCAGCCATATTTCCCCCTCATTATTATTTTCTTTATTATTTTTTAAATCCATGCTTGTTATTTTCAGACTCAAATAAATGTAGCACTTTCTAATGCACACTTTTATTACACATGTTCTTTTGCTTTAAAAGTAAACATCATAAAAATATAAAATATTGTACATATTCCAAAACTCTAACAATACTTTTCTGAGAAAGCAAATGAAAACATAAAACATCCATGAGACCACAATCATATATCAATTAAATACATATTACATTTAAGTTAATATCTACCATTGTGTAGAGTTATATTTTCTGTAGAACTTAAAATATCAATCTCTTCTTGGATCTGGAGAGAATTTTTATGGGGAAAAGTCCATCAGAAAAATCCCCTTATTTTAAGCAAAGTACTCGATTTTGTTTTTCAATGAACAATCAATCCTGTGGTCCAAGTAACACTCTTCAGCTCATCATGAAAGGATCGGTCATAACTGGATCCAGAAACTACCTGGAGAGGCCATTTCCACGGCAACCAACTTGCCTTTTTATTGATAATTGTTCAGCTAAATTTCATTTCAGATTAAAATAAAACCAAGTGTGTTCAATCCTTTACAGGGTTACTGTACTTAAACATCAGGTCCTTGCAAGATCTCAATGAGATATCGTTGAATGTAAACTGACAATATTGACTTTTATCTGAGACTTGAGATCCTAGAACAGTGGTCGGCAAACTCATTAGTCAACAGAGCGGCAAACCGAGACTCGCGAGCCGCAGTTTGCCGACCACTGTCCTAGAACACTGGGAAGGTTAGAGAAACCCCACCCCTCCTCTATATTCCAGAAGTGGCTTACAGCAGGGAGCCACCTTTCCCCCAAAGCCTGAGGCCTCAAGGGTGAACTCTGTAGACCGGCGTCACAGGTTCTCCCAATCCCCACCCTTTAATTCATAGATGATTAGTTGAACTGCTAGTCCCCACTAATCAATCAGAATAAACAGGCTTGTCAGCCAAACTTTACATTTTCTCCATGCCCCCGGGGTTCCAGAACCTTGACCCACCCTCCACCTTCTTGAAGGTCCCTCCAGAGAATTGAAAGACCTCAGGGTAAAATATTTTCTGATCTGCTATCCAATAAAGTCACTTTCTCTGACTTTCCTATACACATTTGTTCCTAATCTTACTAACGCTTCCCTCTGAAGAAAATCCCTTCTGCCTAATCTTGGGACGCGTGCAGTTTCTGCCAGTCCCCGGGGCCTACTGCAATAATCCCTTTCATCCTGTCCATAATCCTTTCCAAAAAAGTGTCTTTTTACCAAGTCTGAACCTCTTTTTTATTTAACACAATTCTTGGACTATTTTGTCTGCCCTGTATCCTGTGTAACGCACTAAATTCATGTGCATGTGGAATGAATACTCCACTTTGGGTCAATCCTCACCACTCTTCAATGTTATAGAGAGGCCAGGTTCATCTTGTGGCCACACAAAATGCAGCTGAATAAATTAGGCCTGATTGTCTTCTAGCGTTTCATGCATCAGGCTGCAGGCAGCATGGCTTTTGGCTACTACAAGGGGCTCTCGGGGGTCCAACAACCAGCAGTTTTCATAGGAAGAAGGGCGGGGCGAGGGTGACTTACAACAGAAAAGAAAGGCGCATTCTTTGGCCGAGGCGTCTTTTTCTGTGGGGGAAGAGGATGAGAGGATGTTTATCATGCAGATTGCCTCTTCTTTCTAAGGAGAGGATTCTTTAGGCTGATTACCTTACTGGTGCTTGACTGGGAAATTCCAGAGTAGTTGATGATTACATTTCTCCCTTCGCTTTAAAAAAGGGGGGGAGAGGGTGATTACATGCCTGGGAGAGGTTGGAGCTGTAATTACATCAGTTATTAAATCTAAGTTTGTTCTCTTGAGCTTTTACCACGAGTTGTGCCATTTTGGGCCTGTGGCTTTTCTTTATTAATCTATTTACGATCCACACACTTAAAATTAGTTGCTTGGTCCTCATACCCATTATTGAAACCCTGTAAATCCAGTGGTTACACTTGGGCAAATGGTCAAGGGTTACTGACCCAATGCTCTTACTTTATGATGGATCTTTTTCCTTCACTGGATGTGAATCAGACCATAAAGGTCTTGTGTTTCCGGGCAACATGCATTAGTCACAGAACACTCACATGTATTTGCACAAAGAAGTGCCCTTCTCCTGGTGAATCTCATGGGGAGGATGGAATCTGAGGAAGGGAATTCCCACAGCTGAAGGGATTCATGTTGATTTAACTTCAGAGCTTTGTCTCACAGTTGGTGCTTTCAATTTTATCCCAAATGGAAATACACTAACATTCTCAACTAGTTAAATTTTAAAAAACAAATGGCAATGCTAATGATAACTGACAACAAATAATCCTGGACAAAGAATGGAAACGGGAGAGTGTTTAGGTCCTTGCTCCGCAGGCCATGCATCTGGACCAGGCTGCCTAGGCATCGGGCACCTGGGCCCTGCTGAGATCCTTGATTTTCCCTCCGGTGGGGGCGGAGGGAGGGGAGAAGCACAAACAATTAGGTGACCACGTAGAACAGAAAGATGTCTCAGCATATGAAAGCCCTGAGCCAAGTGATGAGTTAGAGCTAAGGAATGAAATAACTGAGCCCCCGGAAGGGTTTCCTGTGGACACGATTGTCATGCGTAAAGAAGGTTTTGTTCCAAAGACTGACAAGATCCTCAGCCATTGGAAACCATGGACTGGTGGCCCTGGACCAGAATCAGGGTGGATAGCTGAGTTCTGAAAACCAGGGCGAGTTTGCTTCAGCATATAAATGTGATAGATGCCTTGATTTCAGTTATGTTTTTGGAAAGGGCATACACTTAATTTTTCTGTAAAATATGATCACTAATATGCAAAAAATATTTCCTTGAGGAAAAGTAAAAAAAAGGGGGGGGAGGGGGAGTGTTTAAAAATGTGTGTGGGAAACAGAGGGGATTCTGGGGGAACGTGCTCCTCCCCGCCCTTTGTGTATCCCCCAGCCACCCCTTCCCTGCCGTGAAGAGCAAAGACCCCTCAGCACTTGGCTTCCACCTGCACCAAGGGAGGGGGGGGGTCTCCTTAAGGTGCTGAGTCTGGTTTGTAGGTCAAGGGTGGTGCCCAAGGCTCTGCATTTCCAACCAGTTCCTGGGTGAGTTGCTGCTGGTGGCTCAGGGACCCCAATTTGTGTAGCCAGGCCCTAGAAGAAAGTGTTAGACCAAATAATCGCATCCAAATCATCCACTCCATACCTCCTCCCTGGGAACTGATCTTTAGGCCAATTCACAACCCACATTTCCTTTTGCTGAGACCACATTCCAGTTACTAAGACCAGTATCGTCCCCCTCGGGACCCGCCCGCCCAGAGAACTCTGCACCCAGAAAAAGCCCGCCTGGAGTCCTTTAACAATCTCCCGACTCCCCGTCCTGGGTGCTGCTGCCAGGTGGGGCTCAGCCCATCTGGTTTTCCAGATGACCTAACAAATTCATAATTTTTACCCCTTTCGGCCTCGTGTGCTCCTCCTTCGGCGACCCTAACAGAAAGGAAGCTATCGAATCAACTGGGATGCAAGGGTCAGGGGGAATCAAGCCCCTTCCTCCAGGACCCAAGGCCAGTACAGGAAACTGGGGATGCAGGAGGCTCCGATGAAGGAAAGAGGAGGATGCCTCCCCAGGAGGAGCTGTGGCAGAGAAGTGGGCCTGGAGGCAGCCAGGCAGGGGCAGCAGGTCACAAGTGCTTATGAACCATCTCCGGGGGCTGAATAAAACAGCAGTAGCTATGGAGGTAGTTGGGAAGGTGAGGTAAACCCTTTGCTAATCACACAAAAACTCGGTTTCTGCTACTTTACGTATATGTCTTGTTTCTTTTTCCGAAAAAGTAAAATTCAGTCAGGTAGGGGTTTAAGATTAAGCAAATACAAATAAAGCCCATTCGCTGCTATTTGGACATGGCTACCTTGGTTACAACAGCAACGAGGGAGACACGAGGAAGCTGAATAGGTCTCCCGGAGGTTTCCTCCTCCATGCTGAAGAGAGAAAGCAAGTCAACTACCTTACAAAACAAAGGTATTGAGTCCAGGAGTGTGGTCTCGTTGGGTGCCAGACTGCCCCCGGCAGTTGCTACCCTGGCTTTGCTGTTGGGGGGGGGGGGGGGGGGGAGTCAAAATCCGAAAGGATACATCTCCAGCCAAATGAGGATAATTTTTTTAGCTGTTAAACACCGGTTTCCTTCACTTGATTTTTAAAATGACTTCACAAGTTACACTGAAGAACTATTTGATCCTCCTCTGTGACTAGACTGGGAATGATTTGACACTTTTCAGGATGAAACATTGTAACCATATTGGCCAACAAATTCCTCCCTAATCTCCCTTCAAGTAACCTTATTGTGCTTTCTCTCAGAGGGTTTACCCCCTGGCCTTTCATTTCACTTTACATCTCTGCATAGTGAAACAACACTGCCCTCGGGCGCGTCTGGATGAGGGCGAAACACCCATTTTTTTTTTTCCTGTCCTTCCCCTGCTTGCCCCTGTAGCTTAAGAAATTCAAAGGAACAGTACCCTTGGTGCCTCGCAGTACTGGCTCCCACCCCCGAACACGGAAACAGTAGGAAAAGGCAGGGGCGGCACATTTTATAAACCTTTTTGGGTGTAAAAAAGAATGGTGTCATTGCTTAAGACTGCAGCCAAACTGAGAAAGACCAATATCACATGATCTCACTTATTTGTGGAATCTAGTGAACAAATGAATTGAACAACAAAATAAGTCTCAAAGCAGGGAGGGATGGAAGAGGCTGACATACCGCGATGTAGGGTGGGGGAAAGGAGAGAAGAGAAAACCAAAGAACTTACATACTTATATGCACAGGCCATGGGCGTGGGCCTTGGGGGTGGGAGGAGGGGGAGATAGAGGAGAGGGGGAGGTGGGAGATATCTGTAATGCTGTCCACGATAAAAAATATATATATATTTAAAATTGAAAAGAAAAGATAGGGTCGTCGAAAAGTAAAGAAGAGAAATAATGATGGTTCATCTAAATACCTTGATTTTATCAGTTGGGGGAAAAGGTTGCAGCGTCTCTTAAACCAGTGAAAATTCAAATGTGGGACTCGCGTTCAGATTGGACAGAGATAATGTTTTGACGTCGCTCTGAACATCCACCAATCAGACACAACATTTTGCTGGAACACCATATTTGCATACCAAGTTCTACATAAAAGGGAGACATCCGCCTTCTCTCCTCTCTCCTCGCCTACGGCACCTGCTGAGCTCCCGGCCATGCCCGAGCCCGCCAAGTCGGCGCCCGCCCCGAAGAAGGGCTCCAAGAAGGCGGTGACCAAGGCGCAGAAGAAGGACGGCAAGAAGCGCAAGCGCAGCCGCAAGGAGAGCTACTCGGTGTACGTGTACAAGGTGCTCAAGCAGGTGCACCCCGACACCGGCATCTCGTCCAAGGCCATGGGCATCATGAACTCCTTCGTCAACGACATCTTCGAGCGCATCGCGGGCGAGGCGTCGCGCCTGGCGCATTACAACAAGCGCTCGACCATCACGTCCCGCGAGATCCAGACGGCCGTGCGCCTGCTGCTGCCCGGCGAGCTGGCCAAGCACGCCGTGTCCGAGGGCACCAAGGCCGTCACCAAGTACACCAGCTCCAAGTAGACGCGCGAGCCAGCGGCTCGTCTCCTCCCCCCAAAGGCTCTTTTCAGGGCCCCCCACGCCTTCCCATAAAGAGCTGAGCACGAGCACTTCCTGGTGCTGAGCATCAGGGCCTACGTCCGGGAGGGCGTCCCCGCGTGTAGACTTACCTCCCCCCGCCCCATGGCCATCGTGCCCGCAACCGCCCCCCAGGGGTGTAACCCAAAGGGGCTGAAACGCAGCGCTCACTCACCTTCACAACATGCCCCGTCGGCGGGAGACGAGCTCTCCACGGGGCTCCTGTCTGGGCCGTGGCGCGCCGGGTCTCGGGTAGGAAACGTCATCACTGGGCGCCTAAGGCCTCGCCAGCGTTTGAAGTTCCCGCTCCAGACGCGGGACGGCCTGTAGGTGTCGCTGCGGCTCCCCTCCCCCCGCGGAGCTCCGGGCTCTGGTTACCGCCCCGCCCGGTGCCCGGGGCCGTCAGGGACCGCGTTTGGCGCTTTACCTCCGGGTCTTGGGGAACATTTTGTTGGGCGCCCGCAGCGCTCCAGAGAGAAATGGTTACGGCAACTGCTTTCCTCACCTCCTCCTTGGTCATTTAGGACGGCGCTTAGAATTAGGTTTGTGGTTTGTTTTCTAATGGCAAAGCACACAATCCTTCCCACACTCGCAACTCGTTTCACAAACGAGACCTGCACCCGCCATTCCCAGGACTCAGTCGCCTCATGAGGTTCATTGTTTGCAGCCTCCAGTCTGTTCCCATCCGGCCTCCAGGTCTCCCAGGCTCCATTCAGCAACTGGGGGCGAGGAGGGGGGGTCCTGGTCAGGAGGAGAGGGACCCGGGCCGGGCTGGACCTGGAGGGGAAGTAATAATGTGGGAATAGAAAATGCTTTCCTTTAAAAAAAAATTTTTTTTTTGAGCCAAACCGAGCATATGCTGGGAAGCAAGATCTCAAATGCTCCAGAGGCTTTTCCACGTCCATGCGCTGGGCACTCAGGTGTGGAAGCCTCTGGTCTGTGAACCAGTAATGCTGAGCAGACCGAACCCCTAAGAACAGACCGCGAGACTCCCCCCTTCCCTCATCTACCTGGAAACGGGCAGAGGCTGGCTTCTGGGTGACACAGGCTGGGTTAGGGGCAGGACACCCATGTTAACGCAGCCAAAGTTGCCATCACCGTCCTTTGGAAACACGCCTATGCACGGGTCCCAGCCACCATTTGGTACCAAAATGGCAGTTAGCAGCCGCCCATTAGCTCCGTGGGCAGGGCTTCAGCACCACTTAGGGTCTGGGTTGGACTCCGGCGAAGGGCACCTGCCTCGCTTGCAGGCTTTTCCACGTCAGTTCCTACCGCATCCCCCTTCCGCCCCCATAAAACTGGGTGGACAAAGCCTTCTCCGGTGAGACAACTTACAAACCCGTAACTGACCCGCTGCCAGGACGAGGACCTGCACCTAGAAGCAACAGCCCTTTTAAGCGAGGGGGTGGGCGGCCCTGAAAAGGGCCTTTGGGGGGCGACGGGGCGGGGAGACGGGCTCAGCCGCCGAAGCCGTAGAGGGTGCGGCCCTGGCGCTTGAGCGCGTACACCACGTCCATGGCCGTGACCGTCTTGCGCTTGGCGTGCTCCGTGTAGGTGACGGCGTCGCGGATCACGTTCTCCAGGAACACCTTGAGCACCCCGCGCGTCTCCTCGTAGATGAGCCCGGAGATGCGCTTGACGCCGCCGCGCCGCGCCAGGCGCCGGATGGCGGGCTTGGTGATGCCCTGGATGTTGTCGCGCAGCACCTTGCGGTGGCGCTTGGCGCCGCCCTTGCCCAGGCCCTTCCCGCCTTTGCCGCGTCCGGACATCGTGGACCGGGAGCTGCAAACCCCGTAGCACAGTGGTGGGGCGAGCACAGCTCAGCCTATTTATAGTCGTGGGACGGACCTGATTGAAACCTAAATAGCAGGCGTGGCAACCCACTCAGTTCCCGCCCTTTGCACCTTTGTCCCCGCTCCGAGCTGTGGAAACCCGGTGTGGCGCCGGAAGCCACGCAGCGTCCGGAGGGGGAATCTTGTAAAGGCTAGATATGTGGATCTTGGTAGGTTTGCATACAGTACTTGAAGCCTTTAAGTGGGACGTCTCATACACTTTCCACAAGGAAGCCTCACACTGTCCTTCGGGTTTCCCAAAATATGAAGTAATGAGCTAATGCATGTTGTTCCTCATAAAGATACTTATAAGAGCTAATCTATGCAAATTGTTTAACATCTGCAAAAAAACAACAACACAAAAAGCAAACACCACACACACAAATAAAACAGCCACATCATTAATTATTCCTCTCAATATGCACTCCTCTAAAATGATGAATACTAAAAAAATAAATTAATTTAAAAAAATAAAATAAAATGATGAATACTGAGATAGTATCCTAATTTGCTGAAACTTTCTGTGGGGCTATGAAAAAAAATTTCCCTCCCATCTTCAAAGTTCTAGGTGGGCTAATAAATTAACAGCACAGGTTAAAGGGAGAAAGCCAGAATGTAATGCATTCACATGGGGAATTAACATGAAAATCCCAAAGATGGGCAAAATGAAGTATAAATGTCATTTTGAACAAAGGAGAAAGGGGAAAGGAGCTTTGGGATTTCAAAGGAGAAATAGGCAATTTACTGGTAACAAAAGTGGAAAAACAAATTTCTTGCTAGACAACTCAGAAACAATGGGACAATGGGAAATCTAATGAACAGATTTTTTCTTTGATCCTTCCTGACTACCATACTTGATTTTTTTGTGCTAAAATGTGTTTTCTAAAATGATTATGCTCCAGTTCCCTTCCTAAAGCAGTCTTCTCTATCTGAATCTCATTAAGGAGACACTTGCCCCAGCGGGTCTGGCTCAGTGGATAGAGTGTGGGCCTGCAGACTGAAGGGTCCTGGGTTCCATTCCGGCCAAGGGCACACACCTGGGTTGCCAGCTCGATTCCCTGGTTGGAGACGTGCAGGAGGCAGCGGATCAATGATTGTCTCTCATCATTGATGTTTCTATCTCTCTCTCCCTCTCCCTTCCCCTCTGAAATCAGTAAAAAAAAAAAAATTTTTTTTTTTAAGGAGACACTTTTCCTGCTTGTGTTGGGCTTCAATTGATTTTAGTTCCAAACTAGTGGCCCGGGGCACGAAATTGGTGCACATTAAAAGGGGATTAATTAGAGAAAATAATTTAATATTGCTATTTGCCCTTTCTCTATAATAGACATGTCAGAGATGAAAGAAAATTAGTAAAATGTATATGAAAACCTTCCTCCTGTCAGTCTCGGGCACACCAGGGGACCCAGAGTCAAGTCCCCGCCCACCCACATGCACCTCAAAATCGAATGAGACCCAGATTCGGCTGGCCTCCCACCCCATTGGGCTAGATCCAGACCCGGCCAGTCCCACCCTTGTCAAGCCCTGCTGGGCAGGGGATGTAGCCTCAGGTCTGGGGTGGGGGGCATGGCCTGAGGTCCTCAATCAAGCCCCGCCAGGTGGGGAACTCTGCCTGAGATCCCCTATCAAGCCAAGCTAGGTGGGGGGGCACAGCCTCAGGTCCCCTGACCCGGTGCTGGGGGGTGTGTGGCCTGAGGTCCCCTGTCAAGCCCCACTGGGGGGGGGGAGGGGGAGCAGCCTAGGGTCCCCTAGCCCGGCACCAGGACAGGAAGCGCACCTTGAGGTCCCCCGTCAAGCCTCGCTGGGTGGGGGAGGGCGTAGCCTCAGGTCCCTGCTGATTGCTGTTAAGGCTCCTGATGGGAACTTGGCCTCAGCTGTGGGTGCCCCCATCTTTGTGACGGAGTGGTGGTCAATTAGCATTTATTCCCTCTTTATTAGATTATTAGATAGGATTATCTGTATGCCAAGGGGGCACATTGAGGGGAGTGCTCCTCCCAAACCCTGCACTTCTTTTGAGAATAATTCACAACAATAAATACTTATATATTTATTCATCACTCATTTTGTTGAGAAGTTCCAGCTGACATTGAGTAGACCTGGCTTTTTCTCCACGGTTTGGGAGGACCAAGCTCACGTCAAAGCTGCTCCATGCATTCACAGTCTGTGGAGCTCTAGCTGGTTTGGTTCGGTGGATAGAGCATGGGCCTGTCGCCCTGGGTTCGATTCTGGTGAAGGGTATATGTCTTGGTGGTGGCCTCCTCCCTGGCCTGGGCAATATTTCTCTCTCTCTAAAAAAATCAATAAAAAATATTTTTAAGTATTTAAAAATATTTTTTTTAAGAAAGCAACAACCACAAAAAACACAGTGTATGGCAACAAATTCCAGAGTGGAGTTCTTAACGTGGGAATTCAGACAGGATTCAGAGGGTCTGGAAACTTGTGGAAAAAAAACAAAAAACAATTTGATCTTTATTCTTAGTATCCCTCAACAGAATGGTAGCATTTCCTCTTTTTATGAAAACAGTTAACAGTGTAATTGACTGGACCAGCGCTCTAGTCATATCACAATACATCTACAGCTGGTGATATCTCAAAACATTATTTAAATATATCACTCCTTCAAACTCTAATTCTTGGTCATAGGGGTAATCTTGTTTAATGTATTGATAAAGAAGCACATATGTTAATACTTCACCGATTTGTATTTTTTATAAATTTAATAACAGTAGTTTAGCATGGTTTTTTGTAATCCTATGTATATTTTGATATTTTTTAATTTTTTATTGATTTACAAACATATTTTTTAATCCTACCTGGGGATAGGTTTTTTTTATTGATTTGAGAGAGAGTGGAGAGAAACAATGATGTAACAGAGAAACACTGATGGTCAAGGAGAAAGCTTCACTTCCTGAGCTTTGCCGTGTGGTATCCCAGCGCTTGCCTTTCACAGTGAAACAGCCTTGAGGTTGTTGGAGACAAGCATAGAGCTCGAGGAGCGAAAAAGAAAATCAAATCGCTGTTGCCAAACTCAAGGAGTTCGCCGCTTGGGCTGTTCTATTCAAGAAAGACGGCTGTGGGCCTGCACGTTTGTTTATTTGCAGCAGGTAAAGGAGACGGGTTCATGGTCAAAGCTCTGTCCCCCGGAAGGAGGCTGAGCCAGAGCCCATAGACTCTATTCGGTTCATTACATGTTGGTTTCTCCTTTGCTGTTCCTTTACCAGATTCTCTTCCTGTCAAGCTCCTTGTCTGTATCTGTGTCTACAAAACACTGCGCTCTATTTCAGCATTCAGCGAGAGTCTTGTCCTGACAACTCTACCACCAATCTGTATCTTACTGAACATAAAGCAGAAGCTGTAATGTGCTTCCTATAAACCTATACTCTTTCTTAAATGAGAATTTGAGTAGTAACTATAGGACATTCTTGCTTTTAAGTTTCCCTACCCTAAAGGAATCCTACATAAGTGTGAGTGTGTGTGCTGTGTATGTTCTTTAAGGCTGCTGTTACTTGAATATTTTGCCAAATGTATCTTCCCCAAGCATGATAGACTTCTGTGCCCAAAAGCTCATGAACATATGAATAACATTGCCCTCTTTAAAAAAACAAAAAGAATTTTTTCAACCTGTAAAAGGAACCAACTCTCTCTATGCCTTTATCTGAATCTACTCTGCCTCCAGCTACGATAACAGGCCCAACTGTCCCGACAAGCATTGCATATTACATTCCCATTTTCTTAAATTAATATGGACTCCTTACAGCCAAAAATAGTCACCAAAAGCTATGCTAAAGCTTTCTGAGACAAAACAAAGGCTTTTCCTATGAAAAATTACTGGTATTCCAAGCATCCTTTAGGATCGCTCTTGTAGAGAAATCCTGGAAGAGCCTGTGCTATTTCTTCTCCGATGAAAGCGATTTTCTGGGTAAATCTCAAGGAGAATACAGCAGATGCTGACATGTACGGCAAGCCAAGAAGGTATAGAACATTAGTGGGGGGCAAGATATTGGAGACACAAAGGGAATATTTTATATTTTAAACGAAAATCAACAAGTGGACTCTCCGACCTGTGAATCTCTCCGAGTGTCGGGGGCTTTTGACAAAGGCTGAGACCGAAGGGATGCGAATCGAAAGGCAACACGATGACGGTCTCAAAGCTTGAGCTCTCCCGGTGAGTTGGAGAGTAAAATTGCTACTGTTCTTCCATAGGAAATCTTAATATTTTGGCTTTCCTGAAATGGAACAAACACAATTCCGAGACGGAGCTGAGACCGAGTTGCTCTCGGGCGGAAGAGGGAGCTGGGAGCCAATCAGCGCGCAGCGTGGCTGTGCGTTTATATAGACACTCCGCGCAGCCGGCCGCACCGCTCGCAGACTTATTTGGGTTTTTTTTAACCTGCCCGGTATCCTAACCGACGACCATGTCCGAGACCGTACCGACTGCGCCTCCGGCTCCTTCTGCGGAGAAGACGCCCGTGAAGAAGAAGGCGCGCAAGTCCGCCGGCGCCGCCAAGCGCAAGGCGTCCGGGCCGCCCGTGTCCGAGCTCATCACCAAGGCGGTCGCCGCCTCCAAGGAGCGCAGCGGCGTGTCGCTGGCCGCGCTCAAGAAGGCGCTGGCGGCCGCGGGCTACGACGTGGACAAGAACAACAGCCGCATCAAGCTGGGCCTCAAGAGCCTGGTGAGCAAGGGCACCCTGCTGCAGACCAAGGGCACCGGCGCCTCGGGCTCCTTCAAGCTCAACAAGAAGGCGGCCTCCGGCGAGGCCAAGCCCAAGGCCAAGAAGGCGGGCGCGGCCAAGGCCAAGAAGGCCGCGGGGGCGGCCAAGAAGACCAAGAAGGCCGCGGGGACAGCCACCCCCAAGAAGAGCGCCAAGAAGACCCCGAAGAAGGCCAAGAAGCCGGCGGCGGCGGCGGGGGTCAAGAAGGCGGCCAAGAGCCCCAAGAAGGTGAAGGCCGCCAAGCCCAAGAAGCCGGCGAAGAGCCCAGCCAAGGCCAAAGCCGCCAAGCCCAAGGCGGCCAAGCCGAAAGCTGCCAAGGCCAAGAAGGCTGCCCCCAAGAAGTGAGGACGCCCCCTGACCCCTTGACTACAAAGGCTCTTTTCAGAGCCACCCAAGTCATCTGACAGAGCTGGTGCCACCACATTCCCTGGTGGGGGTGGGCGGGGCGGACGTGAGGCTGTTTCGTACGTTACACCTGGTGCTCGGTGGTCTGTAGCAGTAAGTAAGTCCACGTTTACTTTCCCAGTAAAAGGGGTTTGGCGCACAGGAAGCTTTTGGGGTTAAGGTTACCAAGCGCTCGCTTTTCTAGGGTTCCATTATTGTACCCTTGAGACCCAACTCTGTATATCCAGAGAGGTTTTTTATTGCCGAGTAGGAGTGGGGTGATGAAAACTTAGTCAAGAGCTGTTAACTGTGGCAAATAAACCTCTTAACTTCCCACTACAGCTTCAGCGTGTTTTTTCCGTCCTGTATTTCCTGCATGGAAGATCATACCTAATATAACTTGAAGTCACCTAGTGATTATTCTGTAAGTTTGCTTCAGGGTAAAAACGGTGCAGTAAGCTTTTACTCCACCTACTGTTGACCAATTGCCCGAAGGTAGGAGCTGCCATTGCTAATTAAGCAAAACAATCCACTCCTGCATCGCCTAAAGGGGTTCGGATGCAAGTGTTGTCCTAAGAACTGGGGACTTAGAAGTCCCACACTTCAGCGCACAGCACCTTCTAATTGAAGCGGTGGGCGGCTCTGAAAAGAGCCTTTGGGGTTTCCGCTGAATTTTGCGCAACAATGTCTACGCCCTCTCCCCGCGGATGCGGCGCGCCAGCTGGATGTCCTTGGGCATGATGGTGACGCGCTTGGCGTGGATGGCGCACAGGTTGGTGTCCTCGAACAGCCCCACCAGGTAGGCCTCGCACGCCTCCTGCAGCGCCATCACGGCCGAGCTCTGGAAGCGCAGGTCGGTCTTGAAGTCCTGCGCGATCTCGCGCACCAGGCGCTGGAACGGCAGCTTGCGGATCAGCAGCTCCGTGGACTTCTGGTAGCGCCGGATCTCGCGCAGCGCCACGGTGCCGGGCCGGTAGCGGTGCGGCTTCTTCACGCCGCCCGTGGCCGGCGCGCTCTTGCGGGCCGCCTTGGTGGCCAGCTGCTTGCGGGGCGCCTTCCCGCCCGTGGACTTGCGCGCCGTCTGCTTCGTACGAGCCATTGCAGTAGACGAGAAGTTACACTAAGAGTGAGGGAGAAAGCTGGAGCTCAACCACTATATATAACGCAAGAACCGCTCTGATTGGAAGAGGTATCTGTCCATCAACTCTCAGACTAAAGTTACTGCAAGCGGCAATCACTTCCGGATAGGTGGGACTTCCGGTGGTTAAGACCAAACATTAACTTTTTCCTCCCAAGCACACTTTCACTAGAGTGTTTTCTACCGTCTTTCGTCTCCATTGTCTTTATACCGTCTCTTGCACAATATTTTGGCATTATCCCGGCAACAGTGACATATTACAATGACATATGTTGTTTGCTTGATAAGAATTTTAAATTTTGGCGCTTAACCTGCCTTTCCTATGTTCCGTTTGAAAAGGCGCGCGCTAGATGTGATTGGCTAAGTGACATGTTTTTGCCTCATTCAAGTTTAGGAAGACGGATTTCAACATAAATTGCTTGATTTCCACATTTGACCTTAGACTATCTTTCCCCCCACCCCTGAACTTGGAAATTTTTACATTTCCTGTTTTCATATACTTTTTTAAATGCAACAAGACCATTAATTGAAGTGCTTTTATTTTCTGTCGTAACTACATTAATATATGTATTACTCACTAATCAGCATCCTCACAGAAAGCATTCCACTACGTTTTACACTTTTACCTGAGGCTTGTGTAAAATGAAGTTTAAAAATACTCAAATTTATAAGCGATGCAAAGATTACTAAGAGCCTTTTAAAGTAATGCTGAAGCCTGTGTTATTAAGTTCTGCCTAAGGACATGAGGGTAGAAGCGGAAAAAGGGTATCGGTAATATTATAAACAAGAAAAATGAAAAATAAAGAAAAGTGCATGACTAAGGCAACATAAAGTATTGTTTTCCTATTTGGAAACGGTTAAGGCCCAGCGGGGTTGCTGACAGACCAGACCTACAGGTGATTTGTCCTATTAAGATGCAAAACTACCCAAAAAGAGACTGAAAAGGTGGCTTTATTGGTCAGGTCATTAACTACATTTGCACTTAGTCACCTTTGACCCATTCTCTTTGTATACAATGTATTTCTTGTCTTGACCTCGAGGTATTGCTACATCGATTGCCTTAATTACCTGAAACCTAACACTTTTTTGTTTCCACTTGGCTGCTAACTTTTCCGTTTAATGTATCTTTTCAATGGCTGGTTAATTTCGCTCTTATGGGGTGTTTGCTGACATCTACAAGCCATTTTCCAACAGCTGTTTAAAGAAAAAGCAAATACAAGCCCTTTCAGTGAGAAGGTGGGTGGCTCTGAAAAGAGCCTTTGGTTTTGAGCGCTGCGACTTGCTCCTCACTTGCCCTTGGCCTTGTGGTGGCTCTCGGTCTTCTTGGGCAGCAGCACGGCCTGGATGTTGGGCAGCACGCCGCCCTGCGCGATGGTCACCTTGCCCAGCAGCTTGTTGAGCTCCTCGTCGTTGCGGATGGCCAGCTGCAGGTGGCGCGGGATGATGCGCGTCTTCTTGTTGTCGCGGGCCGCGTTGCCCGCCAGCTCCAGGATCTCGGCCGTCAGGTACTCCAGCACGGCCGCCAGGTACACGGGCGCGCCCGCCCCGACCCGCTCGGCGTAGTTGCCCTTGCGGAGCAGGCGGTGGACTCTGCCCACCGGGAACTGCAGCCCGGCCCGCGACGACCGCGTCTTGGCCTTGGCGCGCGCCTTGCCTCCTTGCTTTCCGCGTCCGGACATGTTCACCTTCAGATAGTAACACAAAGCAAACAGCAAAGTGAAACTGCAGCCGTGGCCCCTTTTATAAAAATGTCTGGGCGCGAAAAAGAAACTGGGTCATTGGCTAAAGCTGCAGCTCTATTTCGCATTCTGATTGGGAAGATCTTATGACGTTCTCTGAATATGCACGAATCACACACAAGAGATTAATACCTCATTTGCATACTACTTGTTATATAATACGGGTAAGTCTCTCTCCTCGCTTTCTACTTCCTTCTCCCGCTGAACTAGTCCACTGAGCTCCCGACCATGCCCGAGCCCGCCAAGTCTGCGCCCGCCCCGAAGAAGGGCTCCAAGAAGGCGGTGACCAAGGCGCAGAAGAAGGACGGCAAGAAGCGCAAGCGCAGCCGCAAGGAGAGCTACTCGGTGTACGTGTACAAGGTGCTCAAGCAGGTGCACCCCGACACCGGCATCTCGTCCAAGGCCATGGGCATCATGAACTCCTTCGTCAACGACATCTTCGAGCGCATCGCGGGCGAGGCGTCGCGCCTGGCGCATTACAACAAGCGCTCGACCATCACGTCCCGCGAGATCCAGACGGCCGTGCGCCTGCTGCTGCCCGGCGAGCTGGCCAAGCACGCCGTGTCCGAGGGCACCAAGGCCGTCACCAAGTACACCAGCTCCAAGTAGACGCGCGAGCCAGCGGCTCGTCTCCTCCCCCCAAAGGCTCTTTTCAGAGCCACCCACGCCTTCCCATAAAGAGCTGTGCACTGGCACGTCCCGGTCTGAGCATTCGTGCCAACATTCGGGAGGGGATCCCCGAGTCCCCCAGGTGGTAGGCCCAGGGCCTGCTCTCTGGACAATATGCCCCATACTCGGCTCCCACGAGTGTATGTGAACGTGGACTCAAACCCAGGTGTCACTAATCCCTTCAAGCTGCTCGTCACCGTCTTTTAACGTTTTCGCAGGGACTGTGTGGGCCGGAGGAGATGCTTTATAAAGCTTCCAAATCGACCCTGAAATGCCTGGTCTGTTTTAAGTAAATCGTCACCCCAAAGCGCCTAACTGGCAACCACAACGCGCGTCCTCTAGGTGGCGCCGTGGCCCTGCGCCCGCCTGCCTTGCGCGGCTGCAATGACTTCCCCCTCCCCCGCCCTTTGCCCGCGGCCTTTAGAGTCCTCGCCAAGCGTTTTATCTGAAGGTGTGGACACCTAACTCCAGGGTCTTTTCAGAGCCACTTACAGTCTCAGCAAAAGAACTGGATGCCTTTCTGTTCCAAGCACAAGGACTCCTGAGTTTGCTGAGCCTTTGTCCGTTCTCGGAAGACCTGTGCGGGAGCCCCGTGCACTCGGTAAAGGGGGCCTGTTCCTCCCGGGACCTTGTAGGGCGAACAGGCTGGAGCTGGGCACACCACGCTCCTTTGCAGTCACTTCGATACACAGCTACCGGGGCTGGCGCTCTAGTTTGCTTCTGTGTCAGCTCCGGCCTTACCTCCTGGGCAAGTGAACCCAGACAACCAAGGGGTCGGGGCTGCCGGTCACTACTTCAGCCGCTGGAGCAGAGATAGGGTTGCATCCCATGTGAGCGTTTATTCCAAACCTGCCGGCCCTAAGGGAGAGCAGCAGGTCACCCACAAGAATCTACTCTGACGCCCCCCCCCCCCCCCCCCCCCCCCCCCCGTTGGCTGGTTGGATGCACGGGATGCACACGAGGGAGAAGACGGCTACGGGCTGCAGGTGCAGCAGGGAAAGGGGAGGGCAGAGTCTGCAGTCCGGCCTTCAGGAGCTCAAAGTCCGAGAACCAAAGCGTCTCATCTGTGATGTTACAAACAGCTCAGCCCGTGCCTGGCCCCGGAGAATGACCAGCGTTCCTGAGAAAAACTCCCCGAGGGGGCCAGGGTCCCAGCGCAGCCACCAAGTCAACGGCGCGTCCTGTCCTTGGTCTGTTCTCAAATGTGTTTGTTTTCTGAGTCCTGGGCCCATGGGGGCGTCTTATCTTTTTCCAGCCTTGTCTCCTCCTCCAGGTTCCCGGGGTCTGAAAGAGAACTCACCCTAGTTAGTAAGGAGATTGGTTATTAGACAACTGTGGCTCCATTCTTATCACACGCCCTTCCCCTGTGTCACCATAACTGGTTCGAGTTCCTGGCTTTGCACCCCCACCCCCACCCCAGTCTGGATTCTAGGCTTCCAGCATCAGCTTTATAAGCACCCCCTCCCAAGATCTGAGCCTTATCTCTACCGGGACTCCCCTCCAAATTTCCAGACTTTAATAACTAATGTGTGTGTGTGTGTGTGAGAGAGAGAGAGAGAGAGAGAGAGATGTGTGTGTGTGTATGTGTGTGTGTGTGTATGTGCGCGTGTATGTGTGTGTATGTGCACGCGCTCTGAGCCCTGCTCTGGCTCCTGCTTCCTTCCGTTGTCCTTGGCACACCAATTCTACTCTTGCTTTTCAGTTTCCCCAAACCTGTGTCACGTTGATTCAGTTATCTTTGCAAAAATAACCCGTCGTTTTCTGTTTTCCTGGCTGTAAAGGGCTGGTTCTGTTTTACATCTTAAAGAAGATGCTTAGGGTGCCCCTCTCAGCCTCAGGCAGGTGGGTCATCCTCGAAGACATGGTCCTTGCTCTCCAGGAGGTCACCTCAGCGGGGGGGAGGGTTTGTCAGCATCAGCTCTCCCCGGACCCAGAGGGGAGTGCAGGCTACAGGCCCATCTCTGAGCCCAGCCAAGCTTCCCCGTTGGCCAACTCAGGAAACATGAAAGACGAGTTGGCGCACACCAAGAAAACAGAGGCAGCGCGGTGCTGGGAAAGGAGAAACTCAATGGAAAGGTACTTCCCAAGGTGCTAAGAAATCCATAGCTCTCTATAAAAGTGGTTTTTATTCTATGTAGACATCTTTGGAAGACCATAGCATCAGAAGACTGGGGTTGGGCCCTGGATGGTTTGGCTCAGTGGATAGAGTGTTGGCCTGTGGACTGAAGGGTCCCGGTTTCAATTCCAGCCAAGGGCTCGTGCCTGAATTGCAGGCTCGATCTCATCATTGATGTTTCTCTTTCTCTCCCTCCCTTCCTCTCTGAAATAAATAAATAAATATATTTAGAAGAAGAAGAAGAAGAAGAAGAAGAAGAAGAAGAAGAAGAAGGGGAATACGACTGGGGTTGGAACTTGAATTATGCCAGGTTCATGAACTTTGGTTCTCACACCTTCTGTTATTTTACCTATTGTTAGGTCTGATCACACGCCCTCTCATGGGAACTAACCTTTAGACCAATTTACAACCCACATTCCCTTTCTCTTACAACACATTCCACTTGCTAAGACCATTATCTTTCCCCTCTACCGAGAATTCTCCACCTAGAAAAAGCCCACCTAGAGTCCATTAAAATCTCTGACAATCCCCCTACCCTGTACCTGGTTGCTGGCACCATTTGGGGGCTCAGCCCCTCTGGTACCCAGATGATCTCATCCTATCTAATAAAAGAGTAAATTGACCATCACTCCAATACACAGGATGGCTGCCCCCACATGGACACAAGATGGCCACCACAAGATGGCCTGCAGGGGAGGGCAGTTGTGGGCAGTTAGGGGTGACCAGGCTGGCAGAGGAGGGCAGTTGGGGGGGGACCAAGCCTGCAGGGGACAGCAGTTGGGGGACTAGGCCTGCAGAGGAGGAATGTTAGGGGGGACCAGGACAGCAGGGGAGGGCTGTTGAGGGGGACCAGGCCAGCAGAGGAGGGTAGCTAGGGGAGACCAGGCCAGCAGGGGAGGGCAGTTGGGGGGGGGGGACCAGGCCTGCAGGGGAGGGCAGTTGGGTGGGGACCAGGCCTGCAGGGGAGGAAAGTGGGTGGGGGGGGCAAGCTTGCAGGGGAGGACAATTAGGGGTGACCAGGCCAGCAGGGCAGGGCAGTTAGGGGCAATCGGGCCGGCCAGGGAGCAGTTGGCGTCGATTAGGCTGGCAGGGGAGTGGTTAGGGGGTGATCAGGCTGGCAGGCAGAAGCAGCTAAGGGAAATCAGGCAGAGGCACGTGAGCAGTTTGGAGCCAGCAATCCTGGATTGTGAGAGGGATGTCCAACTGCCCGTTTAGGTCCCAGATTGGAGAGGGTGCAGGCTGGGCTGAGGGCCAACCTCCCCCATCCCCCATGCACGATTTTCGTGCACCGGGCCTCCAGTAAATTATAATTCCTTACCACTTTTGGCCTCGTGTGTACCTCCTTTGGCAACCCTAACCTTATAAAATGAAAATATTGCTAAAATCTACTTCATTGACACTTGTGTTAAAACACATGAAATCATTATAATAAATATTTAAGGAGATTTACAGTTCATGAAGTTATTGATGGACATTTTACCATTACTGCTATACTTTGCCTATAATGAAGACCAGCTTTTGAAGTAGTAGTGTAATCAGAATAATAATACTGCAGTAGATGAAGTACTTCTCCATACAATTAAACTTTTTGCTGCTGTCTTCACACATTGTAGACACCTGTATAAAAGAAAACGCAGGTTGCTGCTGTTCAAATAAGATCAATTTCAAAATCATGTGAGCCTGGAATATTTATAAAGTTTATAGGCACCTATATTGATTTTTATAATAGTTACACATGCAAATTTAAATATTCGATATCCTATATAATAAAGAGGGAATATGCAAATTGACCGTCACTCCACCGCAATGATGGTGGCGCCAACAGCAGAGGCAGGGGTTTCCGTAACACAAGATGGCTGCGCCCACAGTGAAGGCCCAGTTCCCCTAAGGAGCCTTAACTAGCAATTAGCAGGGACCTGAGACTGCACCCCACCACCACCACCCTGGCGGGACTTGACAGGGGATCTCAGCCCCTCCTCCCCCACCCAGTGGGGCTTAACAGAGGACCTCAAGGCACGCCTCCCTGCCCAGGCACCAGGCCAGGGGACCTGAGGCTGCGCCCCCCCACCCGGTGGGGCTTGACAAGGGTGGGACTGGCCAGGTCTGGATCTAGCCAAATGGGGAGGGGCCAGCTGGGTCTGGGTCTCGCACAATTTTGAGGCACACGTGGGTGGGCGGGGACTTGACTCTGGGCCTGTGGTGTGTCCCAGACTCTGACAGGAGGGAGATTTTCATATACATTTTAATAATTTTCTTTCATCTCTGACACTTCTATTATAGAGAAAGGGCAAATAGCAATATTAAAATATCTCCTCTAATTAATCCCCTTTTAATGTGCACGAATTTCGTGCACCAGGCCACTGGTATAGTTATAATCTTAAAAACATCCCTGAACACATTAGGCAATACTTCATGTATGTGAGGACATTCATTTTCTATTGTTGGCCCAATGAATTATCACAATCGTGATGAAATACACACTTAAAACTTTATAGTTCTGTACATCAGCATTTGCACCTGGGTGTCCTTTGAGCTAGAACCAAGGACTGCAGTGGGGGGCTGCAGTCCCTTGTGGGGTGCCCTTTCCAGCTCTTGGAGGGCTCTCCCCTCCCTGAGCTTATAACCTCTTTCCTTTATTTTCAAAGCCATGTCTTGGGCGAAATCCTCCTCACGCTGCCACCTGTCTAGTTCAGCATTCTGATTGCCTCGCTGGGATCACTTGGAGCATCTCATTGTAAATTACCGTGAATTAGCAGCTACCTGTTTCAGCTGCAATGGAAGTGCCTTCTGTCAGGTAATCTAACATCACAGAACCCAAAGCTTAGGAGGTGGATAAGCCAGGGTGGCATATTCTGCCTGGCACACTACACTACATTGTTTAGAATTGGAAACAAAGCCACATCCAGTTCCTTTTGCTGGTCAGGGTGGGGGAATGGGGAAAGAGAAGAACATGTAGGTAGATGCACTATGGCAAACAATTTCAGGGAACTCGTGAACTCCTAACCTGGAACCAATCGAGTCCCTTTTCAATTTTCATGCTCATTAACCATCCCGCACCCGTTTTGAGAACTTATGCTGCTTTAAGCAAGTACACCCACTGAGCTAGAATGAAGCGCTTTCCCTGCCCACTAAGGGTTACTAACAAACCGGTCTTCTTCCCAAGGAAGGATGTGTAGACACAGGAATTCACAGCATTTCAAACAGCATGTCAGTGCTTTAGCCACCTTTGTAGCCAAAGCGCCCAATGGAAGAAATAAAAAGTCTTAAGACTAAACCGGTTAGATACCTCTCTTATTTTCAACCAAACGTATTGCAAGCACAAGACAGCAAGCAGGACACCTTTATAGATATAATCAAGAAAAAAAGTTTGGAATCGGGTTTAGCAGTGACAGTAGCAAGTCAAGTCCTTACAACTTTTTTTTATATATAAAGCCTACAGCACCCGGTACTCCCAAGCGGCATCCCATCCAAGTACTATCCAGGCCCGACCCTACTTAGGTTCCCAGGTCAGTCCTTACAACTCTTATGCGGACAAGGTGGGTGGCTCTGAAAAGAGCCTTTGGGGTGAAGAGTCAGGCCGCTTGCTCGCGCGTCTACTTGGAGCTGGTGTACTTGGTGACGGCCTTGGTGCCCTCGGACACGGCGTGCTTGGCCAGCTCGCCGGGCAGCAGCAGGCGCACGGCCGTCTGGATCTCGCGGGACGTGATGGTCGAGCGCTTGTTGTAATGCGCCAGGCGCGACGCCTCGCCCGCGATGCGCTCGAAGATGTCGTTGACGAAGGAGTTCATGATGCCCATGGCCTTGGACGAGATGCCGGTGTCGGGGTGCACCTGCTTGAGCACCTTGTACACGTACACCGAGTAGCTCTCCTTGCGGCTGCGCTTGCGCTTCTTGCCGTCCTTCTTCTGCGCCTTGGTCACCGCCTTCTTGGAGCCCTTCTTCGGGGCGGGCGCCGACTTGGCTGGTTCCGGCATTTTAACTCAAATGAGAAAGCCTGCAAAGGAAAAGGGGAAGCTGTAAAATGTCCGCCTGGGTCTACAGCGTCTTCTTTTATAGAGGCTCTATGCAAATGAGGACCGCATGAGTGTCCAGATCTGATTTGATGATGTGTCAGTGACGAGCGCATGTAAATTCACTGGCACCACATCACCTTTCTCATTGGTTGGCGGCGTCTGAGATCATTTTGAACCAATCACATCTCGCCTTTATCCATTCCACCCAGGACTATAACTTGCGTCCTGTTGCTTCCTCCGAACATTTCTCCTTTTTCTCTTCCTGTGGCTCTTCGGATACTGTCAGTGGTTAGCATGTCCGGACGCGGGAAGCAGGGCGGCAAGGCGCGCGCCAAGGCCAAGACGCGCTCCTCGCGGGCCGGGCTGCAGTTCCCCGTGGGCGCGTCCACCGCCTGCTCCGCAAGGGCAACTACTCCGAGCGGGTCGGGGCGGGCGCGCCCGTGTACCTGGCGGCCGTGCTGGAGTACCTGACGGCCGAGATCCTGGAGCTGGCGGGCAACGCGGCCCGCGACAACAAGAAGACGCGCATCATCCCGCGCCACCTGCAGCTGGCCATCCGCAACGACGAGGAGCTCAACAAGCTGCTGGGCAAGGTGACCATCGCGCAGGGCGGCGTGCTGCCCAACATCCAGGCCGTGCTGCTGCCCAAGAAGACCGAGAGCCACCACAAGGCCAAGGGCAAGTAGAAGCCTGCGTTCCTGGGGCGATAACGCAAACAACTAAACCAAAGGCTCTTTTCAGAGCCACCCACCTCCTCAGTGAAAGGGCTTGCATTTTCCCGACATTAGCAGCTAATTGAGATTATGTTTGTACCAATTCCTACCCATTTGAAAGTGACCATTAAAACCAAGTTCTCTAAGTGAAAGTGCTGTAGGTGGTCAATATTGTAATTAAGGCGATCAGTGCAACATGCCTCGGGGATAAAAGTGAAAGGCTTTGGTCTCTTGCAGTTTCCAGGATGAAGGGGAGGGGCCGCCCACTTTCCCTGGGAAGGAAAAGCCTTTCAGGCCAGGAATGCGTGTCTAAATCTACATTTTGTTAACAGCCGCTTGCTAAGGCTTTAATATAGGTGCCTCAAAGTGCTTAATTTTTTTATGCCGTTGGTCACACTGTACAAAAAAAATGTTAGAAAAGATGAAACCAGTGTCTGGCGTCCCCTTTTACCAAAGGCAATTGCAGTTCTGTGCTAGGAATTTAGGTAGGACTGTACCTGACATGCTAGGAATTGTTTTGTGAACATGTCTGCTGTGTGCACATCATGTATGCGCTGCCATATTCCAGTAAACCTGCTGTCAGCCTCAACTCTGAATAAAAGAAATGACAGAACAAAGGAGGGATAGCTGACCAATCACCCGTCAGGGCGGGCTTTTTAAATTTTACTGATGGCGGCATTCTTAAATTTTACCGTCCCTTGGTCATTTGTCTCGTCAGAAAACAGTGAACGAATTCCGGTAAAGTCAGCACTCAGTGAAACCTGGCTTTCAGGGGCTCATTTTGGAGCAGAGTATAAACTGAAAAGACATTTCTCATCTCATATCAGCCTTTAGTGGGAAGCTAATCGCATTTCTCAAGGAAGCAAACAAGATCAATTCAAGCACAGCGGAGGCGTGGCGGGGGGCGGGGGGCGGTGGCAAAGAACCAGACTGACCTGTTCCTGCCAATAAGGCCACAAACCACCGTTGCTCTAGGCCAGGTTCCTGGTCTCTGTAACTCAGGGCTCAGGCCAAGGCTATTGGGACGCCTGAACCGACACAGGCTTCTTGCAGACCCATCGAAGTAACATGCAGCCCCACACCCTGATGTAGTGAGAGAGAAACGGACTTGTAATCCTCGGGTCCGAGTGTAGGGGAATCAAATGAGATGAGCATGGCGGCGAGCCTCTCATTCACCGGCTAGCAGTGGCGGCCTCAAGAGCACATGGAGACCTGGCTTATTTCACAGAGAGAAACTGGTCTTTGTGCACTGAGCTTATGACAGTCATCAAAACGTAAAATTCAAAATCATATACCACGCCTCAAAAATACAGTAAAAGTTTCTTACAGAGGATGAATTGGTAAGGGAACCATCGGGGAGAGAAACCTAGTTCAAGAGGAGATTATGAAGACTAAATACAGGAAAGTGAAGGAAACCAGAATAGTCACCCCAAAATATGCCTCTTTGACACAAAAATCATTTTGAGCTGAAGTATCAGGTGCAGGATGACCTTGCTCTTCCACCCCCTTTTCCTGCCGAAAGTCAGGATATAAATTGTGGAGACCACTCATGCCTCAGTGACGTGTGACAGCCCACGGGCACAAGAGGAGTCTGTAAAGGAAGCTGACTCCTGGTTTCCTCATGTATATTTCACCTCCCCCGTTTGCCATCCTTAGAAGCCTGAAGCTGCGTCCTTTCTCCTGTAAAAAAAAAAAAAAAAAAAAAAAAAAAAAAATTTGACTGTACTTTGTTGAAGACGCTTTATAAACAGGAGCTCTAAGCCACATCTATGAATTAATCTTCCCTGGGTCTCTCTCAGGTATATATGAAATATACATGTTAATAAACCTGATTTGTTCATCTCCGTTTCTCTTGGTCTTTACCTTGAGAAGGCTAAAAAAAGGGGCTAATTCCAATGTAACCCTGATATTTGGGGAATAGGGATCTGAATCCATGCCAGCAAGCTCAGTGTACATTCTTGATAACCTATAAGTAAGTCACTGCCTCCTTCCCAGACACTGGTCTTGCAGAACCGGTTACAGAGGCCATGGGGCTGTGGACAGTGCACTGCCCAGAGGGAGGGTTATTAACGCTGACGCCAGGACAGGCCATCAGATATGGCCTGGAGACCCCCAACACCTGGGGGCCTTCTTGCAAGGCCCGCGAAAAGGACCGGAAGCATAATCCATGTTTGCGGGACAAAGACCACAGGGAGATGTAAGGGAGGGCCCCATGCGTGTTCCTTCACTCAGATTGGGAAGGCTGTTCCCTGAGTCCGCCAGTGTATTAACGGTGTCCCTCCTCTTCTTTGAAGGGTCCTTGGTTTTCGTTGTTCTTCTGCAACAACCTAAATGAGAGAAACAATGAATGTTTTCATGGACTTGGTTTTGTACTTCCACTGAATGGCTGCCTCTCTTTTTATTTTTTTTTTTTTTTTGCACTTCTGGAATGCAAAGTCTCTTGTACAGAAGCTGAAGTTCTCTTAGACAATAATTGCTTTAAAAATCAGGTTTGGCCCTGGCCGGTTTGGCTCAGTGGATAGAGCATCGGCCTGCGGACTCAAGGGACCCAGGTTCGATTCCGGTCAAGGGCATGTACCTTGGTTGTGGGCACATCCCCAGTACGGGGTGTGCAGGATGCAGCTGATGGATGTTTCTAACTCTCTCCCTCTCCCTTTCTCTCTGTAAAAAAAATCAATAAAATATATTTTTTTAAAAAATCAGGTTTGGATACTTACTCTCCAAAAACACACCCATTTGGAACAAAAAGGTTAGCCGCAGATGTTCAGGTAGCCTCCACCTCCTGATATGCTGCCCTTAAAGAATTCTAAGGTCAACATCTTTCTAGTATCCGTCTTTACTTGCAGAACCAAAATGAGCCACTTTGCCACACGGATCAACTCCCAGCAGAAGCAATAAAACCGTATACCTCTTCCTTAACTACCTGAAAGAATATTAATAGGGCCTGTCCTGGAAAGCAATCTACTGGGCAGATAACTTCCATGGGAGTGACCCCTTAGGGCAGGGAGACATCTGATGACCCACACCTGCTTCTCGCCTGGTGCCTCCTCCTGCCCTGAAGCCCTGGGCCCCTTTCCACTCCTGAGCTAAGGGTGGCAGACAAGCCTCAGTTACCGACTGCCTTTGGCCCATGTTTTTATAGGGCTCCTGTTGTGCAAAAATTTTTTTAATGGTGGGGTGTTTTTTTGGGGGAGGGTTGTCTCTTTTTAAAATATATTGTTTTTATTTTTATTTATTTTTTGTTTATCCTCACCTGAGGATATTTTTCCATTGATTTTTAGAGAGAGTGGAAGGGAGGAGAAGAGACACAGAGAGAGAAACATCGATGTGAGAGAGACACATCAATTGGTTGCCTCCTGCCTGAACCCCGACCAGGGCCCAGGATCCAACCTGCAACCTAAGTACCTGACCTTGGCATATATCGAACCCGGAACCCTTCAGTCCGTGAGAGTGCTCTATCCACTGAGCAAAGCCGGCTAGGGCCAAAATTTGTTTTCCTTCTGTTAGTCTGTCTTGCGTCAATTTGAGTATTAGACCAGCCAGAGAACCCAGAAGGATAGAAACAAAAAAAAGTTTTTCTCCTCCCCGACACTTAGATGACTAATGTTTCATTTGACAAGCCTCCCTTAGTTTGCTAAAATGAGTTTTTTAATAATACTTTAATCTACCTTGAGGCCAGGCTCTGTAACCAGGTTTCTTAGAAATGCCTCGAGTGGCCACTGTATTCCAAAGCTCATGATGGAAAGTTTGCTAGAGATTTGAAGAGAAAGAGGGTGATGCCTAGAGCAAGTGACGCCAGCCACAGGTGTGATTTTAGATTGTCCCATAATCACGTTGTTGTTGACTTTGAGACAGAGGAAGGGAGAGAGAGAGAGAAAGAGATAGAAATCGCATTTCGTGATCCAGGCATTCACGCATTCATTAGTTGACTCTTGTATGGGATCAAACCTGCAGCCTTGGTGTATGGGGACATTGCTGTAACCAATTCAGCTACCCAGCCAGGGCAGTAGCCACATTTAAGAAGTGAAAAAAATGCAATTATTTTAATAATATGTTGTATTTAACCCGAAATATCCAAAACACTCTTATTTCAAAATGTCACCATTATTATTGCAATCTTTTACATTCCTTCTTTTCAGTCTAAATCTCCCAAACTGGGTGCATTTTTTTTGCAATCTGATATCAATTTTTTCTGGAAATACTTGATATACATTTACATTGCACAAATTGTCCTGCCAAAAAAATTAATTTCACTTGCCCAAGTAGTTCAAGAGTAGCTAAACAGTTTCAATCACTGCGTGGAGTGCAGCATCTGCTTTTAAATTGAAAACAGCAATTCAAATTGCATAAAATTGAATTTTCGACTCCTCCCCTTCAGCCACATTTCAAATGCTCAAAAGTGGTTCTGAATACTTTTTCAGAAAATGTGGTCCTAGGGGAACTGTGTCTGGGGATGGAAATATGATGAAGACTGATGGTTAAATACAGGGTGGGGTAAAAGTAGGTTTACAGTTGATCATATGAATGATGATACAATCATTAATAAAAAATAATAATATGAGAATAAACTGTGTTCTGCATACTCACAACTGTGAACCTACTTTTGCACCACTCTGTATATACATTTAAATGCTATCATGTAAGTTTAGCATTGACTTCAGAAACCAAACATTTGTTTTTGATTAGAGATATGGACATGACGAAAGCAAAGGAACGTAGGCCCAGATTGCAAAAATACCAGGTTGAAAGTTCACGGTCACTGGGGAGAATGAAGGGGGGGGGGGGGGGAGGAAGGGAGGAGGGGATCACTTTACCTAGGAAATCACAGGTGTCCACCTAAGACATCGCCAAACCTGTAGAGAGCTGTACCCCAGGACATAAGCTGGGAGGCAGGGTCTCCAGTGCTCTCCAGAATAACAGGGTTGCAGTCTGTGTGTTTTATGCACTTACAATTAAGGAGGAGATGGAAGATTACATGAAGAGCAGATTGATGGTTCTCTCTCACCAATGTTTCTGTCTCTCCCTCCCCCCTTCCTCTCTGAAATCAATAGAAATATTTTTTTAAAAAGATCGGAGAAAACAAGGCGTGCATCCGAAATATTAAAAATATTATGTGCTCCCTGGAGGGTAGGTGGTTCAACCTCCAGGGTCCTGAAAAAGAAAAGGGGTTCGTTTGGGCATTTCAAAGGTGTGGTGACCTAGGTGCAAAAGAATATTGCCCAGGGCTGGCTTAAGGCAACGATAACCTTTTACTAAGGAACCTGTGTGGCTGGGGAGAGTCCTCCCGCCAAGACCTGCCCCGTTAGAAACTGACGTTAGGATTCCCCGAGGTGACTTTTCAGAGAACCCCTTTATTCCTCCTCACGGACTGTGCAATACTTAGCCAAAAAGTTACCTTTCCGATGCCAAACAACAGCAACATTTCCATTCTAAAAAGGAAGCCGAAGTCAAGAGGAGAGAACACGGGTCCTGGACCTCAGAAGGTGGGGTGAAGGGAGGGTTGAGGCCCAAGCAGTGGGGTCCAGGCCCCCAAGGACAAGCACCAAGGTCATTTGAGCTCTTTCCTGGACCCCTGAAGCTGTGTACCCACATCTCTCTGTTACCCTCATGTAAAGTGAGCGAAGGTGCCTGTCCGGACGGAGGAGCCGGGGCTCTTCACGTTCGCTGGGCGTTTAAAGTACGAGACCCTGTGCTTCATGGTCTCTGCCTCGTCCGCGGTGAGTAAGCCTCCCAATCACTTAAACCAGGAGGGCACGTTAGTCTGACGCAGGTGCAACCATTTCAGGACGTGGATGCACAACAGCAATTTTTAAAAGGTCCTTCAACAGGGCATTTGGGATGAACCAGGGAAGGAGCAGGGCTCGCGGAGCCGCCTTTGTCTCCTCGGGCGCCGCCCGCAGACGCAGGACGCGCGTGGGCGGAGACCGACCCGCCGGCCCCGCCCACCCCCACTGGCGGGTTATAAATAGGGTTTCGGCGGCCGGTTTGCAGTTTCTCGGCGGCGACCATGTCCGGACGCGGCAAAGGCGGGAAGGGCCTGGGCAAGGGCGGCGCCAAGCGCCACCGCAAGGTGCTGCGCGACAACATCCAGGGCATCACCAAGCCCGCCATCCGGCGCCTGGCGCGGCGCGGCGGCGTCAAGCGCATCTCCGGGCTCATCTACGAGGAGACGCGCGGGGTGCTCAAGGTGTTCCTGGAGAACGTGATCCGCGACGCCGTCACCTACACGGAGCACGCCAAGCGCAAGACGGTCACGGCCATGGACGTGGTGTACGCGCTCAAGCGCCAGGGCCGCACCCTCTACGGCTTCGGCGGCTGAGCCCGTCTCCCCGCCCCGTCGCCCCCCAAAGGCCCTTTTCAGGGCCGCCCACCCCCTCTCGGAAGGGCTGAGCGCGCTGTGGTGCCCTTGTTCCTATGGACACGTTTCCTCCGTGTTTGAGGCCTGCGGGGCCTTAACCTTTAGCAGGAGCTTCAGGCCCAATGGGGGGCCCTCCGCGCCCGGCCTCAGCCAGTTTGTGCGCAGGGGCGGCGGCGCCTTCGGCCCATCGGGAGGGAACGGGTCCAGGCAGGAATGAGAAGCCTTCTGGGGCGGCGGGAGAGGAAAAAAGTGAAAGGGGAGCCGGATTTAATAAAAGGAGTTGCCAGCCGGAGGTTGGAGTTTAGTCCCATTGCATCTGCCCGAGGACTCGCACGCCGGACTCGCCCCCCTCCCCCCTCCCGCCTCCTCCCAGGCCTGGGGCTGTCCCCCCGCCCCTAGCCCGGCGGTGCGGGGTTTGAATGGCACTGGGCCTTGTTCTCTTCCGTTCACTTGCAGGCCGGACCCGCCCTAAGCCGCAGGCGGAGCAGTCTGAACTGCCATCCGCTGTAACGAGACCAGGAGTCGGGGCTCTAACTCCCCGCCCCGAGGCCTCACCTTGCATTTGGGAGGGAGGGGCTCCCGCCCAGGTCACAGCCTCTGCCCTGCGGCTCCTGCTCGTCCCCCTCCCTCCGCCTTTCAGCACTTAAGCCGGCCTGCTGCAGGTTCTGAGGGGGCAAAGCCTGTGATTATTGTTATTGTGAATAATTCGAACACTACAATAGGATTATAAAAAGTGGAACCCTTCGCCTTGGACGTGAAAACCGAGGCAGGAAATCCTGTCATCTAGCCGAGTGCATCCCTGACTACAGCTTCATGGGTTTCGTCAAAAATCGTACAGGACATCCGGGTCTCTCCCGCCAGAAACATTTTGAGTAAATGTTCACTGAAGTCCCTGGATCACTGCCATCTGTTTCTTTTCTTTTTTCTTCAAAATAAACTTTATTTTAACTTTCATTTAGCAAAGCCAAAACCCTGACATACTACAAAATTTGCCTTAAGGCTTCTGCTCCCCCACCCCACCCCATTCCCATCTTCCAGCTGCAGTGTCCTTTTTACCTAACACCAGCTCCCTCCCTGCCTCAGGGCATTGCTCTAGCTCCCTCGTTTCCTTCGGGAATTAACTCAAAAGTCACCTTCTTGAAACCTGACATCTGCTACAACGTGGATGAAACTGGAAGGAAATAAGCCAGTCACAAAAAATACTGCTGCCATCTATTCCAGCGTTCCGCATTGCAAATGCTTCCTTCCTTCCTTTTATTTTTTGTTAATGCTTTTTCATCCGTTCCTGTTTACACATCCCAGCTGACATTGTAAAAGCATCCAAACCTAACGGCGGAGACAAATGACCATTTGGAATCCAACTCAAAAGTAAAGCGCCAGGGATCCCAGGAAATCGGAAATTTGCATGAAGCCTGAGTGATACACAACATTCTGCACGTCTTCCCAGTATATCCTAGAAGCAGCTGCTACAATGAACTGGGAATTTACGGAAAATACAGTGAAATCGATACCGGGGTCGGGGGCGGGGCGGGTAACAGGAGCGGGAAGAAAACGGGTTAACCGCACAAAATGCAGGTGTTTCTTTCAACAAAAATAAAGTTCTTTCTCTTTCAAACACATTTTTTTCCAAACAGGAGAAAAGCTCAGGAATAATAAATCTGTGGATCAGACTTGTAGGCCTGGGAGCATCACTGATGAAACAGATAACTAAAAAAAAAAAAAAAAAAAAAAAAAAAAAAAAAAAAAAAAATTATTTGAGGGGCGGGGAAGACGTCCTTCAAATTGACCAATCAGAGACTCGAACGGAACGGAAATCCCACCCTAATACGGCGGAATCACTTCCGGAAATTAACTCCGGCCTAGTCACGGGACCTGCCCACCAGCCAATCAGAGCGATTCTGTTCCCATATAAATACAGCGTCCAGCCTCCCACTCCACCGTACCGACTCCGCACCTCAGTCATGGCTCGAACCAAGCAGACGGCGCGCAAGTCCACGGGCGGGAAGGCGCCCCGCAAGCAGCTGGCCACCAAGGCGGCCCGCAAGAGCGCGCCGGCCACGGGCGGCGTGAAGAAGCCGCACCGCTACCGGCCCGGCACCGTGGCGCTGCGCGAGATCCGGCGCTACCAGAAGTCCACGGAGCTGCTGATCCGCAAGCTGCCGTTCCAGCGCCTGGTGCGCGAGATCGCGCAGGACTTCAAGACCGACCTGCGCTTCCAGAGCTCGGCCGTGATGGCGCTGCAGGAGGCGTGCGAGGCCTACCTGGTGGGGCTGTTCGAGGACACCAACCTGTGCGCCATCCACGCCAAGCGCGTCACCATCATGCCCAAGGACATCCAGCTGGCGCGCCGCATCCGCGGGGAGAGGGCGTGAGCTCCACCCCACCCACTCACCCCGACACCCAAAGGCTCTTTTCAGAGCCACCTACTGTTTCAATGGAAGAGCTGTGGGCCAAAAGGAGACATCCCCAAACGACACTGCAGGGCAGGGTGGGTAAGAGCTGCGCCAGCTGCGTGGGCGTGGTGCTGTGGCTCTCCGCCCCCCTACTCTCCACCCGAGGGCACGCCAGTTGACTCTGCGGCAGTTTGAGTTGCATTTACAGCCACGTCTTGGGAGCAGCAGCTCCAGCAGAGTGCGTGGCTCTGCTGTCAGTGATAGAGCTGGGGACGCTGCTATTGTACCAAATGGGGCCTGGGATTATAAAATTCTTATTAGGAGTTAAGGGCCTGTTGCAGCAAACTGGTGCACACTCATTATGCAGAAATTTACCCGATGAAGTTTAATAACTCCCTCTTGCTGCAATTCCTCAACCAGTGAGGCAGCATGTACATGGGATAACGTAGCACAGGGCTATCTACTAGTACACACCCACAGGAGCGCATTTAAACAGGTGAGGAGTGAATGAGGCCTGCACTGCAGTCTAGATGAGAGTATTTTGTCCAAGTCCATCGCCTGGTTATTGTGTACGATGTAATCATTAGGGAAGATTGGGTCAGTCGACGATCTGAAACTAACAAATCAGTGTTTGCTTTTCATATAAACAGCAGGGAGGGTTGGCTTTGTTCTGGCCGTGCTCGTGGTGGTATATCCGTTTGGCTGAGGTTT
The DNA here is from genome assembly GCA_025583905.1 of Ia io. NCBI lineage: Eukaryota > Metazoa > Chordata > Mammalia > Chiroptera > Vespertilionidae > Ia > Ia io. The sequence goes on from JAJQQW010000022.1 coordinate 44,065,351, forward strand.
GTTATATGTATGTCAGTACATTAATTTGTAGGTATTGCCTATACCTTAAAAGTAAACTGCATTTCAAAAACTGATGTTTGTAATCTCAAATTTCCTAATGGGTTCTTGGCTGTTAATCCATGCTGTTTAGGACAGCGTGCTTAGCTTGGCACGTCATAAGTGTAGATGGTAAGGGACAAACACCAAAGACCCAAAATGGCATTACTGGTGCTAAAAGCCCAAGACACGGAACCCAGACTTAATACCTGCTCTAATTGCAGTTTCAACCTCTCCCAGAAACATACATAACCAGTGTGGAATTTTCTGGTCAAGCACCAGTAAGGTGATTCTGCTCAGTTTGTGTTTCTAAACCAGTTTTAACTGCAAGACAAGCATTTCAATCACCTAATGCCAATGCTCCCTACTGAGGCAGTCCTAGATGTGCTTTGTAAACTGTTAAGATGACAGAGGTATGTATAGTCACTTTGACCACTCAGTGAATGACTAATTCCCTCCATAGTTCTTACTCCGTGTCCCTCTTCATCAAAAGCCTACCTCTCATTCTGGTTATTAAAGACCTTACAGCTGTTTTCCCATATTCCCTACTCCATGCAGTCTCTTTCCAAAAAGATTCTTTTGAGTAACAACTTGACATTCTCCCATTTACCCAGGTATTCTGTCTCAAGTAGAAAGTAGGAAGAAATTATGAGATGCAGCTGTCACTGGGGAAATTTTGAACTGGTTAGAAGACACCTGCTACGGGCTACATTCTTTTTAAAAAAATAAGGTAGTAAAAATTAAATTATAATCCAATGGGGGGTGTTATAAACAAAGAGTAAGGTGGAGACATTCCAGCAAGATACTGTGCCCCCAGGAGATGGGCTTAGGGACTCAGGACTCCTTTTGTTCTGTAGACTCTATGGGTGTTAAGTACTTGATGCATACAGGTTAGAAAGCAACATTAAAACGTACCCAGAGTGTATTTGAGCTTGTAAAATAATGCGTTTCATTAATAATACATCAAACAACAAGGAGCAGCAAGGAATATAATTTTCAAAAATTTAGCGTAAATTTTATTTCCAAGATATTTGCAATCACTGCAGAGTGGTACAAAAGCATCAGTGACTGCCCTGTTGAAGTCACAGGTGCTGCAAAATCCATGATTAGTTGCCTACACACAAAATTGAAAGAGATGCTAAATTGCATTGAGAGTTCCTGGGGGTGGGGGGTTTCCCCCATCCAGGTTTACACCACCAAATGTTCTGTAGAACTCGATTGTCAGATTTGCCAGTAAAATTAAGTGAACTTCCCTGAAATAATAAAAGCTCAGTCCCAGAGATGAAGTGGAAATGGTGAGACAAGGGAACCTCTTCTTCCAGGAGTCCATGTTGTGTGACCTGGCCACCCCTAATCCAGGAGCTCTCCGCCAACTACACTTCCCTGCCTTCCAAAACGTTTTCGTTTTGTTTACCCTCCAATTCATTGCCTGCTCAGGAGACTATGGCTCCCTAGGTCTTCGCCACCGTCTGCGGGGGAGAAATCCGGCTGAGGGCCACTTACAACACCCCAGAAGAGGGTGACTTCCTCGTTCACTGTCCCTCAGCCTCAGGGTGGCAGCTCAATTATGGGCAGAATAACAGTGGCTACTCTTCCCCAAAAAGAACTCCACTCACCTCAAAAGGAAAAAAAAATCCAAGGCTTTCAACTGCCTCACAATATACAAGGCTTAACATCGCAATCTCTAATGGGTACTTTCTCCCTCTGGAGCCCATGAGCGTCGAGTGCACGGGGACGTTCCGATTAGCTCTCAATAACCTCTGCAAGCCAATGAGAAAGTTTAGGAAACATACAGAAGCTTGATTAACCCTTTCCGCAGGTCGACTTGTCACATTAATTACAACTTTCCCCTCCTAACGCGTCTGGGCGCGGGAAGCAGGGCGGTAAGACTCCAAGGCGCCCCCTACAGCTGGCGGACCGCAGCGACCGGGCAGTTTCACCGCGCAGCGCGGTGTCCAGACCAATATCTAGTCCAGGCTGTGCGGCAGCCCGAGACCGAGCGCCGCAAGGTCAAGTGAGCAGGCTAAGACCACTACCCCTGGCCCCTGGGGCCAAAGGCTCTCCCCAGAGCCACCAGATTTCCCGAAAACGACTCCTCGCTTCTAGGAACCCCACAGCGCTCATGCCACCACCACGCCCAGCACCCCCGCACCCCACCTCCCCAGTGCACCGGATTCACTTAAAGGAAAACACCCAGTTATGTAGCCACTTCAGCTCTTTCTCCTGAAATCAGTGGGTGGCTCTGAAAAGAGCCTTTTGAGGTTTTCAAAGCAGAACCTGCCGCGGTAGCTTCACTTCTTCTTAGGCGCCGCCTTCTTGGCCTTCGTAGCCTTGGCCTTGGCAGCTGGCGGCTTGGCCGCCTTGGGCTTGGCGGCTTTGGCCTTGGCTGGGCTCTTCGCCGGCTTCTTGGGCTTGGCGGCCTTCACCTTCTTGGGGCTCTTGGCCGCCTTCTTGACCCCCGCCGCCGCCGCCGGCTTCTTGGCCTTCTTTGGGGTCTTCTTGGCGCTCTTCTTGGGGGTGGCTGTCCCCGCGGCCTTCTTGGTCTTCTTGGCCGCCCCCGCGGCCTTCTTGGCCTTGGCCGCGCCCGCCTTCTTGGCCTTGGGCTTGGCCTCGCCGGAGGCCGCCTTCTTGTTGAGCTTGAAGGAGCCCGAGGCGCCGGTGCCCTTGGTCTGCAGCAGGGTGCCCTTGCTCACCAGGCTCTTGAGGCCCAGCTTGATGCGGCTGTTGTTCTTGTCCACGTCGTAGCCCGCGGCCGCCAGCGCCTTCTTGAGCGCGGCCAGCGACACGCCGCTGCGCTCCTTGGAGGCGGCGACCGCCTTGGTGATGAGCTCGGACACGGGCGGCCCGGACGCCTTGCGCTTGGCCGCGGCTGCGCCCGTCTTCTTCGCCTTCTTCTTCACAGGTGTCTTCTCCGCAGGGGCGGGAGCGGCAGGAGCCAGGGGAGCGGTCTCCGACATGTTTCACTTTTGCCCGGAAGGACAACAGGAGACTTGAACTGTCAGAGCAGCGTGGCCCGGCGCGGGCGGCGGGGGTTTATATAGCGAGGCGCTGGGTGGTGATTGGCTGGCGGCTCCGTGCGCCGCGCTACCCAGCCGGCTCCTCCGCTCCGCCGGGCTGCTGTGTTTCTTGCCCCTTAAAAAAGGAGAAAAATATAAGAAATCTGTGCACGAAATCATGAGGGATTTGGGGGAAACGGGTCCGAGAGCCTTCAGGCTTCCTTCCTGCCTTCTCCGGCGCGCCTAGCTCCGCCGCCGGCCCCCTGAAACTTTCCCGATTCCCCCAACTCTCTGGAAAACTTCGGTCAAACGGAGACAACTTTCCGATTTTCCTTAAAAATACTACTTCCCTCCGTTTCCTTTGCAAATATTTCTTGCAGAACATAGTTCTTCACATTCTTGTCTTTGCAACTTTGTGCACGTGAGCGGATCTGTACTCAACTGTACCCAGAAAATCGTATTTTTCGCGAGAGCAATAGCACAGCTCGCCAGCGAGTGGTTCGCCCTGAGCCCTGGGAATTGGCAGTGGGGGAGAGAATTCAAAGCACACGATGGACAACGACCTATATGAGAAAAAAATCTTGGTTTGATTTTTTTTTTTTAAGTATTGGAGCGACCAGTGTGTACACTGGGTTTGATCCCATTGTTTTTGATTTAACCATTTTTAGGAGGGACTGAGGGCAAGACTGCTCCGTGCATGTGTGTTTTTTAAATAACCAGCTCTACCAGTAACTAGCTATCCATCTTCTCTTAAAAGGTAGCCCACTTGATTTTTCAGACCTAGAGTGGGCATCGGCGGTCACCCACCCTACCTACCCACAAAGGGGGTGCGTCTCAAAGCAGCAGATGGGCAGGTGCACCTCAGTTTACCAGCTGCGAGCAGGAGAGCCCTGCGCATCACGTGTTTTCCATCCAATTCCCCTTAACATTGTAAAGGCCTTCATGACAGACACCCTGTCCCCCAGGTTGGTCCCCCAGTACTGAGCATGGGGCTTTGAACGTATTTCCTATATTCCGAGATGACATTCGAAACACAAAATGCATTTGACCTTTGTTAGCATTGCAAGTCGGGACCCAGAGGATTAGAAAGAAGCGTTGCTCATTGAAATCAGCGCAGGAGCCCTAGCTGGTAGCTGGGTGGTTAGAGCGTCTGCCTGCGGACTGAAGGGTCTCGGGCAGGGGTCCTCAAACTTTTTAAACAGGGGGCCAGTTCTCTGTCCCTCAGACCGTGGGAGGGCCAGACTATAGTTTTAAAAAAAAAAAAAAAAAACTATGAACAAATTCCTATGCACACTGCACATATCTTATTTTGAAGTAAAAATACAAAACGGCACAAACACCCGCATGTGGCCCGTGGGCCGTAGTTTGAGGACACCTGGCTCGGGTTCCCGTGAAGGGCACGTACCTGGATTGCTGGCCCAATCCCAGGCCAGGCTGGGGCGAGAATGGGAGGCAACCCATAGATGGGTCTCTCTCACATGGATGTTTCTGTGTGTCTCTCCCGCTCCCTTCCTGAAATTCAGTGGTGGCGGGGGTGGGGAGTGAGGATTAATACAGCACTGCATGAATTTTCCGTATTTCACCCGGGGCCTTTTTACTAACAAAGTATGAACCAGACGGTCACGGCCTGAGTCTGCCTGGCATTCCACCTCATGATGAAATAAATAACCAAGAAAAGTATCGGGGTGTTATGTTTCTTCTAAGAAATCCCCCTATCTCCAAAAATCTGGTCATTCTGGCCTAGATTCTATGTGATTTGAGAGCTTTCTCATATAAATCCAAGACAAAATATTCCACTTTAAAGTTGCCACAGTTAGTTTCATAAAAATCACTTGGCTTGATTTTAAATAGTCATTGATTGGCAAGCACTGATTGGTACCAAGTCTCTGGTACTTGAAACCATGTTATACAAACACTGTGTACAAACTGGGAGGCTTATAGGCTTGGGTCCTGGGCACTCTCAGTCTCCCGAGGCAGGAATTTTAAGGGTGTCTAGAGGAAGGGGTTGTTACCTTCGACAGCATCATTGCCAATAGCTATTACCACAAACATTAATGTTTGGGTCTTCAAAGCAGGAACGCCCGAGGCCGACAGTGATAAGGGATGATAAACGTACTGGGTCATCTGGATACAAGATGAGCTGAGCCCCAAAATGGCGCCAGCACCCAGGGATGGGGAGTCAGAGGTTTTACCGTGAAGCACTCTAGGCGGGCTTGTTCTGGGCAGAGAATTCCTGGGCGGATCTGAATCTTGGGGAAATTTGGAGGGGGGAGATAATGGTCTTAGCAATTGGCATGTGGTCTTATCGAAAGGAAATGCAGGTTGTGACGTGGCCTAAAGGTCAGTTCCCAGGGGAGGGGATCTCGATACGATTATTTGATCAGACCTAACCATTAAATAGTCCCTTTTCCTATTCAATCTAGAGCTCAATATTGTCTACACCTAACAATACCATTAAAACTCAGATTTTTAAAAGTATCCTATTTGGGTCTTCATTGTAGTCGTCCTATCAGTTGTTGAAAATGGTTGGAATTGTTCTCTAAGTTACATATGCTTGATATAAGATAAGTGAAAAGTATTTTCTACAGCAGAAGTCCCCATTTCATTCATGGGCAACTCTCCCTGGAGCCGTGGTTATTTAGGTCAAGAATAAGCGAGAAGACACTGGGATGGAGGGCCTTTTCCTTCATTGTTTGTAGCTGATCCCTGCCTGGAGGGCAATCACTGAGACCATTGCTTTCACTGGAAGAGCTTCCCCAGGTGTGCACAGGAGGGTGGGACCGCGCTTGGAACAGTTCCTGTTATTGCTTGAGGCCAGGCTCGTCTCCTCCCTGGGACTGTATCCCTGGGGGGTGGGGAGTTCTTGAAAGCCGGATTATGTCCCAGGAGACTGTCAACTTGAAACCTTTTCCCTGTTATTTTGGTAGCCTACCAAAAAGTGGTGCTTTTAATCTTGAACCCTAGATCTGCATACATCTTAAAACAGTGGATTGTCCACAGTCCTGACGTGAACCATTTACTTTATAGACGTAAAAAGTCGCTGAGAGGAACGACAGGTAAGTGATGGATATCTCACCTGTGACTTCACGTGTTCTCTCCATTGTAGTGTGACACCCCCTCTCACCGCCGTGAATGATGGTGAGAGGTACAGGTGGTGCTCGGGGGCTGTGCTGAAGTGTTCCAAAGTCAGTGAACTGCAAAGGCTTGAGGGCAAAAGTGGCTGCGTTGAACAAATACCAAAAAAGGGCAAAGAAAAGATAAGGCTGTAGAGCAGATAGGGCTTTGCGTTAGAATAAAATGTGTTCGGAGGAGCCCTGAGAATTCACATCTATTTGAATTTCCTATCAGATCGTCTCCTCTGAGGACACTCTCCCAAGTGAAACTCCCCTCCAAGCACAACTATGTCTTATTAATGTTATTTCCTCAAACGGGCTCCTCTCTCAAACGAAGTTTCCTTCTTGCAGGTCTCTGTAGCTGTAGTATCTGGTACACTCAGAAGTTGGCTAATTTCTAGCGGACCTCAAAAATACTCCAATCTCAGGTGCCCACCACCTTCCCTCTCCCAGTCTGCACTAGTTCAGAAGAAATTCTCTATCACAGAACAGCCCAACAGAGCTTATGGTGATGATGTAGCTATATTAATAGGTGGCCACTACCTATATGTAGTTAGTAGGCCTTGCCTGTGGCTCAGTAACTGAAGAAATTAATTTTTAGTTTTATGTAAGTTTAATTAATTTAAAAAAATATTTATTGATTTTGTGAGAGAGAGGAAGGGAGAGAGAACAGGAAAACAACAATTTGTTGTTCCACTTTATTCATTCATTGGTTGCTTCCTGTATGTGCCCTGGCTGGGTAACTCAGTGGTAAGAGCAGCGTCCCATTGTCCCAATACACCAAGGTTGTGGGTTTGATCCCAGTCAGGGCAGTTTAATGACTTTAAATTTAGATAAGCACACGTGGCTAGTGCCTGGTGTAGGGCAACAGGGCCTTCAGCACATCTTCAGGATTGAATACACGTACCACCCACTTGGAGATCTTGTTAAAAAGGCATCTATCTGTTCAGTATAGAGGCTGGGCCTGGGCCTGAAATTCTCTAAGTCTGACAAGCTCCCAGGTGAAGCTAATGTTGTGATCCCACAACTGCTCCACCCATCACGACCAGTGCGAGGCCGAGAGCACCGGGCCGGGAGCACGGAGAGGCCGGGAGCACGAGGAGGCCAAGAGCACGGGGAGGCCAAGAGCACGGGGAGGCCGGGAGCACGGGGAGGCCAAGAGCACGGGGAGGCCGGGAGCACGGGGAGGCTGGGAGCACGAGGAGGCCAAGAGCACGGGGAGGCCGGGAGCACGGGGAGGCCAAGAGCACGAGGAGGCCGGGAGCACGGGGAGGCCGGGAGCACGGGGAGGCCGGGAGCACGGGGAGGCTGGGAGCACGAGGAGGCCGGGAGCACGGGGAGCTGGTTCAGGCTGACCCGCTCCTGAGCTCCCTTTTCTCTGCTCCTTGCAGAACCAATCTGTCCGCCTGTCAATCGATCACCGCGTCTTGTTTTGTGATGTCTCACCAAGGAGAGGGTGGCGATCTCAGGGCGGAAGTCTGCGGCTGGAGGAAATGGCTCACCTTCTGGCTGCGTCTGTGGGAAGCCCCGCGGAGAAGGGGTGTTTGCGCGTCGCCCCCTGGTCCACGGAAGGCGCTCCGTGTGGCTGTGCTGGCTTTGCCTGTCATCTGCGTATAGAACATCACGTCGGTTATTCTTTTCACTTGGACAGGACTGCGCAGTGTTCATTAGGGTCATTTTTGTTCGTTCTGTTACTTTCCAAACTCTTATTCCACACAGCGCACCTCCACTTCTTTACTGGCACCGCATAGACCAGCGGTCGGTAGCGAGGGCACACAAGGCCAGGGTCACAGACTTGTTCTAACCCCAAAAGCACGCTCCAAGTCTGGATTTCTCCCTTAAGAAAAATAATAATAATAATAATAATAATAATAATAATAATAATAATAATGATGCCTTCTTTTCCTCCACTACCCTCCCTTCCCCCGCAAGGATTATTCCTTTTCGCGGCGCAAATAGTGCTTCACAAATGGGAGCAAAGAGTGGAGATCCCATGAACGTGGGCCCCCCTTCCGGGAGCTCCCCCTTAGCACGGCTGCACGCCATGTACATCGCTGTGCTCCGCAGACGCGGCCGTCCCACGTGCGGCCACGTTCCCTAAGAATTGCCAGGGTTGTCAGACCCATGCCAACTGCTTCGCCTTTAGAAAATGACTTCGTGCTGGTATCTCTCCCTTTGGCAGAAAAGGGCGGCGTTATCGCCTCCTTCTTAGAAAGGGTCTCAGTGGCCAGGACACGTGTACAAGGCCAGTCCCTGCGACTGCGCACAGCGCCGGCCCTGAGGCCACAGGAACCCGGACTCCGCACCCCGAGCGGCAGCAGGAACGAGTCAGCGGCGGCGCGCGTTTCCCCGCCCCCTGCGCGCCCCGCTTCCTGCGGCGCCCGCTGCAGGGATATATAAGGGGCTGCGGCCGGCGCTCGGGCACAGCGTTGTGATCCGCGTTCTTTCCTCACCATGTCCGGTCGCGGCAAAGGCGGGAAGGGCCTGGGCAAGGGCGGCGCCAAGCGCCACCGCAAGGTGCTGCGCGACAACATCCAGGGCATCACCAAGCCCGCCATCCGGCGCCTGGCGCGGCGCGGCGGCGTCAAGCGCATCTCCGGGCTCATCTACGAGGAGACGCGCGGGGTGCTCAAGGTGTTCCTGGAGAACGTGATCCGCGACGCCGTCACCTACACGGAGCACGCCAAGCGCAAGACGGTCACGGCCATGGACGTGGTGTACGCGCTCAAGCGCCAGGGCCGCACCCTCTACGGCTTCGGCGGCTGAGCCCGTCTCCCCGCCCCGTCGCCCCCCAAAGGCCCTTTTCAGGGCCGCCCACCTGGTCGCACGAAGGGCTGTGAGCCACCACCGAGGTAACTTGTCGGTGTGGTGCTGTAGTTGAAATGTATTTGTTAAATTCAGAGAGGAAGGGAAATAGAAACGCCAATGAGAACCATTGATCTGCCTGCCCCCTGCGCTCCCCACACGGGGGGAGAAGCCCCCAACCCGGGATGTGCCCCGGACTCTGACCTCCTGGCTCATAGGTCGACTCAGCCACAACTTTTAATAAAGAGTCCTTGGCAAACTCGGGCGGTTTTGTTTTGGGGGCCATTTGGGGTGATCCTGGCTTAAGATGGCGCCTCTCAAATGACCCCAAAGAACAAGGCAAGTTGGGGCCCTCGCGCTAGGGAACTCCCCGGTAGGCTCCCCACTTGAGCAAATTGCCTAGAATGGCAGCCGTTCCCTGGTTTGATGTGACTGACTTGTTTCATTGTATTCCCGGAGCACGAACATTCACTTTCCCTGAAGGTTCCCCAGACGGGGCACCTGGCGTCCTGTAGGGGGCGCCGGGACTTAACTCACCGCCCTGCAGGAAACCACCGAAGCTGTGGGTAGAGCTAGGCTGGTAAATGCAAAAATCATAGCTGCAAAAGGACATTTCTGCCTAACTGCATTCCTGGGAACGTGAACTCTAGCGTGACGCGGGACATTGCTCATCTGGCTGCTTCATTTCCAAAATTTTGACCATTTTAAACGCTCCTTAATGTGTTCAACCTACCGCCTCCCCACCTGTAGCCCTGAGTGTGACCTTTATTTTTCTAGGCAGAAGGAGCCTTTGGGCCACTCCCTGCGCCCCCTCCCACCTGCGACCCAAATCCTTCCCCTCCCTGCGGACTTCCATTTGTGCCCCTTAAACCCACAGTGAAAACACAGCATTATGGGGACAGCGCCCATCTGTGCCTGCTGCGTGTTAGGGGGGTTGATCAGGGAGGCACCTTCCACTGGCAATACCGTGGCTGGACATTAAGTTCGTTGGTGAACCTGTTCTACCTACAGTGACAAGCCAGGGTTCATGGTCTCTCTCCTGGCTCCTCCTCCTCCATGTGTGTAGTTTCCCGTCTTCCCTTCGGCGTTCTTGGCTGATCTCATAATCAAATTCCCAGAAGACAGAATAACAGGAGAAAATCAGCTTTTATGTTGTACATACAAGAGCTCCAAAGAGTGAATATAAGACCCAAAGGCCGTTGAGGATTGTCTGCCATCCTGAGCTGAGGGATGAGGGGGAGGGGGCCTGGGGCTGCAAAGGGGAGGGGGGACTCCCAGGAAGGAAAGAGCACATGTTTGGTTCTCAGGGGGTTGCCCTGTCCTACACAAAGGTCATCCAGGGGTCATCCAGGTCAACGTTAACTCTGCTCATAGCTCCCTTTCTGGGACAGGCCCGCTATCTAAATTCTTTTTTTAAATGATTTTGTTTTTTTAAATATATTTTTATTAAATATATTAAAGCTGCCATCGATGCTTTTCTCAGGAAATATACCACCAAACTTACCTCCACTATAGTTCTTTATGGCAGAGCAAATAACTAAACAGTACAAACCTGCTAGTTGATAAAATTACAGACATCTCCCATTTTCCCTCCCTTGACCCCCCTCTTCCCAGCCCCCAGCCCCACCCCCAGGTCTTCACCATGCTATTGCCCATGTCTAAATTCTTCTAGGCAGAGAAGTTTTTCCTGAGTCCTCTGGGTCTTTGCCTCAAGACCAAAATAATTCACATGACAAATAGCACATTTTGGAGCAGCCTATTCTGCTCCCCTTCAGTTTTATTTTTTAATATATTTTTATTGATTTCAGAGATGAAGGGAGAGAGAGAGAAACATCAGTGATGATAGAGAATCATTGATCAGCTGCCTCCTGCACACCCCAGACTGGGGATCGAGCCTGCAACCTGGGCATGTGCTCTGACCGGAAATCGAATTGTGACCTCCTGGTTCATAGGTGGATGCTCAACTTCTGAGCCACACTGGGGGGGACCCTTCAGTTTCATGTCAATTTAATTCTCAGGCCCAGCCAAGGACCCTGGAGGGTAGAGGTAAAATCTGACTTCCCTGCAAAGGCATCGGAACATGTAAGAAATGCCTCCCCACAACCACAGAAGGTAGTACGGAAAGCCCTGAGCCCTGTTCCCCGGGGTCTTTGCAGAAAAGAGGCCAGGCTCCCTGGGGCCAGACTCCCTGGCCTCACACCTGAGCTCCACTGTGGGCACAGACATCGTTTATACAGCCTGGGCCTCCGTGCCATTTCTTACATTGAGGTCATAATGCTGATGTCTCTCCGGGCTCCTTTGAGTATTAAATGAGCCTAATGTGTGCACACTTGTACCTTAGAACTGTCTGTGTCTCTTTTATTCAAGTAGCACAGACAGAAGAGGAGACGGAAATATCCGACGATCTTCTCTAAGGGCCGAACACCATGCAATGAATGACTCGTTACCCGTTCCTCACCTTTCGGGTGGAAAATACATTATGCCGCCTTGGCAGGCCCTCCCCACCTTTATCTGGAGACCAGATGTGGGAGAAAGGACACTCCTGGATGTCTGTCCCCACCTGGCCCTGTCCATCCGGTGTCAATGGATCTGCCGATTCCGTATTTCCTCCACAATCAGAGAAAGGTCCATTAGCAGAGTGACCAGGCAGCAGTTCTTAAGCCATCAATACTTTTCTCAGGAAATATACCACCAAACTTACCTCCACTATAGTTCTTTATGGCAGAGCAAATAACTATACAGTACAAACCTGCTAGTTTGAATTCTGGGACACCATTACTATATGAAAACACCAAACTGTATCTTAAATATATACTGTTTTTCAATCATTTGCCTGCCACAAGTGTCTATAGACCAACTTTACAATCATTTTTCGTGAGAATTTTCAACTGAAATTATTCAAGAACATCCAAATCATAATATGTTTATCTTTATAATATTCATTGCAAATTGATTTCTTAAATTCAAAATATCGTGGCATGTGGGGATGGTTTCCATTTTGGACGCATGGCAGTTAACCGGTTAAAATACATTTTTTATTGTTAATAATATTACAGATATCTCACATCGCCCCCTTTACCCTCTCCTCCCAGCCCCTACCTGTCCATGGGCTGTGCTTATAAGTATACAAGTTCTTTGTTTTCTCTCTTTTCGGGAAGAGATAAACCAAGTCTATACTGTTTTATGCAGACAGAATTTTCCCAGATGGCGGGCAGGACTTGTGCACATGATAAACTCCAGTCTCTGTTAAAAACAGTCGTCTCTGCCTTTGTTCTGCCTCTTTCTCGTCCTCCTGCGTTGTGGGATCTTTGTTCATCCGTCCTCACCTGCTACATACAGCTTCTCCACCTGGCGGGTCAATGTTGGCATCATTTGCCGAATAAACTAACTGGGATAAAGGATATTGAGATTTAAAACCAAAAAGCAATAGTCGTCTATAAAAATGTAAAATTATATTTTTCTCAAGCATTAAATAAAAATACAAATTATTTAGTTGGCTGACTTACCAATATAACATACTTTTAAAAAATCTTTATAAACATATTGTAGTGTTTGAATGGTCCACAATAAAAAAGGAGGAAAGAAATCTTCCTGCACAAGCGGGCAAGAGCCGCAGCAGGAAGAGGTGGAGGCGGGGGGGGCGGGGGGCGGAGAACCTGCGGCCGCTGGAGGGCGCCCCTCGCTCACAGGTGGACGGCGAGCGCCCCCGGCGCCAGGTTAGACCCGCGGGTTAGAAGCCGGGCCCTGGGTCTCCTCGGCGCTGACCCACCAGCAGCCTGGCCTCGGGCTGAGGGCGGGCGGCCGGAGAACGGAGGTCGGCCTGTCCGTTAGTGACACGGAAACTAGGAACTGAGGCCCGGCGCCGGCCATTGTTCCTTTAATCGTCTGGTTCCCGCGGGCGGCGGTGCACTCCCGGCTGCTAGTTCATTGACGTTTATTTAACCCGCCACCCCCGCCCCCACCCGCACCGCCACCCCCACCCCCCCCCACCCTCACCCCCACCCCCCACCCGCACCCCCATCCCCCACCCTCACCCCAGCCCTCACCCACACCGCCACCGCCACCCCCCACCCTCACCCCCCACCCTCACCCCCGCCCCCACCCGCACCCCCATCCCCCCCACCCGCACCCCCATCCCCCACCCCCGCCCCCACACCCACCCCCACCCTCACCCCCACCCCCACCCTCACCCCAGCCCTCACCCACACCGCCACCGCCACCCCCCACCCTCACCCCCCACCCTCACCCCCGCCCCCACCCGCACCCCCACCCCCCACCCGCACCCTCATCCCCGCCCCCACCCCCACCCCCACCGCCACCCTCACCCCCGCCCCCACCCTCACCCCCACCCTCACCCCCCACCCTCACCCCAGCCCTCACCCCCACCCCCACCCCCATCCCCACCGCCACCCCCCACCCTCACCCCCGCCCCCACCCGCACCCCCATCCCCCACCCGCACCCCCATCCCCCACCCCCGCCCCCACCCGCACCCCCATCCCCCACCCCACCCCCATCCCCCACCCCCGCCCCCACCCCCACCCCCATCCCCCACCCCCACCCCCACCCCGGCCCGTAACTGCTCCTTTCCCGAGGGGATGCGGGCGGGCGGGGTCCCTGCGGGGAGAGAGCTGGGGACCCCACGGCTGTCTCTCCTCCACTTAGGGTTCAGGACTTGCAGGGACCCCCCCCCACCCGCCCGTTTACTTTCTCCTTCCCGCCTGTGCCCGCGCCCCCGCCCGAGTCCCCGCTCCCTCCCGACGGGCGCGGGCGCCGCCGCCCCTGGGTCCCGGCGCTCAGACTGGCGGAGGCCGCTCGCGGAGGGGCCGCCATTGGGCCTCAAGTTCCCGCTAAAGGTTAAGGCCCCGCTGACATCAAACACGAGGAAACGTGTCCACGGCCACACGAGCACGAGAGGGAGTGGGCGGCCCTGAGAAGGGCCTTCGGGGGGGGAAGACAAGGCGGGTGGAGACGGGGGACTTGGCCCTCCTGGCCCCGCGCTCAGGCCGCGTCTCGGCGGGGAGCTGGGGGAGGAGAGAGGGGAGGGGGGAGGAGGGTGAGCGGAGGGAGGTTAGGAGGAGGGAGGGGGGAGGGGGGAGGAGGGAGGGGGAGGGGGGAGGAGGGAGGGCGGGAGGGTGAGGGCGGGAGGTTGAGCGGAGGGAGGTTGGGAGGAGGGAGGGGGAGGGGGGAGGAGGGCGGGAGGCTGAGCGGAGGGAGGTTGGGAGGAGGGGGGGGGAGGGGGAGGGAGGGGGGGGGGGGGGGAGGAGGGCGGGAGGCTGAGCGGAGGGAGGTTAGGAGGAGGGAGAGGGGGGGGAGGGAGGAGGGAGGGGGGGAGGGGGAGGGGAGGCTGAGCGGAGGGAGGTTGGGAGGAGGGAGAGGGAGGGGGAGGGGGAGGAGGAGGGGGGGAGGGAGGGGGGGAGGGAGGAGGGGGAGGGGGAGGGGGAGGAGGGCGGGAGGCTGAGGGGGGGAGGGAGGGAGGGAGGAGGGAGGGGGAGGGGGAGGAGGAGGGAGGGGGAGGGGGGAGGAGGGCGGGAGGCTGAGCGGAGGGAGGTTAGGAGGAGGGAGGGGGAGGGGGAGGCAGAGCCTGTGGCCGCGCGGGGGAGCCCTCCTCCTCGGATGCACAGCGAGGCCTCCAGGCTGTTCGGCCCCGAGTCAGAGCGCCGGCCATTGAGGGGGAAAGTGACTCACAAGCTGCCGGGCCTCGGGCTCAGGGAGGGTCCGGACTGAGAACCGCCCGTTTAGATCCATTGGAACCGAAGCCCACGGGGCTGGAGGGGTGACGGCGCGGTGCCCGGGAGGAAGGGGTGGGGGGGCCCAAAGTGCGCAGACCATGCCAAGACGGTGTGGCTCGGTGGATAGAGCGTCGGCCTGCGGACTGAAAGGTCCCGGGTTCGATTCCGGTCAAGGGCATGTCCCTCGGTTGCGGGCACATCCCCGGTGGGGGGTGTGCAGGAGGCAGCTGATCCAGGTTTCTCTCTCATCGATGTTTCTAACTCTATCCCTCTCTTCCTCTGTAAAAAAATCAATAAAATATATTTTTTTAAAAAAACAAAGTGCGCAGACCTACCTGCCGGCCCAGATCCAACACACAACCAAGTTTTACTGGGAATTTTTTAACCGATCAGAGCTCCTGTGGGCAGGAGGGTGCAGCCTCACATGCTCGCAACTTGTGCTTCCCTGGGACTCGCAGCAACAAGCGAAGCAGCCGGAGGGCTTCCGGGCGCCGCTCCTCCCCAAACAGCCCCGGAACGCGGGGCTCGGCCAAAGGGCAGCTCCAGGGAACGGCCCCCGGTTAGGGATGGGGGAGCGCTCCTATGTACCAACTCCGCCTGTTTCCCCGAAACGAAGCACGAAAATCCGCGCTCAGCCCTTCCGAGAGGGGGTGGGCGGCCCTGAAAAGGGCCTTTGGGGGGAGACGGGGCGGGGAGACGGGCTCAGCCGCCGAAGCCGTAGAGGGTGCGGCCCTGGCGCTTGAGCGCGTACACCACGTCCATGGCCGTGACCGTCTTGCGCTTGGCGTGCTCCGTGTAGGTGACGGCGTCGCGGATCACGTTCTCCAGGAACACCTTGAGCACCCCGCGCGTCTCCTCGTAGATGAGCCCGGAGATGCGCTTGACGCCGCCGCGCCGCGCCAGGCGCCGGATGGCGGGCTTGGTGATGCCCTGGATGTTGTCGCGCAGCACCTTGCGGTGGCGCTTGGCGCCGCCCTTGCCCAGGCCCTTCCCGCCTTTGCCGCGTCCGGACATGGTGGCAGAGTGACCTCAGAGGCGTTCGTCCCCGCGCCGGCGGCTGCAGCCCCTTAAGTAACGAGGGGGCGGACCTCATTGGAGCAGAAAGACCGGAAGAGGCGGGAAACCACGCGAGTCCCCGCCCCCGCGGCTGGAGCCTCAGGCGTGCGCGGGGGAGGCTTTCTGATGTTTAGAAAGTAAATTCTGAACTGGAGTGTCTGCCCTGCACACGAAAGAAATCAATAAGCTTAAAGGTTTATCCATCCACGGGCATTCCAGGAAAACTCCCACACTGGAGGGAAACAAGCTCAAACCCCCCAAAACAAAGGAGTTTGGTAAAAGGTGCCAAGCAACCCACCCGCGTGGGCTCTGGAATCCACGGGCGGCCGCTCTCGGCGGTGATGGGCCTGTTGGTTAAACTGGGTCTGGGTGGCCTTCACACAAAGGAAAACACTGTCAGTCAGCAGTTAAGTTATTGTAAGAAACAATGCCTGGCTTATAGTTCTTTGACAAAACTCATGTCTCCCAGACTTCTGTTTTTAAGACAGAATATTTGTGATACAGGCAGGACTATAAAGCACATGCAGAATTTCCAGCATAAGAGGAGCATGGACCGTGTGCTTCCACTTAAACAAATGGAGCTCATCCGTGTAACCAGGGAGGGGTCCCAGAGGGAAAGAATGTGGGTGCCAGGGGCCCGCGCCCTGTTCCGCGTGAGACAGAGGGTGGAGGGGTGCTCGCCCTTTCCTGGGGCAGGTTCATCCCGTTCCAGGAAAGCTGTCAAACACGCTGAAGTTAGGGAAGGGGATGGTATGCGAGTGACAGTAATAAAAATGCAGCCCTTTCTAGAGGTTTGCATCATCTTTAAAAATTGCTGAGCTAATGCATGAGAGCGTTAAGATATAAATGATGGGGACCCTTTCCCCCTCCCTGCGTGGGAGTCCATTCTGTGGGAATCTTTCCCTCTCCCCGCCCATGTGGGGGTCTGTACTTGTTCTTCAATAAATCTCCACCTTTGCTATATTTAAAAAAAAAAGATATAAATGATGCCCTTACAACAGAATATTCAAAGCAAGAGATGGTTGTTACTGTGTAAAAAACACAGAGTAAATTTGAAAATCTAATTGGTTTATTACTCAATTCATGAGTCAGGCAGCACCCCGCTTACTACTCGAAAGGTGCTCGGAGGGGTGGTACCAAATGGAAATTTTTTATAGGAGCAAGGATGGGGCAGGAGAGCTATTAACAAAAGAAACAAAAGCATGTCTCTTGGGCCCAGGCATCTTTTGTTTGGGGGAAGAGAATGAGAGGACTTTTATCATGCAGATCGCTCCTCCCTAGGCAGCGGCTCCCAACCTTTCCTTGGCCACGCCCCACTTAAGCATCTCTAAAATCCTAATGCCCTCGGCCCCCTCCCACACACATATACTTATTATTCAAAAAGTGCACTCCTATTCACATGGAGGAAGCCTAAAAGGCCATGGACTTGGTCTAAACAAGCTTCCAAAGAACATGGCATCCATGAAAGAGAAAAAAATAAAAGAACGAAAGGACTGTTTGGAGTACTGAGGAAGAAATCACAAAGAAATTGTTTAAAATAATAATAATAATATGAAGTGATATGAAAAAATAGCAAATAAATTTTTGAAGCAGAACTGAAATGCATAAATAGGCCAGAATATATATTTATGTACTATATATGAGGCCCCTAGAACCATAAAAAATGCAAAAAAATCACTGTTAATAACTCATTCTCCAATGCTCCCCACCCCGCCGTGGGGTGGGTGCCCCAATTTGGGAACCACTTCTCTAAGGGGGTGGAGAGGGCCCAGGTGACTGATTCCCTTACTGGTGCTTCAACAGAAAATTCCCCACTGGTTGATTAAAATTATGTTTCAAGGAGAGGCTGAAACTGCAGTTTGATCAGGTGTTAAATCTAGGTTTGGAACCCGGTGTTTAGCTTGAGCAACAACTGCATTTTTTTCTCCTAATATCATACAGTTAGGCTGTCCCAAGCACACTGTCCTAAACACCATGGACCAACTCAGCCCAGTACCCTGTGAGGTTGGCGGGGCAGGGAACAGAGTCCAGGCCGGTCCAAAGGAGGTTTAATCTCGCACTCCCGGGCGAGGGCCACCGGTCCTGAGGGTAGGGCCGGGAAGTCGCGCTGGGCGGGAGCTGAGGCACTTTTTGTAAACAGCTGTTCAGTGAGGGCGGAGGGCCACGAGCTGAGGGTGAGCGGAATTTCAACGCGGGCAGGGGTTCCAGGAATGGAGCCAATATCTGCGCCACCATTTGCCTGGAGCACTGGTCGGTCACGGGTTCCAGGAAGGGACCAGCATTTCTGTCGCCATCTGTCTGGTGCACTAGTCTGTCATCTGCGTCACCATCAATTACATGCATCGGCTTCTGGAATTCCTCTGACCTAACAGACCCCACCA
Source organism: Ia io (assembly GCA_025583905.1). Classification (NCBI taxonomy): domain Eukaryota; kingdom Metazoa; phylum Chordata; class Mammalia; order Chiroptera; family Vespertilionidae; genus Ia; species Ia io. The sequence continues at coordinate 44,083,468 of JAJQQW010000022.1, forward strand.
GAACACTTGGCATTACAAATATCAAACATTGAAACTTGGCTTCCTTTTGAGGTCGGAGAAGCAATATCTCCAAAATGGCATACCAACATAAATGAACTAAATCTAAGCCAAATGGACATGTCACCACTGGAACAGCCAGAAGAAAAACAAACAAAAAACACCCTCTGTTGTTTATATGGGGAAAAAACACCCCACACATTTATTTGTTAAGCAAGCCATAGAATCCTAAGCAATACAAAGTAACAACTGCCAAAAAAAAAAAAAAAATTGGTACAGGTTTATCTTTTTTTACAATATTAATTTAAAATACAGTTCCTAAGCCCAGTTTCACCTAATGGAGACATCCTATATCGTAATATCGAAACCAGTCATTGACATTGGCTATTGACAACTAGACTACAGGCCTGATTCAGTCCTCACGGGTTTTGCATGCCCTCATTCGGCCATTGTGTAGATAGCCCCGTGCAGTCTTACGCCCTGTATCGTCATGTAACCACCACCATGATGTAGAAACACTTCCACCATCACCAAGGAACACCTTTTGTTCCCCCTCTGTAGTCCCATTCACCCACCTCGCCCATGCCCTGGAGCAATCACTAATTTGTTATCCATGTCTGGCTTTGCCATTTGGAGAATGCTGCGTGAAATGGAATCATACAATATGTAATCTTTGAAATAGTCTCTCCAGCCTGGCTGGTGTGGCTCAGTGGCTGAGCATCAACCTATGAGCCAGGAGGTCGCTGGTTCAATTCCGGTCCGGGCACATGCCCAGGTTGCGGGCTCGATCCCCAGTGGGGCTCCATCCCCAGTGTGCGGCGTGCAGGAGGATGGGTGATTCTCTCTCATCACTGATGTTTCTATCTCTCTCCCTTCCTCTCCAAAATCAATAAAAATATTTTTTTAAAGAAAAAAGTGAAATGGGCTCTTCCTTCCACTGAGCATTATGCCCTTGAGACCCAGCCATTTGCCAACAGCTTCCCTTGTGATTGCTGAGTGGGACCCAGTTGTATTGATGTATGAGAATGTGTGCTCTCAGTGTAAGAAACTTTCAAACCTGCACAGAATTTTTATGTTTATCTTGAGCCAAACTGAGAATTGCCAGGAAGCAACAGCCGAATAGATTAAGGAAATCGCTCTGGAAAAACGGTGGTTTTACCACTTATTTTATTCATCCAGAATCAAAGGGGGAGATGTGAGGTGGTTACATGAAATTCATTGGGATAGATTAGGGAGGTGGGAGAAAGCAAACCAGGGAAACCTCTGGAATTGGATACAAAGTAAAGGAAATAGACACATACTTCTTTGAAATTTGCGACTATAGGATAGAGAACAATTAACACCATAAAAATAAAGATGATGGGATTTGTGGTCGCTGCCTGTGGGGGGGTTACCCTGACATTCCAAAGGTGGGTTATCCTGGATGCAAAATGACAATAGACAGATTCAGTGAAGGTAAGAATTAACCTTTGTCAGGGAAGATACCAGCTGGGGCCCTGACTACCCGCCACCAATCGCTTTTAGCTAGAGTTTTAATGTCAGATCGCCCTGTGTGGGTACTTTCCACCTCTGCAGGCCTCCCCGCTTCCCTGAGCTTGTTGGGTGTAGTCTGTGGCCCTTTTTTCTTTTTTTGTTTTCCACCCTGTAATAACCATTCTCCCCTAGAAAGATACACAGCTGTTTCCACTTTAGGACTACTAATAAAGTTTTTTAAAACTTTAAAAAGCACAGGGGTTATTTCTTCCCAACCCCACCGCAACCCATTTGTTTTTAGGTTTGTATTTCCAGGCTTCCACCATAAAATTATGATTCTTAAAGGGGTATTCGTGTCGCTATGATAAGTAGTAGCCTAATAACCCTTCCCACATTCACGTGAAAATCACATTGTGTGGCTATAGCGCTTGGAAGTTTGTTTCAAGGTAGAAACAGAAGGCACTGGGAAATTCGATGATCCTGAATCTGAATCCTGGGTTCTGCAGCTGAGGACCTGTCCCAGCAACAATGTGCGGCTTTTGTTAGATCAACTGCAGGGAATGCCAGCTGCTGGGTTCCTGCCGGCGATTTGATTTTACTCCAGGGCGGAGCTATTGACTGACCAGAGTCCATTGCTTATCAGTCACCCCAGGCTGGAAAGTCCCACCGGTTAACGTTCCCAGCCTTACTAAACCCAAACCTCTGCATGGCCCGAGTTACATAAGTTACATCTGAAGGAAAGGCGGGAAGCTGTGGGCTCCCCTGCTTGAGGAATTCCAGCAAAGTAAGGATTACGCAAGGACCATGGTTTCAGCGTAAGTGACAATGTACTTCTCCAGGGTGCAAGCTGCAGAAATGAATTCCTGGTTAGGGGGTTAGCGACCATTCCAAGCCTATTGGGGCGGAACCAGCTATTTCACCCAGAGGACAGCCGCGCATTAGGCTGGGGCTGCTAGTGTCTATGAAGGTCTGGATGCAGGAAGGCGGCCTTGGGGATAGAGGTGGCGCGGGGGGAAGGGGGTGTGAAGAGACAGGTGCAAATTGCAAGTTTGGCAGCCACAGTGCCTATCCACCTGGATGCTGTACAGTTAGTTGTAGGGGCAGATTCCTACTTGGCTTACAGCTCTCCCGTTGAAAGTCTAGGTGGCTCTGAAAAGAGCCTTTGGGTGTCGGGGTGAGTGGGTGGGGTGGAGCTCACGCCCTCTCCCCGCGGATGCGGCGCGCCAGCTGGATGTCCTTGGGCATGATGGTGACGCGCTTGGCGTGGATGGCGCACAGGTTGGTGTCCTCGAACAGCCCCACCAGGTAGGCCTCGCACGCCTCCTGCAGCGCCATCACGGCCGAGCTCTGGAAGCGCAGGTCGGTCTTGAAGTCCTGCGCGATCTCGCGCACCAGGCGCTGGAACGGCAGCTTGCGGATCAGCAGCTCCGTGGACTTCTGGTAGCGCCGGATCTCGCGCAGCGCCACGGTGCCGGGCCGGTAGCGGTGCGGCTTCTTCACGCCGCCCGTGGCCGGCGCGCTCTTGCGGGCCGCCTTGGTGGCCAGCTGCTTGCGGGGCGCCTTCCCGCCCGTGGACTTGCGCGCCGTCTGCTTGGTTCGAGCCATGAGGACTGATCGCCAACGCAGTTCGCAACTGAAGCCTCTGATGTCCTCGCTCCTATTTATAACCTCAAACTCCTCCTGATTGGTTCGAATATTCAAATTCCGCGCCGCGAATCATGGTGACGTAACGGGCCTTGTGATTGGCTATCGCGTCTATTTAAAAAAAAATGGAAAGTTGCTCAGTTATCTTTTCACTTTGTTCCCCGCCCTAGACCCACCCTGTACTTAAGGTATTGATCGCTTTCCTTAATTGGCTTTGTTGTTTCTCTTCGACAATTTCCTTAATCCCCTTGTTCTCATTTACATTTGGGAGGAGACGAAAGTGAAAGTTCCAGGGCTTCTCCACCTTCTCAAAAACTGGGCGTTTGAGTTTGCGGTTTGGTCCTTTATAAAAGCTTCTGACTTGAAAAATGTTAGATTTCTGCAGCACAAGCGCCCTCCTTCATCATTTCTAACCGTCAAGCAAACACTGGTATTTCTTTCCTGTATCCCCCAAAAAACAGAAAAATCCACCGCTGTGAAAGTGAGACAGTTCTTTGAAACTTGAAAAAGCTTTAATGTTGCCGGCTTTGACCAGACCGAACTGGGAATGTCAACAGCAAGTAATTTGGAGCAGGCTTAATATGCAGCTAACATCTAGATGCTCTTTTCTAGCGTTAGCAACCCAGTCTCTAATTTGGCTGGAAACGATACAGTCATGAATTTATATTACGCTTTGTGTGTTTAGATCTGGATCGAGGGAGAGACAAGATCCATAAATAGATACGATTGATAAGACATTGTTTGCATTGTTATGAATAAGGCAACTTTTCTAAGGGAGGAGGAAAAAAAAACCAGGGCGGCTTCCTCATTATCCGGCAGTAAGATTTGAAATCCCCTTGATTGCGTTGAAGGTTTCTATTGGATGATTTCAGCCAATCAGAGACTGTCTTGGATTAAGCCCTGATTTGCATAGAAGCCTTACAAATATAGTCCGGCCTTGAGAGCAGCACCCGTTCTGCTGGTTTCCTGCCTGAGAACTCCGCACCATGCCCGAGCCCGCCAAGTCGGCGCCCGCCCCGAAGAAGGGCTCCAAGAAGGCGGTGACCAAGGCGCAGAAGAAGGACGGCAAGAAGCGCAAGCGCAGCCGCAAGGAGAGCTACTCGGTGTACGTGTACAAGGTGCTCAAGCAGGTGCACCCCGACACCGGCATCTCGTCCAAGGCCATGGGCATCATGAACTCCTTCGTCAACGACATCTTCGAGCGCATCGCGGGCGAGGCGTCGCGCCTGGCGCATTACAACAAGCGCTCGACCATCACGTCCCGCGAGATCCAGACGGCCGTGCGCCTGCTGCTGCCCGGCGAGCTGGCCAAGCACGCCGTGTCCGAGGGCACCAAGGCCGTCACCAAGTACACCAGCTCCAAGTAGACGCGCGAGCCAGCGGCTCGTCTCCTCCCCCCAAAGGCTCTTTTCAGAGCCACCCACGCCTTCCCATAAAGAGCTCTAATGCGGGGCACTGTTCTCATCTCTAAGGGAATTCCATGCGGATGTGTCTGGGCAAATTGAATGTTAACTTCTATAAAGGAGCCTCTTCTAGGGGTCAGCGTGCTTTTCGGCTCTGTAAGTCAGTGTTTGGGCAGTGAGATCCTGCACAGCTTGGTGAGATGAAGGTTACTTTCTGGCATATAAGGAACTGGGCGGGGGCTATGGAACCAAAAGAAGGTCTTTCAAGAGGACCTGAAGCTCTAGCCGTGTGATAGGCAATTTACACTTTGAAGTTGAAATAGGTTTTACAAGAGGAAGGAGATGGGAAGGAAACCTGGAACAGGCCAAGAACAAGGCCTGTTGGGTGACGTCTTTGGCTTTGGCCGTCTTCTCTGGAACGGGCTGAGAGGCAATGCTGTTTCAGCTGCGGAATTTCAGCCTGGCCTCCATTGACAAGTACACCGACACCCGAAATGTTGGGCTCTCCTGTAGGGCCATGGGGGTGAGGTGGGCTTGGTGCAGATCTGACTGCCTGGGATTCTTCCCCCATTGGAGTGCTGAGTCCCTATTCAGTTTCAGAAAGTGACAGATATTAGGAAGAGAGCAGTGTCCTCAACGGGCTCGCTATCTCATTTGGACATTTAAGGTGATCAGACAAGGGGGTAGCGTTGCCAAAAGCTGACATGACTTCACCTTAAATTTCCAAGTTCCCTGGAGGCAGTTTCTGGGAGATGGAGTAAGAGAGGGATTAACCAAAAGAGTGTGGAGTGCGAATTTCAGTGTATGGGCTGTAGTGGACAGATGGAGGTTATTTGGTCCAACATGTTGGCTCTGGGAGAGATGCAGGGCCAAGTGCACAGCCTCCCGTCGGCTGGGCCCCTTCCCTCCACTCTGGTTCTCCAGTCCACCGTCCTGGGGAGGGAGAGGGAGAGGGAAGGGGAAAAGGGAGGAAGATGTGGAACTTGAAACCAAGGATTCAAGTAGTGTGGCCGCCCATGTACAATTTATCTGAAATGTGTTAACTTGCTCAATCTCTTTCCCCTTGTTCCTGGCTGTCCCTTTAAAATTCATTCAATGTGATTAATTCATGGAACTCGGGGAACTTCCATTGGTCTGTGACCCTTTCTGTTCCGTCACCTTGGAAATGGCCGGCCTGGCAGTGGGTTCTGAGGCCACCATTGCATTGAGGTGATCTCCCACCTGAGGTTCTCGGCATTCTTCACTTGCCCTGACCAAGATGTTGGCACCAGCCACAGCCCTCCATCACATTCAGATTGTCTTGAAGGAAGAAAAAAGGGCAAGGGAATACCCTCACCATTTTTTTTTTTTAAACCCTGAGGGATGGTATAAGATACCATTGACCAAAAATAATGGCCATACCTCGCTGCAAAGGAAGGTTGGGATGTTTAATTGCTAAACAAGAAATGAAAATAAATTTCAGGGGACATGGCACAGGTCATGTTCAAAGGCAAAAGGGAACATTGGGTAATTCTTAAGTCTTCAGAAGGACACCTTTCCAGTACAATGCAAATCCTATCTAATAAAGAGGGAATATGTTAATTGACCATCACTCCATCACAAAGATGGCTGCACCCACAGCTGAGGCCAAGTTCCTATAAGGAGCCTTAACGAGCAATCAGCAGGGACCTGAGGCTACGCCCTCCCCCACCCCCATGGGGCTTGACGGGGGACCTCAAGGTGTGCTTCCCATCCTGGTGCTGGGCTAGGGGACCTCAGGCTGCTCCCCCTGCACCAGTGCCAGGCCGTGCCCCCACCAGGTGGGGCTTGACAGGGGACTTCAGGCCACTACCCCCACCCCAGCAACAGGACAAGGGACCTCAGACCACACCCCTCACCCAGCGAGGCTTGACAGGGCACCTCAGGCCATGCCCCCCACCCAGTGAGGCTTGACAGGGGACCTCAAGGTGCACCCCCAGTGCTGGGTCAGGGGAACTCAGGCCGTGCCCCCCACCTGTCAGAGCTTGATGGGGGACCTCAGGCCATGCCCCCACCCAGTGGGGCTTGATGGGGGACCTCAAGGCACTCCCCACACCTGGTCTGGGCTGGGGGAATCTCAGGCCACACCCCCCATCCTGGCACCGGGCCAGGGGACCTGCAGCTACGTCCCCTGCCCAGCAGGGCTTGACAAGGGTGGGACTGGCCGCGTCTGGATCTAGCCCAATGGGGAGAGGGCCGGCCGGGTCTGGGTCTCACGTGATTTTGAGGTGCATGTAGGTCGGCGGGGACTTGACTCTGGGTCCCATGGTGAGCCCCTGACTCTGACAGGGGGAAGGTTTTTGTATACATTTTACTAATTTTCTTTCATCTCTGACATTTCTATTATAGAGAAAGGGCAAATAGCAATATTAAATTATTTCCTCTAATTCAGTGATGGCGAACCTATGACAAACGTGTCAGCACTGACATGTGTAGCTATTTCTGATGACACGCGGCCGCTGAGGCGGCCGCATGCCGAGGATGAAACATTTGCAAAATAATGTTTTTTCCTCAAAGTGACACACTACGCGAGTTATGCTCAGTTTTTTGGCAAAGTTTGACACACCAAGCTCAAAGAGTTGCCCATCACTGCTCTAATTAATCCCCTTTTAATGTGCACGAATTTCATGCACTGGGCCACTAGTATATAATAAAGATGGAATATGCAAATTGAACATCACTCCCTCACAAAGATGGCTGCACCCACAGCTGAGGCCAAGTTCCCATAAGGAGCCTTAACGAGCAATCAGCAGGGACCTGAGGCTATGCCCTCCCCCACCCCCGTGGGGCTTGACAGGGGACCTCAGGCCGTGCCCCCACACCTGGCAGGGCTTGAAGGGGACCTCACGTGCACCCCCCAGTCCTGGGTCAGGGGAACTCAGGGTGCCCAGTGGAACTTAATGGGAGACCTGAGGCTGTGCCCCCTCCTGGTGCTGGGCCGGAGGACTTGAGGCTGCGTGCCCCCCACACCTGGCGGGGCTTGATGTGGGACCTCAGGCCGTGTCCCCCACCTGGCAGGGCTTGATGGAGGACCTCAAGGCACACCCCCCACCCCGGTCTGGGCTGGGGGACCTCAGGCCACGCCCCCCATCCTGGCGCCAAGCCAGGGGACCTGAGGCCCCCTGCCCAGCAGGGCTTGACAAGGGTGGGACTGGCCTGGTCTGTATCTAGCCCAATGTGGGGCCGGGAGGGGGGAGGGAGCCAGGTCTGGGTCTCCCACAATTTTGAAGTGCATGTGGGTGGGCAGGGACTTGACTTTGGGTCCTGTGGTGAGCCCCAGACTCTGACAGAAGGAAGGTTTTCATATACATTTTACTAATTTTCTTTCACCTCTGACACTTCTATTATAAAGGGCAAATAGCAATATTAAATTATTTCCTCTAATTAATCCCCTTTTAATGTGCATGAATTTTGTGCACCAGGTCACTAGTGGATTATAAATACCACAAGATTTGTTTCTGTGGGAGAGAAAGTAAGATAATACAACTCTTGTTAAAATTAAATTATCATTTTGCAGTAAATAGTGCTAGAGAGCATACGCAGCTGTGTGCAGTCAGCATGAGAATGAAAGGTCAGACTCAATGCCTTCTGTGGACAGGGTCAGACTGAGTTTGGAGTCGAAGTAGTGATTAAAACACGCTACTGTTTTAATATACTTTCCAAGTATAACAATCTGATACAGAAGCTCCAGTCCTATCTGCCTCGATCCTGTCTTTTTTTTTTCCTCAGCTCATTTATGAAGACAAACCAAGTTCTAATGAGCAGTCAGCATTGAGACCTCAGATCTACAATAAAGTCAAACTACCTTAGGTGCACGTTGTTGTGGGTCACTGCTTTAGAGAATAGCTAAGTCTATGCCTGGAATAAACATACAATTTGCAAATACTCCTGCTGAGAGTTCACAGAAGGCTGCCTTTCTCAATGAGACCAAAAGCACCAATTTAAAGAACAGGTTCCTAAAACGCATTCATGAGAATCATCCCAAGAGAACTGGGGACCGTGTTCATTGAGGGGCCTGGGTGGGTCTGAGACCACAGTTCTAGCAAGATCCAAGCATTGCCCGAACTGCTACTTTCCCCCAGACTGACAAAAGAGCCTTCCATTCTGCCACCAATAGGCTCATTAGAAATCCAGGTTGTCAACGGGCATAAACAATGACCTAATTTTTCTGTTTGAAAAAGGACAAATAAAGGATAAATATTTCACAGGAAAACCAAAGCTGCCTCACTTCTAACTGTACATTGAGATGGGAATGACATAAAAAAAAAAAAAAAAAAAAAAAAAAAAAAAAAAGCAAAGGTTCACCCCAGCCGCTGCAGCTCAGTGATAGAGCCTCGGCCTGGGAACCAGGAGGTCACGGTTCAATTCCTGGTTGGGGCACATGCCCGGTTGTGGGCTTGGTCCCTGGGGTGGGGCGTGCAGGAGGCAGTGAATCAATGATTCTCTCTCGTCATTGATATCGTTGATATTTCTATCTCTCCCTCTCCCTGCCTTGCTGAAATCAATAAAAACATATTTTGGTTAAAAGCAAAGATCAGCCCTATCTGGTTTTGCTCAGGGGATAGAGAGTCGGCCTGCAGAATGAAGGGTCTCAGGTTTAATTCGTGTCAGGGGCACATGCCTGGGTTGTGGGCTCGATCCCCAATAGGGAACGTGCAGGAGGCAGCTGTTCAATGATTCTCTCATCATTGATGTTTCTTTCTCCCTCCCCCTTCCTCTCTGAAATAAAAATATTTCTTTTAAAAAAGCAAAGATCAAAGGTGTCCCGATAGCATGTTTCCCAGTGATCAATGGTCAAACATATGGGAACAAAGCTGTAGGAGGGGTCAACGGAAAATGCACACACACACCCCCCCCCCCATCCAACGTTTGGTGGGTCAAGAACCTCGCCTTTCACAATGTGTGTCCCTATCATCCGAATTTCACGTACTATTTTTGCCCCTTCCGATCTTAAAACGCAAGGAAACTCGACCCATCGCCACGCACCCTTGGGACACCTGAAACTCATATTTACATGCTCTTTCCCGATAGCCAGCAAGGCTCCTATCTTGGGACAACTTTTGCACACAACCCACTCACTTGTGGGGTCCAAAGCAGCCCCAGAGGAGCCTGGGGGACATCTGAAACATCCGAGGAAACTAAAACCACAGTCCCTCTTCACCCCAGTAGACAAGCTGAGCAAGTGTGCCCAGTCCCTCATGAAAACAGATCACCTCAATGTCCCAAATCAAACAATTTTAAAAACCTCAAGACACATTAAGAATGTAACAATAGATAGCCTGAAAAATTATTTTGGAAGAAAATAGATTTAAAAAAAAACAATGTAACAATATATAGAAATGGGTTTTAAAAGATTAAATGGGTAGCTCTTAAGAGCCTGTGAGTGGGGGGTGAAGTCAGTTCCGGGAAGCCAGTTCGGTGGTGAGGCCTGGAACCTGCGTTTCACTTCAAGTGCAAAGCTCTTTACGTCGCGGCTGGAGAGGCCATTGTTTCCCAGTCGCCTCGGGCGAGGAGCTCCCATTGCTAATGTGAGCGAAACCGGAACGGATCCACAAACCCTGCATCGCCCGAGGGACCGAGGGACCCGCCTGTGGGGGGACCCATTGTCTGACCGTCCCCTTAAGATTACCACCTAATTAGTGTTTCACCTGCGCAAGGTGGGGATTCGGAGCCTACAGACGCGTTCTGCACAACTTCACACGTATTTGCAACCACCGTGAGTTGTTGGCGGGAACTAACAACATTCCAACCCCTGGCCCACAGCGCTTCCCATTGAGACTCTAGGCGGCTCTGAAAAGAGCCTTTGGGTGTCGGGGTGAGTGGGTGGGGTGGAGCTCACGCCCTCTCCCCGCGGATGCGGCGCGCCAGCTGGATGTCCTTGGGCATGATGGTGACGCGCTTGGCGTGGATGGCGCACAGGTTGGTGTCCTCGAACAGCCCCACCAGGTAGGCCTCGCACGCCTCCTGCAGCGCCATCACGGCCGAGCTCTGGAAGCGCAGGTCGGTCTTGAAGTCCTGCGCGATCTCGCGCACCAGGCGCTGGAACGGCAGCTTGCGGATCAGCAGCTCCGTGGACTTCTGGTAGCGCCGGATCTCGCGCAGCGCCACGGTGCCGGGCCGGTAGCGGTGCGGCTTCTTCACGCCGCCCGTGGCCGGGGCGCTCTTGCGGGCCGCCTTGGTGGCCAGCTGCTTGCGGGGCGCCTTCCCGCCCGTGGACTTGCGCGCCGTCTGCTTGGTACGAGCCATTGCAGTAGACGAGAAGTTACACTAAGAGTGAGGGAGAAAGCTGGAGCTCAACCACTATATATAACGCAAGAACCGCTCTGATTGGAAGAGGTATCTGTCCATCAAGTCTCAGACTGAAGTTACTGCAAGCGGCAATCACTTCCGGATAGGTGGGACTTCCGGTGGTTAAGACCGAAAATTAACTTTTTCCTCCCAAGCACACTTTCAGTAGAGTGTTTTCTACCGTCTTTCGTCTCCATCGTCTTTATACCGTCTCTTGCACAATATTTTGGCGTTATCCCGGCAACAGTGACATATTACAATGACATATGTTGTTCGCTTGATAAAAATTGTGAATTTTGGCGCTTAACCTGCCTTTCCTACGTTCCGTTTGAAAAGGCGCGCGCTAGATATGATTGGCTAAGTGACATGTTTTTGCCTCATTCAAGTTTAGGAAGTCGGATTTCAACATAAATTGCTTGATTTCCACATTTGACCTTAAACTATCCTTCCCCCCCCCCCCCCCCCCCCCACACACACACACTCCTGAACTTGGAAATTTTTACATTTCCTGTTTTCATATACTTTTCCTAAATGCAACAAGACCATTAATTGAAGAGATTTTATTTTCTGTTGTAACTACATTAATATATGCATTACCCACTAATCAGCATCCTCACAGAAAGCATTCCACTACGTTTTACACTTTTACCTGAGGCTTGTATAAAATGAAGGTTAAAAAATACTCAAATGTATAAATGATGCAAAGATTACTAAGAGCCTTTTTAAAGTAATGCTGAAGCCTGTGTTATTAAGTTCTGCCTAAGGACATGAGGAAGGTGGAAGCGGAAAAAGGGTATCTGTAATAGTATAAACAAGAAAAATTAAAAATAAAGAAGAGTGCATGACTAAGGCAACATAAAGTATTGTTTTCCTATTTGCAAACGTTTAAGGCCCAGCAGGGTTGCCGACAGACCTACAGGTGATTTGTCCTATTAAGATGCAAAACTACCCAAAAAGAGACTGAAAAGGTGGCTTTATTGGTCAGGTCATTAACTACATTTGCACTTAGTCACCTTTGACCAAACATTCTCTTTGTATGCAATGTATTTCTTGTCTTGACCTCGAGGTATTGCTACATCGATTGCCTTAATTACCTGAAACCTAACACTTTTTGTTTCCACTTGGCTGCTAACTTTTCCGTTTAATGTATCTTTTCAATGGCTGGTTAATTTCGCTCTTATGGGGTGTTTGCTGACATCTACAAGCCATTTTCCAGCAGCTGTTTAAAGAAAAAGCAAATGCAAGCCCTTTCAGTGAGAAGGTGGGTGGCTCTGAAAAGAGCCTTTGGTTTTGAATGTTGCGCTTTGCTCCTCACTTGCCCTTGGCCTTGTGGTGGCTCTCGGTCTTCTTGGGCAGCAGCACGGCCTGGATATTGGGCAGCACGCCGCCCTGCGCGATGGTCACCTTGCCCAGCAGCTTGTTGAGCTCCTCGTCGTTGCGGATGGCCAGCTGCAGGTGGCGCGGGATGATGCGCGTCTTCTTGTTGTCGCGGGCCGCGTTGCCCGCCAGCTCCAGGATCTCGGCCGTCAGGTACTCCAGCACGGCCGCCAGGTACACGGGCGCGCCCGCCCCGACCCGCTCGGCGTAGTTGCCCTTGCGGAGCAGGCGGTGCACGCGGCCCACGGGGAACTGCAGCCCGGCCCGCGACGACCGCGTCTTGGCCTTGGCGCGCGCCTTGCCGCCCTGCTTTCCGCGTCCAGACATGATGCACTTTCAAACTTCCCAGGAAGTGCTGAGGGAGTAGGGGCGGTGCATTTTATAAACGTTTTGGGGCGCGAAATACATGTGTCATAGGTTAAGACGGCGGCTTCATCTTAACCAGTCAAAATGCAAATTTGGCATTCTTTCGTTCTGATTGGACAGAGCTCTTTTTTTTTTTTTTGACGTTGTTGTGAATAGCCACCAATCAGACACAGAACTCCAATTTATCTCTTTATTTGCATACGAGGCTCTATATAAAAGGGACACGTTGCGTCCCAGTCTTGTAGTTTCTCTACTTTTCCCGAGTGCTTTAGGAGTTCTCCCGACCATGCCCGAGCCCGCCAAGTCGGCGCCCGCCCCGAAGAAGGGCTCCAAGAAGGCGGTGACCAAGGCGCAGAAGAAGGACGGCAAGAAGCGCAAGCGCAGCCGCAAGGAGAGCTACTCGGTGTACGTGTACAAGGTGCTCAAGCAGGTGCACCCCGACACCGGCATCTCGTCCAAGGCCATGGGCATCATGAACTCCTTCGTCAACGACATCTTCGAGCGCATCGCGGGCGAGGCGTCGCGCCTGGCGCATTACAACAAGCGCTCGACCATCACGTCCCGCGAGATCCAGACGGCCGTGCGCCTGCTGCTGCCCGGCGAGCTGGCCAAGCACGCCGTGTCCGAGGGCACCAAGGCCGTCACCAAGTACACCAGCTCCAAGTAGACGCGCGAGCCAGCGGCTCGTCTCCTCCCCCCAAAGGCTCTTTTCAGAGCCACCCACAGAGTCTCAAAAGATCTGTAACTCCAAAGTCGGTGCAAATGTTTAAAGCAAGAAACTTGCTTCTCCCCCGTCCTGTGGGTAAAAGTGATCTATGCAACCGGGATATTGGCTACTGTGGCAGACGGCAAAGGAAAGGTGGCCTAGGTCTGGTTTTTCACAGAAAATGCCCCTGGATTGTTTCTAGCAGCTAAATAGCTCGTCTTGGCAAGATCCGGAATTGTTTGGCATCCTGTAGAGTTTTAAATTCAGCTGGCATCCAAGGGTGTAAGGAACCGCAGGAGTTGCTGAGAGCGGGGAGGAAGTTTCCGTTTTATGTAAATTTTCCAACTACCTGGGATTCCCCTGGATTGCCTCTCCGGATCAGATCAGTTTCATTCAAGCCCCACAGGCTCCCAGCGTTCCTAACCCTTGTCCAGAGCTTTTTGTTGTTGTAGGTTTTCATCTCCTAGGACTTTAGTCTAAGGTTCCACAGGATTTAACATTTGTGTGCTCCAGCCTGTCACTGATCCTATCCTACCATCGCCACAGACGGCATCTCCCATTTACAGGCGAAGGACCGAGTACTGGCTGGCCCCTTGCTCATCGGACGAGTTGTCAGGATCGTTTCCACAGTGTTTGTCAGACTTTTTCTCAGGGAAGAAAATGGGAATAGGAATGGGGAAACCGTGGAAGGGAAGTACATGGTTAGAATAAGGAAAGTAGACGTGGCCTGGAGACACACGTGTTCTTTGAGGCCCAGCAAAGTCCTGGCCGGCTAAAGTTTCTTTAAAGTAGACGTCACGGCGGGGATGTAGGATCGCCTGGCAGCCAGTCGAACCTCAGAACTCGGGTGTGAAGGAGGAATCGTGGCCGACGGCAGAGTGAATCCGAGCTTAAAGAGCTCACTTTCTACTTAGGAGCAACTTGGAGCTTCACGTCTTTTTTCTGCAAATGCCTCCATTCATATTCCTATGAACATGCAGTAATGACTCGGGTTGTAATGGACTTTGTGAAGAAAGCCCCCTGGGCCCACATGTTATGAAGGCATTTATTTCTTCCCCTCCAAAGCACGGTTAAAATACAGTTTTTTAAAAACAGCGTGTTCATAAAAAGAAACAAAAAGCTGAGTCCTTGCTTTATTCACGGTAAAAAGAGAACATATTCACATTGTGAAATGCGTTTGCTCTTCAGCGCAAGGCTTGGAAACGTGCTTGTTGCCAGGCAACATGTTGACTGTGTACCTCTTTCCAGGATAAACACTGTGTGCTCAAAGAACATTTGCCTGTTGCCAGTGATTTCATCCCTTTCTTACTTTAGTCTTTTAAAAAAAAAGCCAGAATAGCTTTTAATTTTTTTTCAAAAATCCTATATAATTAAGTGGTGATATGCAAATTGACCCTCACTCCATCGCACCATCACAAGATGGCTGTGCCCACAGAGGAGGCAGGGTTCCCAGAACGAGCCAAAATGAGCAATCAGCAGGGAGCTGAGGCTGCGTGGCACTGGGCCAGGGCAAAGGACTGGAGACTGCACACACACACACACACACACACACACACACACACACACCCCGTGGGCCTTGATGAGGGACCTCAGTCCCTGCCCCCCTGGCCCTCACCCTGGCTTTGGGCTAGGGGACCTCAGGCTGTGCCCCTGTCAGGCGGGGCTTAACAGGGGTGGTGCCAACGGGGCCTGGGTCTCACGCAATTTCAAGGTGCATGGAGGTGGGCATGGACCTGACTCTGGGTCCTGTAGCATGCCCCAGACTCTGACAGGAGGAAGATTTTCATATACGTTTTACTAATTTTCTTTCATCTCTGACACTTCTGTTAAAGAGAAAGGGCAAATAGCAATATTAAAATATTTCCTCTAATTCCCCCCCCCTTTTTTTTTCTTTTAAATGCCCTTGACCAGAATCGAACCTGACACCCTTCAGTCCGAACGCCGAAGCTTTTTCACTGGGCCAAACCAGTCAGGGCTAATTGAGTCCCTTTTAATGTGCACAAATTTCATGCACCGGGCCACTAATAGTAAATAAAGCAGAGGTATTCAACAAGAAAAAGCATGGGCTAAGGGGAAATGCCCCAGGCAGGACACAGCCCCATCTGCCTCTTTGAATGCCGAGTTCCAGCAAATTACTTAAACCCTTTGTGAGCATCACCTTAGGCTAAAATGGGAATAAAATGAGTAACTACCACGTGGCCTTGCTGGGGTGATCAATAAAAGATCTCCGGTAAAGCTCTTGGGACAGTGTCTTAGGGCAGAGTCCCACCCAGATGTTAGCTGTGGCTACAGCCTGTGGTCCCACTGGATCTCAGAGTCCCGAGGCCTGGAACAGGGCAGGAGGCCAAAGAGCCTCCTAACATTTGACATCAATGAGGGCTCCTTGTCTGGCAGCGCGAACAGCGCAAACCCCTTCTGTAACGGGACCACCAAGGGGCCCGAGCTGCCTGTCACCACTTCAGCCCATTCAGCAGGAAGAGGGCTGAATGCTATCTGAGCGCTTATTCCAATCCCGCCGGCAGTCTGGGAGCTCAGCAGGTCATCCACAAAAATCTGCTCTGCCCCCACCATAAGCCAGCTGTTTGTATCGGGTAGAAGGACAAAGATTACGTGGGGAAGTAGGAATTACAGGCATGGGATACTCACTACAGGTTACAAGTCATGTGGGCTGGGGGGGGGGGGGGGGGGGGGGGGGCGGGTCACCGAGAGCGGGTGCCTGGGGGCACCCGGGACCAGAGCACAGGTAACGGGCTGGGTGCTGCTGTAAGAGCAGGTGCCTCCTGGATGAGATGGTTTTGGCTGCCCACTTGTAAATCTTTCCAAAACAGAATTAGGCCGACATCTGTGTTCTCGGGGTCCATCTTCTCAAATCAGAAGCTGGGGAAGCCAGCTTGGGACCCGGGGCTCTGAAGCGGAGTTCCCCGCGTGGGTTCCAGGAGCCTGGGAACCCCTGGAGTCGCACGTAAAGCGTGGGAGGTGCGTGGGTGCATCTGGGGAGGACATGGCATCCATCACTGGGTCCCAGAGCGATCTTCCCACGGCTGGAACAGCCACTCCTTCCTTGGGCGGAAGTTCCCATTTTATCGCCTACTCCTTACGGAGGGCATTTCCTGCCCACAAGGATAATAGTTCTTCTGCAAACTTCTCAGGGAGAAACTGTCAGAGAGAACAAGGGTCTCGCAGTCTGGGCAGTTCTCACTGCATGTCATTCTTGCTAAACGTGAGAATGCCGCATGGTGTGGACGAGGTTAGCCCACCACAGGAAGAAATCGGCCTGTAGTTCACAGGGCTTAGAAAGCAACGTGCAATTGGCAAAACAGTGTACACGAGCCCCCGCCAAGCCTCCCTCCCCAGAGGCACAGCTTTGGAAATGACTGGCCTGCCCCCTGCACTTGCCACAAGTACAAAATTAAACGGGCCCTGACCGGTGTGGCTCAGTGGATAGAGCGTCGGCCGGCGGACTCAAGGGTCCCAGGTTCGATTCCGGTCAAGGGCATGGACCTTGGCTGCGGGCACATCCCCAGTGGGGGGTGTGCGGGAGGCAGCTGATAGATGTTTCTAACTCTCTCTCCCTCTCCCTTCCTCTCTGTAACAAATCAATAAAATAAATTTAAATAAATAATAAAACGGTTTTCTTTCAACAAGACTTTGTGTTTCTTTGGTTCTGTTACTCCAAACAGCGAACCCACTGTGTTCAGTTAGACGTTGGTCTGCAGCCCCGGACCTGCTCCCCTCTGCTCCCCTCCGGACCTGCCCCCCTCTGCTCCCCTCTGCCCCCCTCTTCTCCCCTCTGCCTCCCTCTGCTCCCCTCTGCCCCCCCTCTTCTCCCCTCTGCCCTGCCTCCCCTCTGCTCCCCTCTGCCCCCCTTTGTTCCCCTCTGCTCCCCTCTGCTCCCCTCTGCCCCCCTTTGTTCCCCTCTGCTCCCCTCTGCCCCCCTTTGTTTCCCTCTGCTCCCCTTTGTTCCCCTCTGCCCCCCTTTGTTCCCCTCTGCCCCCCTTTGTTTTGCTCCCCTCTGCTCCCCTCTGACCCCCCTGACCCCCTTTGTTCCCCTCTGCCCCCCTTCTTCTCCCCTCTGCCCCCCTCTACTCCCCTCTGCCCCCCTTTGTTCCCCTCTGCCCCCCTTTCTCCCCTCTGCCCCCCTTTGTTCCCCTCTGCCCCCCTCTGCCCCGCTTTGTTCCCCCTCTACCCTCCCTCTGACCCCCTTTGTTCCCCTCTACTCCCCTCTGCCCCCCTTTGTTCCCCCCTCTGCTCCCCTCTGCTCCCCGGGCGGAGCCACGGCACCTCCTCGCCACCTCCCGGCTCTCCGTCCTGGTCTCCCTTCTACTTGGCACTTTACGTTCTCCATTTTCTTCCCCACTCATCACCTTATCGGCAAGGCCTTCCATGGCCATACCATTTACAAATATCACCTATCCAGAAGAAATAAATAAATAAAATAAAAAGATCACCTGTCCGTGGTTCAGTGATCTTCATAGCACCGCGCACATCTGACACTTTTTCTTGTTTTGTTGGTTCCCCCAATAAAGTATTAGCTCTATGTCTACAGAAATATTCCGCTCACTGTTATAATTCCCGGAGTATATATAATTCCGTGTCTGGTTCATGCTACATGCTCAATCTTTTTGTTAAATTAACATTTTCATATAAGTTTATCTCCTCAAACCGGTGCCTTAGCTCCAATAACATCTGATGGGGTTTTTTCCTATTTAAGTACTGGAGTCCATATCTTTAAAACAGATAAGGTTTAAAATAACACTGATTTTTCTGACCTCAAAGTGATGGGGGGGGGGGGGGGGACTTATGATAGATGGAGCACCTGAATTAATCTGAAAGATACTATTTTGAAATTCGGAAATACATCTATATATAATACATGTAAAATATATAAAAAGCCAGTGTCCGTGACGACCAGGACGACCAAGCGACGGGTCACCACGAGGGGCGCTGGGCACCTCTCGTCCCTCCCCCGCGGCCCCGGGCTCCGATGGCGGCGGCGGGCGGGGCCTCCAGTGCCGCCAACAAACTCTCCGCCGGACAATCAAACCCGGAGCGTGAACCCGAAGGCGGCTGATGGCCGCTTTAACGCGCGTGTAACAGCTGAAGGGGGTGCTCGCCTCTAAGGAAATGTAGGGGGAGGGGGGCTGGAACAGGCCTTCAGTGGAGGAAAGAGAAGTTGCTGAAATGGGCGACTTCGCCCCGAACGCACGAGTCCGAGCGCGCAGCCGGTCCCCGGCGGGAGCTGGGAGGAGGGCGGAGGGCGGAGAGCGGAGGGCGGGGGGCGGAGGGAGGAGGGCGGGGGGCGGGGGGCGGGGGGCGGAGGGGCGGGGCGGAGGGCGGAGGGCGGGGGGCGGGGGGCGGGGGGCGGAGGGCGGGGGGCGGAGGGCGGAGGGCGGGGGGCGGGGGGCGGAGGCAGAACCTGTGGCCGCGAGAGACGGCGAGGCCTCCAGGCTGTTCGGCCCCGAGTCAGAGCGCCGGCCATTGAGGGGGAAAGTGACTCACAAGCTGCCGGGCCTCGGGCTCAGGGAGGGTCCGGACTGAGAACCGCCCGTTTAGATCCATTGGAACCGAAGCCCACGGGGCTGGAGGGGTGACGGCGCGGTGCCCGGGAGGAAGTGGGAGGGGTGGGGGGGCCCAAAGTGCCAGACCTTCCTGCCGGCCCAGATCCAACACACAAGCAACTTTACGGGGAACTTTTTAATGGGTCCAAGTTCTTACGGGGAGAGGTTGCCGGCTCGCGCCCTAGCAATTTGTACTTAATTTGAACTCTCGCCGAACAGGTCAAAACCAGCTTGGCGGAGCGCCGGGCGCCGCCCGTGCATTGTCCTCGACAGTCAAGGGGCTTTGAAGGGACAAAGGGAGCACGAGGTACCCGCCAGGGAAGAGGGTTCCAGGGGGGACACCCTCCACCAGGGGTGGCGTGGCGGGGGCCGGTCTTGCACTCACCCAGGTCACACACACGGAACAAAGCACGAAAATCCGCGCTCAGCCCTTCCGAGAGGGGGTGGGCGGCCCTGAAAAGGGCCTTTGGTTTTGCTGCAGGAGCCAGGCGGTGGGGGCTCAGCCGCCGAAGCCGTAGAGGGTGCGGCCCTGGCGCTTGAGCGCGTACACCACGTCCATGGCCGTGACCGTCTTGCGCTTGGCGTGCTCCGTGTAGGTGACGGCGTCGCGGATCACGTTCTCCAGGAACACCTTGAGCACCCCGCGCGTCTCCTCGTAGATGAGCCCGGAGATGCGCTTGACGCCGCCGCGCCGCGCCAGGCGCCGGATGGCGGGCTTGGTGATGCCCTGGATGTTGTCGCGCAGCACCTTGCGGTGGCGCTTGGCGCCGCCCTTGCCCAGGCCCTTCCCGCCTTTGCCGCGACCAGACATGGTGACAGCGCTCAGACTAACTCTGAACAGGCTGAGCCACAAAAGCAGCCCAATTATATACGCGGAGTGCGGACCTAATTGAAAACAGAAGGCACGCAGGAACTTCCGCCGGATGTAGGGCCCACGCCTCGCGACCTCGCGCCAGGTTACGTCACCGTGAATGGAGTCCCGCCTCCCGCGCTAGTGTGGGTCCCCGGATGAGGATTTCTGCAATTAACTGCTAAAAACTAAAGAAACTGACCATTTTTCCGTGTAGAAACACAGAAGACAGTAGAGAATTTGATAAATTTACTAGTGACCCGGTGCACGAAACTCGTGCACATTAAAAGGGAATTAATTAGAGGAAATAATTTAATATTGCTGTTTGCCCTTTCTCTAGAATAGAAGTGTCAGAGATGAAAGCAAATTAGTAAAATGTATATGAAAACCTTCCTCCTGTCAGAGTCTAGGGCTCACTGGGGGACCCAAAGTCAAGTCCCCACCCACCCACATGCACCTCAAAATCCCGTGAGACCCAGACCCTGCTGGCTCCCCGCATTGAGTTAGATCCAGACCGGGCCAGTCCCACCCTTGTCAAGCCCTGCTGGGCAGGGGACGTAGCCTCAGGTCCCCTGGCCCGGTGCCAGGATGGGAGGGGGGTGGCCTGAGGTCCCCCAGCCCAGACTGGGGCGGGGTGTGCCTGAGGTCCCCCATCAAGCCCCACTGGGTGGAGGGCATGGCCTGAGGTCCCCCATCAAGCCCTGCCAGGTGGGGAGGGGGCCCAGCCTCAGGTCCCCTGTCAAGTCCTGCTGGGTGGGGTCGATGCCTGAGTTCCCCGGACCCAGCACTGGGGTGCACCTTGAGGTCCCCCTTCAAGCCCCGCTGGGTGGGGGAGGGCGTAGCCTCAGGTCCCTGCTGATTGCTGTTAAGGCTCCTGATGGGAACTTGGCCTCAGCTGTGGGTGCAGCCACCTTTGGGACGGAGTGATGGTCAATTAGCATTTATTCCCTCTTTATTAGATAGGATCAGAGCCAAACTGAGGACATGCGAGGGGGCAAGATCTCAAATGCTCAGGAGGACAGTTTTGTAGCTTCTTTCTCGCACTTGCAATGCGGGCGGATTACACCAACGCGGGGGAACTAGGTGCCGAGGAGAACTGACCCTGGAGGGCGGCTCCGCTCTGCGGGGTTCGGGGACCGTAGGGGGTTCGGGGGTGATAACCCAGAGGCACAAGGACCATGGGCAGGGCTCGCTTAAGGCAAGATAACCTCAGTGAATTGTAAGCTGGGGCTTGGCTCCCCACCCAGACCCACTCAGGTGGCGTCTGTGGTCCGATCTCCCCGGGAGGTTACGTTCGTTCGTGAATTTATCGCAGAGCCTTTTCCCTTCCCACGTTCACCGGTTAGAGATCGTCCTGGTCGCACCTGCCCCATGAGTTGGCGCCTGGACTCTCCTAGGGAGCGGAGTTCGCCGGCCGACAGGGAGGGCCCGTGGGAAACAAAGGCCGGAGGAGCCGGCGGGCAGACCGGGAGGCCTGAGCAGCCTCGCCGCCGAGACCAACCGGACAAATAACAGGACGTTCTGGGCGCCGAGTGGGCGGCACCTGGGACGGGGAGGCCGGTAGCCGCAGGGGGCCTGACACCCGCGGCAGGAGCGCTCCGGGCGTTGCTGGGCCGGAACCAGGAGGAGCGGACCAGGCGGGGACTCGGAGACCGAGCAGCCTGCTCCACAGGTTACTTCCAGCTTCGTGGCCCCGCTCCGAACCTGCTCGCAGAAACATCTCCACGGTTTTGCTTAAACCTTCTGACCTCGGTGCTCAGTCTTCGGCATCGCGAGCTACGGCCCCGGGAGGCAAACCCTCGGCTCACCGTTCAGGTTTCCCCTGTTCTCGGGGCGAAGCCTTTCCAACCAGCCCCCCCCCTCCCCCCACCTCAGCCCGGGCTGGAGTCTAAAAACTGTCACCTCCATACAAAAGTTAAGAAAATAAAAAATAAATAAAAATAATAAAAACTGTCACTTCCCCCTCCCCCCCCCCCGCCCCCGCACGCCCCCTAAACACACCCAAACCAGGGAAATCCGACCAAAAGGGTGTCCTGCCCGAAGGTGGGGCCACGGAAGCCCGGGTGCCTTCGCGGCGAGGTTATTTTTTCCTCCCTGTGTATGAAACCTCTAATTCTCATTTCAGTATCTAGCCACCCTCACCTCTGCGCCCGGGCACTCGTGTGTGTTAATGTTTACTTCTCTGTTCCCAGTTTTGTCTTCTCTTTGATTCCGGTAGCGACATTATTCCAAACAGGATTGGCAACTTGTGGAAGTGAAAGTATTTGGAATAAATAAATAGGTGCTTTCCCACGGGCTATTTTTAGAAATGAACGTCACTCGCCTTGGAACAGAGTTAAGTATGTGGTTAGGGAAGCCGCGAAGCAGAGAGCAGAGTGGCGCAGCGGAAGCGTGCTGGGCCCATAACCCAGAGGTCGATGGATCGAAACCATCCTCTGCTAAGCGTTTTTTTTTTTTTTTTTTTTTTAATTGTTTTTCCCTTTTAAAGTTTTGCAGCTTATGTTCACAATAAGGAAGGAAAACAAGAAAAGCCAAAACAAAGGAGACAGTAGTAGGGCCAATACTCCCAGGGTGTGCGATTTAAGAAAAGTAAGGAAATGCCTTCTGCGTGCAGTGCTGACTTTACCTTCCAACGAGGTGCCGGAGGTCACCGACTCGCGCTAACAAGCTCGAAAGGAGCCCTTCTAAACACAATCTTTCATCAATATCGCATTATTGGGCCAAACACCCCCTCGGAACATTATAAAGTCTGTAAATACCTTGTCTATCGAATGAGGTATTGAAACACGTTATTGTGTAGATGTGTGTATTAAGTGTAAATGTTGTTAACAAAATTTTTGTACTCCTGCCATAGTGGGTTACTTTAATTTATTAATATACGGACGCCTCAAAAAAAAAAAAAAAAAATAGTAACGGCCCGGACCTCTTTACACCCCTGAGAAACGCTGAGAAACACATTCTTTTCTTCAAATGGATAGAGACATCGTGTGAAAGTGCTCTAATCTCACATTATAACAATCACGGGCAATAGGGTAGTGAAGACTGGGGTGGGGGGGCGAGTGGCTGGAGGAGGGGGAGAAAGCGGGGGCGGGGGAGCGGACAATCGGAGATATCTGTAATACTAACAATAAAAAAAATTTTTAATGAAAAAACAAATCAGAGAAAGGACCAGAAGAGCCTGGGAAGGGGGAAGGGCAGGTGCCCACGCGGGATGGCTAGAGGGACACTCGTGCAGATGCTTCCTGAGAGTAAGTCCCCCTTACGGGTGCGGTTACCATGACAACTCTCCAGACAGCTGACCCCAGTCTCTAGAGACTGAACATAGTGAATGTGGGTGAGTTGATAAGGAAGAAATAATAAGTTCGCTTATTAGAAAATATCCCTTGATGCAGACAATATGCAATACTTTGGCATCGCTTAGGTGCCCAAAACTCCAGTTTTCTGCTCAGCAGGGGTAGACTAAATGACCTTTCTTTCCATGGAGTCCCCCATATGCCACAAGACTTAAACGACTGTCAGTTTCAACCTTTCCCCAATCCCGACTCCGTGGCCCCACATGACCCCACAGCGTCTAGAATTTCCATCTTTTTAAAGGCGAGAAAGCCCAGGCGACATAGCCTTTGCATCATGACGTGACTTGAAGGACTGGAAGAAAGCTTATTCTGCTTTTAAATATTCCAGCAACCCTGCGATACCAGCGACCACGTGGCCTAACGGATAAGGCGTCTGACTTCGGATCAGAAGATTGAGGGTTCGAATCCCTTCGTGGTTAACTTTAGCTCCTGCGTATTACTTTGCCAACAGACTACCCTAAACCACAAAGGCCAGGAGTGAGCAATCTCAGCATTTTTTTTTTTCACATTCTTTTCTTTTCTTCTTTTTTTTTAAGTCCTGGCTGCTGTGGAGTCTATGTTACTGTTCTTCACTCTTCCCCTCCTGTTCCACCTTCCTTTCTTCCTTCCGTTGTATCCTCATCAAACGGATGAGAACAGCCTGCATTCCAACCTAAATTACAGAGCAGAAATATTAAGGTCTTTAAAAGAGCCCAGGTGTTTACAGAAGTGTGCATGCAACAGAAAGACAGAGAAGGCAGCTGTGCAAAATATACAAGCACACATTTCTGTGCCTACATAACTGATGTTAATAATAACGTATAGGATGAAGAGAAGGTAATTTTCTGGTGAAACATGGTCTTTGGTTTTGGATCTAAATATTGGTTCAAACGTGAGGGCCTTGAGTGCTCTTGCCAGGTCAAAGCAATGAATAATTAAAACAAGGTAGAAAACAACAACAACAACAACAACAAGGTAGCGTAGCTATGGGCCCTTTCTTTCCCAGCCTGTTTCTTAGAGCTCCTGCCTGACTGGTTTCCACTAGTCCTCTGTGAGGTCCAGATTGTACAGAGAACAAAGAGGCTTCCCCCTTTTGTACTTAATGTATTCATTCCTCTTTCCTTCCCTCTTTAGTACTTAGGGAGAAAAACAAAGTCTTTGGGTTTGAGAAAGGTGATGGGGAGAAGCAAAATTGCCCCCGATCTACCTCCTTACTTTGGGACAAGAGATGGCCACGTTTAAAACCGTCCTTTAACGTGAATTAAAAGGAGTGACACTTACCCAGGTCTTTTACGCTGTTGGCCCCATGGTGTAATGGTCTTCCTGTGCCCACATGACTTGTAACCTGTAGTGAGTATCCCATGCCTGTAATTCCTACTTCCCCACGTAATCTTTGCCCTTCTACCCGATATAAACAGCTGGCTTATGGTGGGGGCAGAGCAGATTTTTGTGGATGACCTGCTGAGCTCCCAGACTGCCGGCGGGATTAGAATAAGGGCTCAGATAGCATTCAGCCCTCTTTCTGCTGAATGGGCTGAAGTGGTGACAGGCAGCTCGGACCCCTTGGTTGTCCGGTTACAGAAGGAAGGGGTTTGCGCTGTTCACACTGCCGGACAAGGAGCCCTCATTGATGTCAAATGTTAGGAGGCTTTTTGGCTTCCTGCCCTGTTCTAGGCCTCGGGACTCTGAGATCCAGTGGAAGTCGCCCATTACAGGTAGTTATAAAACAGACACTTAAAGGCATGTTGTGTGTGTGGTGGCAGGGGGAGGGATTGAAACTTCATCCAAGCATAAAAGACTTTGAATGTTTACAGTGTGCCACCTTGGAGAAACAGGATTTAAAAGACTGGGGCACACCCTGAAAACCTTATTCTCACAGAAGGTAAAGTGGGGGCGTTGTGGCACCAGGGGTAAGACTGCTCAGGCATCCCTCGCATCAATAATTACCTCCGGTTCTTTGTTGGAGAAAAAGCAACATATACGGAAAGCATATCATGTATGACCCAATTCCTGAAGACTCCACTTTGGCCTGCAATCAGGATCATCACCTCCTGAGCTTTCATTTCCAAGATTAACTGGGTCATAGTGTGTAAGCCATCTGTGAACCATAGTCTCTCTAAGCCATCTATTGTTAGGTGAAATTCAAACACAGGTATTGCTTTAAAAATCCACGCTTCTTAGGTCTCAGTCTTCATGAGGCCTTGGGAGGTCCGCAGACTTCTGACATGTGTACTTCAGAAGAAGTTTCCAGGTCTCAAAAGTTGCAATCCCAGTCCCGGGATTTGAACATGTAGGAAAGACCTCATCACCTCAACCACTTGTTCTAAAAAAAAAAAAAAAAAAAAGCAACCCAAACACTCACACACACACAAAACAAACAAACAAACAAAACCACTTGGTTTCCATGAACCTGAAAAGGAAAGACTGGGTTTGTCTGCTCTTTCTTCATCCGTAAGATAGAGACAGGGGATAGAGGGGGGAGTTTCAGAGAGATTAATCTCTACCGTCCCCTCCAATTGTGTTCCTCTACGCTGTGTGCCTGTCCACTTGCTATAGTTTAGTCTAAGGTGAAAACAGGCGACAAGTGAGATTTTTATGGGAGTACGTGCTAAAATTAAGATGTCCATGGCAGAATAGAATCAAAGAACGGAGAAATAAATACAAGCTGGAGGGCTGGAGAAAGATCTTCGATTTAAATTAATTCAACTAAAATACAAAGAGGAGAAGCATGCTTTCCTTTGCAGATCCACGGGAAAGGGACACTTGATCTGGGTCTTGACAATGGATTTTACCAGAAGGGAGCAGAGACTCTCCGGGCGGGAGGAACCACAGGACCAAAAGCACAGCATGAGGGCAGTTTCTACCCCTAAGGGGCAAAGGTGGAGTTTGATGGGGAAGCTGGGAGGGCAGGTACTGATGAGGTGTCCAGAGAACCTTGGACTTGGAAACGTGCCTGAGATTTAAAAGGCAAAGAATATGAGACAAAAACGGCCGACACAGGGCCACTGAGGGAAGAAAGGGACCCACGGCAGCACAGGGAGCCCTGGACCCTGCCCCGGAGATTGTGACTCTGTGCCTTATTTACAGACCCCGTAACCGGCTCAGGAAGCACCAAAACAGCCCCTGGTCATTAACAGGCGCTAAAACCTGGCGCCCACCACAGCGTGGGGCCCCGAGCGACGAGGATGGGATTCGAACCCACGCGTGCAGAGCACAATGGATTAGCAGTCCATCGCCTTAACCACTCGGCCACCTCGTCAGCTACGCAGAGCCTCCTGGTAAATATTATATTTCTTCACTCAACTGACGTGCTTGGTACTTTCTCTTACGTTATCGCAAGTCTTCATTCATGAACATGATGTATTTGTTTGTCTGGATGTCCCTCTTGCTGTGACAAAGGAAGAAAAATAAAGAAGAGCCTACAGTCCCGAAATGGAGGGGTAGGGTGAGGATGTGAACTCGAATAAAAATGACAAAATACACTTCCAAAGAGAAATGTGGAGTCTAAAAAAGCAGAACTCAACAGGAACAGAGAGTGGAATGGCGGTTATAAGGGATTTGCTTGGGGGTGGGAAACTGGGGAGGCGTGGGTCAAAGAATGCAAAACTTACTGTTAGAAGGAGAGTCCGTTCTGGAGATGCACAGCACACCGAGGATAAGCAGCAGGGCTGTGTTACAGACTTCAACGTTGCTAGGAGACTGTGTCTTAAATGTTCTCCCCACAAAAAGAGAAATAATTATGGGATGTGATGGAATGCTACTGTGGTGATCACACTGCAACACACAAACGTATCCAATCAAGACGTTGCACACGTTAAACTCACACGATGTTGTGTATCAGTTATATCTCTTCGTTTTAAAGTCCTTTTTGCAGCATCTGTCTGATGTCGGGTGATTTGGGGAGGGCGCAAGGAAACCCGGCTTTGTTCTGGGTTGGATGCTGTGAGGAATTCTGTGGTTGGGACGAAGGTGGGAACATAATGAAGCCAAAGCTGTGAAACTCGTGGTCCCTCGTATTAGATGAAAGGAGATGTTTGGTATTGGTGTGGTTTGCACAGTGAGCTTTTATTGTCTGTTCTTAGACGAGATTATAAAATGTTTTGTTGTTTGTTTGCTGTTTCTGTCTTCTTTCATTTGGGGTCAGAGAATGAATGCCCTTGCCTGATGCCCCTGTTCTGTGAGCCTGTTTTTGTTCAGAATCCCCTGGCCGAGCAATATTTAGCAGCCAGAGGGAACAGCGAGGCACTGAATGTTAGTGGGGGTGGGGGGCGCGAAGTTCAAGTGTGAGGGAGCGTCTTTACAGGCCACAGTGCACTACTGGTTTGGGACCAGGATGCACGAAAAAGGTAACAGGATGGCAGAAGGCCCCACCGAGATTTGAACTCGGATCACTGGATTCAAAGTCCAGAGTGCTAACCATTACACCATGGGGCCTCGCAAGACAAGCCTGAAATACCTATAAATATTTCTTACAGAGCTTGTCATTCTTACTTTTTTGTGAATTATAGTTTTAGTTTAAAACATATTTATTAAATTTAAATTTTATATATATATGTATATATATATGTATATATGTATATATATATATATATATATATATATATATATATATATATATATATATATATATATATATATATATATATATATATATATATATATATATATATCACGCTCAGCAGAGACTACAAAATGCACAGGAAGACCTGGGCTCACAAGCACCAGGAACTTCTCAAGAGGCAGTGCGTGTTAGAAATGGGTAGAACTCGAACCCAGAACTGAGGTCCCAGTTGTGAAACGCGAATACGTAGACATCTTGAAGAAAATGTAATTTCCCAAGATCTAAAGGGGACTCTGGCCCAATGAAGGCGGAGGGACAGGAGAAGGCAGGTGTGGAACCAAGAAGCAGGCGTGAGGATGCTGGTCGGAACCGTGAGATGGGATGGGTGTCCGTCCAGGTGCAAAGGTGATCTGAAGGTAAAGGAAGGCACTAAAAACACAGCAGGTCCCACCGAGATTTGAACTCGGATCGCTGGATTCAAAGTCCAGAGTGCTAACCATTACACCATGGGGCCAACAGCCGCAAGCTCCCTGGCAAGCTTTTCCAAAGGCGTTGGCAGTGCGTCCTGTGCCTTTCAATGGGGTGACTCCTTTCCTGAATGTTCCATGGGTCCTGGGAGCAAAGGCGAAGCTAAGCAGAGCTCACTTTCGCTTGGAATTTTCCTCCCGCAACAGCGCTCTTTGCAAAATCAAAACTGTATTTCTGGGCAATTTCAGAGATTATGAAAAAACTTTCCCCTCTTTAAGTCTTTTTACTTCCTTTCTGCCTTTCCTAATAGAGTGCAAGTATAATAAAAGATAATTTTTGTTATGTTTACTCTTTTCTATGTTACATATACAATTAAGTGTATGCATGAGAGTTAGCGAGCAAAACTATTTTTTCATAAAAAATAAGATTTAGCTGAAAGCAGCTTTGAAAATTACCTTTGTGGTACTTCCTCTCTAATTCTCGTCTCTGAGGTGGAACGATAAGAGAGCTCCAGAAGGAGGAACGGTTGGAAAATTCTTTTTTTAATGTTTCCTAATCATCAAACATGTTCACAGGACAATACTGATGCACTGACGTGCCCACATTTTGGGGGAGAAAATCAAGTGGAAGAAGTTTTAGGCAGGCGAGGTTTCAGAACTCAGATCTGAGATGGACTGCCCATAGGGAGACAGCAATTCATAGAGAATTGGAGCCTGAGCATCTTTAGGGTGTGGGCTCAGAAATCCCTATGTAATCCCACAATCATTTTCAAAGATTTTTCTCTAGCGACTGTTCCACTAAGAGACTCGTACTACCTGCTTCCAGTGTTACGGGAAAACAAAACGGTGTCTCGTGTTTTTTTAGTGTGTGTTTGCATTTCCACAGCTGGTCCAGCAGATGATGGGAGTACTGGGGAAGAAAAAGGGTAACTGCGTAGTCGGCAGGATTCGAACCTGCGCGGGGAGACCCCAATGGATTTCAAGTCCATCGCCTTAACCACTCGGCCACGACTACAAGACTCCAACTGCTGCCTAGATGAATTCCCATGAGGAATATTACCTTTTCTGTCCCAGCTTGGGGGTTCTGTTTGGCACCTGTTGTGAAATGTCTGTCATCATGGTAAACACAAGACTGGGAAGATCGAGATGTCGATCATAAATTATTACAAACTGTAACAGTTTGACTATGAGATGCACATTCCGATCTGTACCAGGTGTACATACCCCCAAACCTGAGGTACTGAATCACCAGAATTGCCAGACTAATGACTAGCATTTACCGAAGTTGGAGACGGAACACCGTACACCTGCAGTACCGGCCCCCAGGCCCTACCTGATAGTCCGTGATAAACTGAATTCAATCCCCTTTCCTAAAATTTAAATTTGTATCAAAAGCACGAGTGCAGATAGCAGAGGATGGTTTCGATCCATCGACCTCTGGGTTATGGGCCCAGCACGCTTCCGCTGCGCCACTCTGCTAGGGCACGCATGAGGTCCTTTCAATTATTGTTTAAAAAAAATAAGATCTGACATTTTCCTGACCTCTAAGTAATTGGTGAATATTTTGGCTGCCAATTAGAATGGAAAGAGTACATACATCGATAGCCATACGTGGCTACACTCCAACTCCAAATACTAGCGGCTTAGAGTAACCCCTAAAGACTCCAGGCCTCAGATCCGCGTTTACTCGGGCTCTGACAGAATGACGTTTCAGGTTGTTGGAAAACCAAGCACAGAGTAGCATAATTTAAGATGAAATTACAAAAGGAAGGCTAACTGGTCTTTCTCAGCTCAGCCATTCCCAGAGAGCAGAAACATCGCTACTTTAGGGTTTTGTTTTTCAATTTTTAAACCACTTTCAGTTTTTAATCACAGTTGATATATATTATTGTATTAGTTCCGATAAATCTCGCACCCATCATATTTTTTGACTGTTCAGTGATATGTTGCCCCGCAGCAGTGGGAAGGAAAAGAGGAAGCGAGTTGCATTGGCCGGGAATCGAACCCGGGCCTCCCGCGTGGCAGGCGAGAATTCTACCACTGAACCACCAATGCCCCACAGGAAAAGGGGCCTTTTTTTATCCTTATGTAGACGTAGTTACATTGTCACGCTAAAACAAGAAGGTTGCGTGGTTTTTTCGCCCCTTAGGACTTTCTTAAATCCCATCCACTTTGATCAGTACATTTCTCATGCTGAAGGGATCCAGAATAAGCCACCAGTGCGGCAAAAAAAAAAAAAAAAAAAGTTATTTTGAGCTAAAGACATTTGAGTTTCTAAAATCCCTTCTCCAAGAGCAGAGGTCCTTCCAAAAGAATTCACTTGTCATAAATCTTGTCCCCTGAAGCAACTCTCATCTCCCCTTCTGAGAGGGAAGTTGGTGTTGAAAAATAAAAAATAATTTTCCCACCCTAAATTCTTGGTTGGAATCCCTGCAACTAAAGCAGAAGTTTGTTAACATGTATATGTCACGTACACAAGGGAGAGGCCCAGGGAGACTGGTAACTCTGGAAGAGTAACAGATGAAGGGGAGCAGAACTTACCACCCCGAAATATGCCTCTTTGACATAATTATTTTAGGCTGATTATTTTTTAGAAACAGCAGACACAGAAGAAGATCCAAAAACCAAGTAGAAGTTACCTTTTTGTAAAAGACATTTACATTTGTAGTGATGATGATGGTGATGATGATGGTGATGATGATGATGATGATGATGATGATATACATGTAGGCATTTTAAAATGGAACTGGAGCTGCCTTCACAGAGGAACTGCCTTGCCCGTTTTATGTCTCACACCTTTGGGTGTAACAGACCGTCCAACCTCAGAGGGAAGGCAGGGGAGCGGTGGGGGGTAAGAGATCAACCAAAGGCCTTGTATGCATGCATATCAGCATAACCAATGGACACAGACTGTAGGAGGGTGAGGGCAAGTGCTGGGGGGTGGGAGCGGTGGGGGAGAGGTCAGTGGGGGAAAAAGAAGACATATCTAATACTTTAAACAATAAAGAATTTAAAGTCTTAAAAAAGTCTTACGACTTTCAATGTAAAAAAAAAAAACCTTTGGGAGTTAAAACAAGGTAAAATAAACTTTGGAAAAAAAAAAAAATAAAATAAACTTTGGATTTGGCCTAAAGTAACCTTGTACCCCCAAAA
Source organism: Ia io (assembly GCA_025583905.1). Taxonomy (NCBI): domain Eukaryota; kingdom Metazoa; phylum Chordata; class Mammalia; order Chiroptera; family Vespertilionidae; genus Ia; species Ia io. Next base: position 44,114,661 of record JAJQQW010000022.1, read on the forward strand.
AACTGTTTGCAAGGCTAACAAGAAAGCAAATATTATGACTACTGGACTGATGACTACTGGATTGAAAATTAAAAACAGTCTCTTTGTTATACTAGTATGTTATGTTATGTTATGTTATGTTATGTTATGTTATGTTATGCCATCTGCACCAATAGCAATGCCTTCCTTCTGTTGCTGTAATTGTTCACCTTCCCTTGCTTGTCAATGCCCCTAGCTTTTGTCTCCTAATCAGAGCACTAGTTGGGCCTTTCTGCCTGGGTCGGTGCTTTTAGCGTTCTTCTCCCGCAGGCTGGGTGAGCTCGCTGTGCTGAGCGGGAAGATGCCCGTTGGTGCCAGTTTCCCTTCGCAGATGGGCAGCCCCATGCACAGCAGAGCCAAACGCTGCACAGGCAGAACTGGGGGACTGAGAGCCCCTTTATTGCAGGGCTCCACGAAAGGAGAACGGGAAGCTACCACCCCAAAAACAGGATTCCCTGATAACGACAATGGGTAAGGGGTTAAAGGCAAAACATCACGGCTAATCCTGAGTCAGAGGTCTGGGTCCTGAACGGCGCTGGTTGGTCAGGTCTGGTGCAGGCTTCAGTCATTGCTTCCACTGGACTTCCTTAGCTCTTGGCCGCATCCCGAGGGGCCTTCCCGGCTGTGGCCAGGTGGCCTTCCCTGCCAGGCATTTTAGGATTGTGAGTCAGGATGTTGCCTTAAGAACAGAAAAACAAGCACCAAGCAGAGCTCTGCACCCTGTGCTTAACAGTCTTCCTTCCTCTGGGTCTTCAGCGAAGTCTACCTTTACATTCTTCCCTCAACCTTGCTTTCCAGGCGGCCTCCAGGCTGCTGACCATCCTTCCTACCTAATAAAGAGGGAATATGCTAACTGACCATCACTCCATCACAAAGATGGCCGCACCCACAGCTGAGGCCAAGTTCCCAGCAATCAGCAGGGACCTGAAGCTATGCCCTCCCCCGCCCCCGTGGGGCTTGACAGGGGACCTCAGGCTGTGCCCCCCACCAGGCAGGGCTTGACAGGGGACCTCAGACCGAACCCCAGTGCCAGGCCAGGGGACCTGAGGCCATGCCCCCGCCTGGCAGGGCTTGACAAGGGTGGGACTGGCCCCGTCTGGATCTAACTCAATGCGGGGAGCCAGCCGGGTCTGGGTCTCACGTGATTTTGAGGTGCATGTGGGTGGGCAGGGACTTGACTCTGGGTCCCGTGGTGTGCCCCAGACTCTGACAGGAGGAAGGTTTTCATATACATTTTACTAATTTTCTTTCATCTCTGACACTTCTATTATAGAGAAAGGGCAAATAGCAATATTAAATTATTTCCTCTAATTAATCCCCTTTTATTGTGCACGAATTTCGTGCACCGGGTCACTAGTGGCTCCATAACAATGCAGCTATGACTCTTAGGAAGGTTAATCGGATCATTTTAACTAAAAGCTCATTTCAGCTATCACTTGCTGTCAGCTCCACTGTTTCCGGCTAGTTCAAGCTGACCTGGGTGTAGATCTGTGATGTGGGCCGGGCCCTGGGGAGACCTCCATTCTGAGGGTCCCAATCGATGGGTAAACTTTGTCCACCAGCAGCCTGAGGCGGGAGTGGGGGGGGGGGTGGGGTGGGGTGGGGGGTGGATATGGTGGATGTGGGGTGGGGGGGGTGGGGTGGGTGTGTGGGGTGGGTGGGGGGTGGATGGGGTGGGTGGGGGGTGGGGGGGGGGGGGGGGTGGGTGGGTGCGGGGTGGATGTGGGGGTGGATGTGGAGTGGATGTGGATGTGGGGTGGGTGTGGGGGTGGGTGTGGGGGGTGGATGTGCAGGTGGGTGTGGGGGTGGGGGTGGGTGTGGGGTGGATGTGGGGGTGGGTGTGGGGTGGATGTGGGGTGGGGGTGGATGTGGGGGTGGGGGGGATGTGGGGTGGGGGTGGGGGTGGATGTGGATGTGGGGTGGGTGTGAGGTGGATGTGGGGGTGGGGTGGGGTGGGGTGGGGTGTGGGTGTGGGGTGGATGTGGGGGTGGATGTGGGGGTGGGGTGGGGTGGGGTGGATGTGGGGGTGGGGTGTGGGGTGAGGTGGATGTGGGGGGGTGGGTGTGGGGTGGGGTGTGGGTGTGGGTGGGTGTGGGGTGGGTGTGGTGTGGTGTGGGTGTGGTGTAGGTGTGGGTGGGTGTGGGTGTGGGGGTGGGGTGGGGTGGGGGTGGGTGGGGTGGGTGTGGGTGGGGTGTGGGTGGGGTGGGTGTGGTGGGGGGGGGATGTGGGTGTGGGTGTGGGGGTGGGGTGGGGTGGGGTGGGGGTGGGGTGTGGGTGGGGTGTGGGTGTGGTGTGGGTGTGGGGGGTGGTGTGGGTGTGGGTGTGGGTGTGGGTGTGGGTGTGGGTGGGTGGGGTGTGGGTGGGTGTGGGTGTGGGTGTGGGTGGGGGTGTGTGGTGTGGGTGTGGGTGGGGGGGGGGTGTGGGTGGGTGGGTGGGTGGGGTGTGGGTGTGGGTGGGGTGGGTGGGTGGGTGTGGGTGGGGGTGGGGGTGGGGGTGGGGTGGGGTGTGGGTGTGGGGTGGTGGGGTGGGTGGGTGTGGGTGGGGTGTGGGTGGGGTGTGGGTGGGTGTGGGTGGGTGTGGGGGTGGGTGTGGGGTGGGTGTGGGTGTGGGTGGGGTGTGGGTGTGGGTGGGGTGTGGGTGTGGGTGGGGTGGGGGGGTGTGGGTGGGGGTGGGGGTGGGTGTGGGTGGGGTGTGGGTGGGGGTGGGGTGTGGGTGGGGTGGGGTGTGGGTGGGGGTGGGTGCGGGACGTGCCAGAAAGTGGGGCTCGGGGGGCCTGGTCTGAAGGTGGCAGAAAGGCCTGGGGGGGTCCGTGGGGCTGCCCCCGGGGAGGAGTGTCTGGGTCCCGCCGGGACGAGGGCGAGCACTGCTTACGGAGGGAAGGGCTGGAGGGACGCGCATTGGAGCTCGGAAGGAAGGGCCCTCACCAGGGGGCGACCAGCCCGGTCGGCTGTTTGGTCCTAAACAGGGGGTGCCAGGAGGCCGCGGTGGTCCTCAGGAGGGGCCGCCGGCGATGGGACGTGCTAGGAGCGCAACGGCGGAACCCCTAACCGGACTGGGAAATGGGCGGAGGGAGGGTGCAGGGGGCTCCCGCCTCCCGCCTCCCGGCCCCGCCTCCCGCCTCCCGGCCCCGCCTCCCGCCCCCCGGCCCCGCCCCCCGCCTCCCGGCCCCGCCCCCCGCCTCCCGGCCCCGCCTCCCGCCTCCCGGCCCCGCCTCCCGCCCCCCGGCCCCGCCCCCCGCCTCCCGGCCCCGCCTCCCGCCTCCCGGCCCCGCCTCCCGGCCCCGCCTCCCGCCCCCCGGCCCCGCCTCCCGGCCCCGCCCCCGCCTCCCGGCCCCGCCCCCCGCCTCCCGGCCCCGCCTCCCGCCTCCCGGCCCCGCCCCCCGCCTCCCGGCCCCGCCCCCCGCCTCCCGGCTCCCGGCTCTGAGGAGCGGAGAGGGTCCGGGCGGACAGGCCGGGAGCGCAGGCGGAGGGGCGGGCGGAGGGGCGGGCCCTCGAGCCTCCGGGACCCGCGGGCACCGAGGACCGCGCGGCCGGTGGGCGGCGGGGCGGACGGGGCCCAGACGCGCTCCCCGGCGGCGGCGGTGGCCGGAGGCGCGCTGTCCGCCCGGGAACCTCCGGTCTGAGTCCCACGGGCCGCCGAGAGCCACCGCGGGCGTCCCGACCCACCGGGGAAAAGCTGGTCTTGGCCGCACGTCGGCCTGGGCGTCTTCACTGGTCTTAGGGCAAAAACACCTCCTTCTTTAACTTGCGTGGGAAGATGGCCACTGTGCCCAGCCGGCCCAGAGGATGGCCCAGCCGTACGCCCTGGTTCCCCGGACTGTGTGAGCGCTGTGACTCCAAACACAGCCCGGGGTGGGCTCGGTCCGGGGTGGGCTCGGTCCGGGGTGGGCTCGGCCCGGGGTGGGCTCGGTCCGGGGGGGGGTGCTCGGTCCGGGGTGGGCTCGGTCCGGGGCGGGCTCGGTCCGGGGGGGGGGTGCTCGGTCCGGGGCGGGCTCGGCCCGGGGTGGGCTCGGTCCGGGGGGGGGCT